>CAXKVI010000004.1:59886745-60381326 GCA_964058755.1 Campiglossa producta | reverse complement strand
ACACAATTTAAATTGTTTTAAATTTACAAAAATAACCGATATAATTTTCATTCCAATCACACAATTTTTATACCTTTCATGAACATGAAATGGTATTATAACTTTGGTCCGATGTTTGTAAATATGAGAAGAAGAAGAGATAGACCCATCAATAAGTATACCGAAATGATCAGGATGACGAGATGAGTTGATTTAGCCATGTCCGTCTGTCCGTCTGTCTGTTTGAACGCAAACTAGTCCCTCAATTTTTGAGATATCTGGCTGAAATTTTGTATGTGGCCACCATTTTGTAATATAGGAATCATTTGTCGGAACTGACAAGATCGGACCAGTATAACATATAGCCCCCATACAACCGATTGTTCAGATATAAGAATTTTTGGCCAAAACTTCTGCAATTAAAAAGTTAGGAACGTAAAATTTTGCAACTCGAGTAATTTCTATTTATGTAGTGTATATAGTGAAAATCAATGAGATCGGGCAAATGTAACATATAGCCCCCATACAACCGATTGTTCAGATATAAGAATTTTTGGCCAAAACTTCTGCAATTAAAAAGTTAGGAACGTAAAATTTTGCAACTCGAGTACTTTCTATTTATGTAGTGTATATAGTGAAAATCAACAAGATCGGGCAAATGTAACATATAGCCCCCATACAACCGATTGTTCAGATATAAGGTTTTATGGCCAAAACTTCTGCAATTAAAAAGTTAGGACCGTAAAATTTTGCAACTCGAGTACTTTCTGTTTATGTAGTGTATATAGTGAAAATCAAAAAGATCGGGCAAATGTAACATATAGCCCCCATACAACCGATTGTTCAGATATAAGGTTTCTTGGCCAAAACTTCTGCAATTAAAAAGTTAGGAACGTAAAATTTTGCATCTCGAGTACTTTCTATTTATGTAGTGTATATAGTGAAAATCAAAAAGATCGGGCAAATGTAACATATAGCCCCCATACAACCGATTGTTCAGATATAAGGTTTTTTGGCCAAAACTTCTGCAATTAAAAAGTTAGGAACGTAAAATTTTGCAACTCGAGTACTTTCTATTTATGTAGTGTATATAATGAAAATCAACAAGATCTGGCAAATGTAACATATAGTCCCCATACAACCGATTGTTCAGATATAAGGTTTTTTGGCCAAAACTTCTGCAATTAAAAAGTTAGGACCGTAAAATTTTGCAACTCGAGTACTTTCTATTTATGTAGTCTATATAGTGAAAATCAACAAGATCGGGCAAATGTAACATATAGCCCCCATACAACCGATTGTTCAGATATAAGGTTTCTTGGCCAAAACTTCTGCAATTAAAAAGTTAGGAACGTAAAATTTTGCATCTCGAGTACTTTCTATTTATGTAGTGTATATAGTGAACATCAAAAAGATCGGGCAAATGTAACATATAGCCCCCATACAACCGATTGTTCAGATATAAGGTTTTTTGGCCAAAACTTCTGCAATTAAAAAGTTAGGACCGTAAAATTTTGCAACTCGAGTACTTTCTATTTATGTAGTGTATATAGTGAAAATCAACAAGATCGGGCAAATGTAACATATAGCCCCCATACAACCGATTGTTCAGATATAAGGTTTCTTGGCCAAAACTTCTGCAATTAAAAAGTTAGGAACGTAAAATTTTGCATCTCGAGTACTTTCTATTTATGTAGTGTATATAGTGAAAATCAAAAAGATCGGGCAAATGTAACATATAGCCCCATACAACCGATTGTTCAGATATAAGGTTTCTTGGCCAAAACTTCTGCAATTAAAAAGTTAGGAACGTAAAATTTTGCAACTCGAGTACTTTCTATTTATGTAGTGTATATAGTGAAAATCAACAAGATCGGACAAATGTAACATATAGCCCCCATACAACCGATTGTTCAGATATAAGGTTTTTTGGCCAAAACTTCTGCAATTAAAAAGTTAGGACCGTAAAATTTGCATCTCGAGTACTTTCTATTTATGTAGTGTATATAGTGAAAATCAAAAAGATCGGGCAAATGTAACATATAGCCGCATACAACCGATTGTTCAGATATAAGGTTTCTTGGCCAAAACTTCTGCAATTAAAAAGTTAGGAACGTAAAATTTTGCAACTCGAGTACTTTCTATTTATGTAGTGTATATAGTGAAAATCAACAAGATCGGGCAAATGTAACATATAGCCCCCATACAACCGATTGTTCAGATATAAGGTTTTTTGGCCAAAACTTCTGCAATTAAAAAGTTAGGAACATAAAATTTTGCAACTTGAGTACTTTCAATTTATGTAGTGTGTAGAGGATAATCAAGAAGATCGGGTAAATATAACATATAGCCCCATACAACCGGTTGTTCAGATATAAGGTTTTTTGGCCAATACTTCCGCATTTAAAAAGTTAGGAACGTAAAATATTGCAGCTTTAGTACTTTCTACATATGTAATGTGTATAGTGTAAGTCAGTACAATTGAACACGTATAATATATAGCCTCCATACAATCGATTGTTCCGATAACTCGGATCCTATTATTTTGTAAGTTTTTTTAAATTATAACAAAGATGTGTAATGTGTATAGTAAATATAGTTAAATTGAAACAGGCTGTACTGGGGATCGAACAGTGAAAATCGTGACGCTTATTCATGAAAGGTATATAGCCTTCGGCACAGCCGAAGACAGCTTTCCTTACTTGTTTTCATATAATTTGCAAGTCTTGTATTGAACAAGTGAACTGAACTTGAATCATGAGTCAGTTTTTCCGATATAATCACAAAACATAAGTGATGTAGAACACCATCAGCACGATAGTAAATTACGTAAGGGTGTATGGTTACTTGAGTGTTTGACCAATGGTGTGCCTGGATTTCATCTTGAATCTGAATTGCATAATTTTTCGCATTGGGAGAGCGCAAAGAGTGACAAAAAAATAAGAAATCTGTGGATTGGTATGAAAGGACAAAAATTTGTTTATATATAATTATTTTGTTTAAATATAATTATTTTAACAATTTGATCGCAAGGGGTGACAAAAAAAATTCAATATCTTTGGAATGATATGAATGGACAAAAATTTTTTTTTTGATTATTAAAGGTGACTGTTTTACGCGTTATTTTTCATATTTTGAAATTTTTTTGATCGTACAGAACGAAAAAAAAAATTATTTGTTTAAAAAAAAATTATTTAAAGTATAATTGTTTAAACAATAAGATCGCCTAAAAATACTTATAATATAGCAAAAACAATTATAAAAGTAAAAAGTAAAAAAAAAATTCATTGATTTATCTGCAGTAGTTTATGAGAAAATAATTTTTCAATATTATCATGATCTGAAAATTATCAAAAATTCAACCTCCAATAACAATAACAAGGACACGAATTTTGACGAAATATTTTTAGCACGAGGTTTGAGTCTGGCCCACTATCCAATGAAGTGACAAGTTTCAAAATCGGTGGGGTTTTGAAAAAAAAACAAAAATTTTGTGCACACTTCACATGGCTTTACCCAGCTACAAGTTTGAAACGGTGAGAGACTTCGTCTATTTGGGAACCAGTATTAACACCGAAAATAATATCAGTCTAGAAATCCAACGGAGAATCACCCTTGCCAACAAGTGTTACTTTGGACTAAGTAGGCAATTGAGAAGTAAAGTCCTCCCTCGACAAACAAAGATCACGCTCTATAAGTCTCTCATCATACCAGTCCTGATGTACGGCTCGGAATCATGGACAGTGTCAAGAGAACATGAGATGGCCCTTGGAGTATTTGAGAGAAAAGTTCTCCGGAAGATTTATGGTCCTTCCCGTGCTGCCAACGGCGAGTATCGAAGGAAATTTAACGATGAGCTGTACGAGCTTTACGCAGACCTGACCATAGTTCAGCGGATTAAAGCCCAAAGGCTCCGCTGGCTGGGTCATGTTATTCGAATGGACAAAGAAGCACCAGCACAGAAAGTTTTCCTATCGACACCCGAATTCGGCAGCAGAGGAAGGGGGAGACCTCGACTGAGATGGAAACAACAGGTGGAGGATGACTTGAACTCCCTTGGGGTTTCCGATTGGCGTCAGTTATCGCTAAAAGGGAATGACTGGCGTGCTTTGATACGAAACGGCCAAAATCGCCTAGGCGGATAAGCATCATTATGACGAAAGCCAAGATTAGATTAGATACCTTCAGAATGTAGCTGCGACATCGGTCGAGAGGCTTTTGGATGATTGTGCGGTGTACCAGTTACTGATGCGGCAACGTTGGCCGGTGCGCATTGTAGTCGCGGCTGACCTAAGAGTAGTGTTGGATCATACGTCGTGGTAATCATCATTTTGCTTGACGGTTGTACCCCAAGATTCCAATTTGAAGAACCTAAGTTGCTGAACGTTGACGTAGCTGATGGTGTCGTATATGCGGTTACGGTAGAAATCGTCGAATTAGTCGTTGCCATTATTGGCGCACTAACTCCTGACCCCAATGTGGTCGTTGTTGAAAACGGTAGAAAATGTACGTGCTGGTTACTTTGCGCAGTTGTTGGCGTTGATAGCGCATTTGGGTGCGCACTAGTGGTCGTTTTACGTTTCTGGCAGCTTTCACAACCCCAGCTTACGTTAGCCACATTGCTATCTACTCCAACACAATGGAAGTGGTACCAGGCGTCGCAGTCGTCACACTGTACCATGCTTTCTGTGTCTACCTCGTCACACCTTTGGCAATTACAATTATTAATAACAGTCGCTTCATTTTCCATGATGGATTTGTTTTCGTATGGAGTCGAATTAATACGAATAAATAGTTAATTTTCGTGAAAAGAGACTAATAAAAAAGTTAATTTCCTCAGAAAAAATTTTTAAAGATGTGTTGCGCGTATTCTTATGCGCGGCAGTCGAATTATATAATAAAAAACACAAATTTCCAATAGCGTGTGAGCGCTTTAAAACTTTTTGTCTTTTTGCTTTATTTCTAATGATTGTAGTCTTTTCACCAAATTTACATTCCTTTATACGGTCAAAGGTGACCTTACATTGCAGTTACTTTTAGTAAATACGAATATATGTTGCAAAATATATACAAGATGCTAGAATGTATGTTTGAAATAAAATACAATTAAATGACATTTTATGAGTCAGTATATGTGGAAATATGAAAAGCAGTAGATGAAGGTAGATTTTAATATAAATGTGTAAGAACACGCATACATTCGCGTGTAGGCTTATACGAAAATGAGTAGAAAACATGATGTAGGAAATTTACATCTCGGCTACAGTTTCTGTCGGTAACAATTATTGTAGTCATAGAGGAATCCGGACCTTTGAAAAATTGGTGGACTTTTTTATTTGAGTCCAAACATAGGTACGGTGACCATAAATTTTTTTTGAAAAAAACAGAACTCTTTTTACTTAAGGCTTGATATTGCCTTCACGTGTAAATTTCGCTACCCGGCTATAAACTATTTGGGGTTACACTCTCAATATTTGGAATAAAAACGTGTTTTTCATGGCGAAATCATCTCTTTGCAGTAAAAAATGTTGCCAACGTCTGTGAAACATTGAAATTGCAATTTCAAATAATTTCAACCAAAGTGCATCAATTGAAAGTAATTTTTTTAAGTATATTTTTCCGTTTTGTGAATAGTATTTCTTGATGGCCCGTTTTTGAAATTTTTTATACAAAGGATATTCTTGATATATGTACATTAGACTGGGCCAAAAAATTCAAAATTTCGTTTTTTCAAAAATTATATTCATTTTCTCTTTAAGAAAGTTGAACAAAAATTACTGTAATTTTTTCAGATTTTTAAATTAAATTCTAGAGGTCTAGTTTAGATTTTACAGACTTTATCTCATATTTGGTATGAAAACGACAAACCATTGCTCTAAAACACCATTTACCTGAACATATTTTTGAAGGAAATCGAATTCCCTACAAAATTTGCATTGACCAAAATTTTCTCAGACTAGTCGTTTTCTAGTATTCTAGCTTTAAAAATTAGCATGTTTTTTTTCGATTTCCCATTTTTTCTTTCAAAAATTGTCAAAATGGCAAATATGCATGTACAACAAAGATACATATTCTTAAAGGAAATTGAGTGGGCTAAAAAAAAGGTTAAACAACTTTTTTTTGTAAAGTTACTTTTTCAAAACTTATTTATTATTATATAAAAAAATCTTACTTCCGTCTTGTTTTGGTGTTTTTGATCCAATTTTTTTACTAAATTTTGTTTATTGATATTCTACATAATTAATTATCATTATATGATCAATATTATAACCAAAAATATACATTTCTCTGCGAGGGTGTAGTTTTAGTCTTCAATTTCCTACTAAAATATGTTCAGGTAAATGGTGTTTTTCAACAATGATTTGTCGTTTTTATACCAAATTGGAGGTTAATACCAAAATAAAAAAGATTTTTCTTTTTATCTAATACTCGAAATCGGTAGCGCCATGGTCGGAGATATCACATGCAAGATCTGGTCCCGATTGGAAACGCCTAAGGCGTGTAGCAGGGGGGTTGAAGTTCAGACTATCCCACGGAGACTCAAAAAATAAAAATTATTCTTTTTATCTAAAACTCGGAATCGATAGCACTATGGTGGGAGATACCACTTACAAAATTTGGCTCCGATTGGAAACACCTGAGGGGTGTCGCAGGGGCTAGTCTGAACTTTAACACTTTAACCCACCTGCGACACGCCTTGGCGCTTGCAAACCGACCATAGCGCTACCGATTTCGAGTATTAGATAAAAAAAATCTCTTGGATTTTTTGAGTCTCCATAGAGCAATCTGAACTTTGACTCCCCTGCGGCACGCCTAAGCCATCTCCAATCAGGATACAATTTGGGTCTGTTACGATAAGTTGAAAAAAAAATGTCGAAAACGAAAAATGTCGAAAAAAGGCCGAATGAAAAAATATCGAATTAATTTAATAAATGATGTGTAAAATTAGCTGTAGAAAAATTAATATATTATAGCTTAACTTGAGAAGCGCGAATTGCTTGTATATGTTGTATCGTCTTGTTCATTGAAAAATCTGATATGTGCATTTGGAAAGAACGTAAAACGCCTTTTCAAAACAGCGCATAAAATCTGTTTTTTCGAAAGATATTTACTTCTGAAACAGTAAAATAATCCCAAAATATAAATATCTTTAGAAAAAAAAATGGATTTTATGCGCTGTTCTGAAAACACGTCATGCGCGTGCATGATTTTTGCAACACGACACGTTCACGAAACAGATTTTCGAAAAAACACACTAACACGCACGAGGAAAAATTACTAAAACACGACACGCACTAAACACGCACGAAAAAAAATAAAACGGTATTTTTGGCTATTTTTTATTTTTGTATATATTTGTAAATGTACTTTGTACATGGTTGTATTTATACATCTAAAGCTTATAAGGTATGTATCGACGATGGGTGGCAAAAACTCCCTTTATGAAAATTTATTTAAATAACATAGATGATTTAAGAAAGTTATAAAAAATATAATTTACAAAAAATAAAAGTGAGCCAGCTTAGTACAAAAAGTGAAAAAAGTTGATCGTGTTTTTTCGTGCCTGTTTTTTTGGTTTTGGGGCTCAACACGATCACGCACGAGCACGACACGAAATTGCATTTTCAAACACGAGCACATGGACACACGCGTGCGTGTTTCGTGTCACGGTCAAAAACACGCACGACGCCCACCTCTACTTAGTACTACTAATACGAATTTCCAAGCAGATATGTGTGGAGGTTTGTGTATACTTACGTAATCACTCAGCATGTTATATGGCTTCAAGCGAGGATGCTTTCGATCATTGTCCGATCTTATTTCTCCATATGACCATCCACTCTCCAAGCGGCGGCTTGCCCATGCGTCGTGATAATGCTCACTAAATTTCTGCACCAGTGTTTCGAGATCATTGTTTAACTGTACTTGGACAGTGTCAATAGGTCGGGGATCATATTGCGGCTGATCAGGTGCGCCCATTTGTCGACCATAGTAGTCTTCATCAGTATTTTTTGACAAGCTGTAATCAGGTGGAAGAGCGCAGCCAATGGCAATCAAGCAAGGTAAAGCTTTACCAAATAACTCCGGATCATAGTCCATATTGCTTAAGGAATCGAAAATGTTGGAAAATAAAAGCATTGTCAGGCGCTTCTCTTCATCTGATGATGCTCCATATGAACCTTGACCTTGTGAAGAACCGTAATACTTGGCACATCGATCAAAGTGCAGGGTGAGAAGCTAAGAATGGTAGATGTAAATATCACTTAATAAAATATATTTTCAATTGTATGAGATATGTGTGTATATCAACGCAATCTCGCAAAAGGCTTCAAGATGCAAATTTTTACGAATTTGAGGTAATAGGATCACTGGATTAATAGTCGCAACAAACATTTACCCTTGAGATCTCAAGTTGAAAGCTAAATTACTTTCCAAATCTAAACACCAAATAAACTTCAGAATCATAGTGGTCTAAACAAAAAGTGCATTCTTTTATATGAAAAAAAGGCTGATTCTCAAGCCCAGAAAAGATAAGTTCTTAACTTGTACTCAAATCAGATTCTCTAATTAGACTCAATTGTTTACCTAAATATAACAAGACAGCGTCTTAGACCGTTTCAAATAAATATCAAATTTAAAACTAATTACACAGTGCTACAAAAAAAAATTGAATACACTTTTCAAGTCACCTAGAAGAGATTGTTCATCTGAGGGTGAATTCTGGTTCTATGATATGATAACGTGAAAAAAAATTTGTATGAATTTGAAGTTTCTTTTCACAAATTTTGTATGAAAATTCTTTTCATTTTATCATTTCATAGAACCAGAATTCACCCCCTGGTCTAGTTCTACATATACGAAACCAGTAGTGGCGCTAGACCAAATCAAGGTGTCGGCGAACGAGCTTTGCGAGGCCGCAGTTATTTATATTAAAAATTGAGAGGCTTTGCGAGACATATGTTATATCCCCACCATGGGTTCAAAACACGGGTTTAATGGTCTTACAAAAAAAGGTCACAATTCCCATGCAAAATGTTTATTCGAGCAAATGTTACATTATCTAAAGACATGCTTTTATTGGAGAAGGTACTGGTTTTCAGAATACAGTTTAAAAAACTATACCGTTATTTTACTATTTTCGATATTCGATTTGCTTCGTTGATAGCTTACCTATTTTTTTTTTAATAAAACCACGGTTAACGTAAAAAAACATGAAGAAAAATTGGTTGTTTAAGGGGCCAATTACCGTTCGCGAGTCGCTTGAGTTGTTCGAGTCACCTTATTTGGCGATTCGCCTGGCTCGAATGATTATGGATAGCGAACATACCGGTTCGCCTGAAATATTTTGTTGCCAGTTCTCTGGCATTGTTGGCCGCCTTGCCGTAGCGAAGGGGCTTAAATTCTTGTATTGGGATCACTCCTGGAGGGACGAGCCCCAATGCGGAATGAACAAAGAGGAAGACCCTACATTTCATGCAACCTCGGGCGGAGTGCACATAAGTGCACAACACCGGTTGATGTATGAGATGGGAGGAGATCCGTGTCAACGCCACCCTAAGCCAAGGTGTGCAGGCACCGTGCCGATGGCTGAATGGTCAGCGGGTGTATATCGAATAGCTGATCGCTTACGGTCCCCTCCGATGCCCGGGAAAGGTCGGTTGTATAAATGCCTTACCCCGGTACACTGGCTATGCCGAGGTGGACCAATCCCTTCCAGTTTACTCGTGGGAATCTTATGAAGAAAATAACAATCGAAAATAAAAAAAAAAGGAAGAGTGGGAAAGAGAGCGATCTGGGATCGCTTTCTGAGGACGAGCTTCTGGCCAGCAGCCAGGGGAGCGCCAAAGCAAAGGACGACAAGGGTACCAGCCATAGTACCCCTGTCGCTCCGAATCAACCAAATAGGGGCGCACCAGCCAAAGTGGGCCCCAAAAAGAAATCAAACAAGTCCTCAGGGTGCCTAGAGAAAGCTGGATACCTTAGGGCTCAATATATTTTAACCAAAATCAAAAAGAACGAAGAGAGTGGCAAGGCGCATGAGAGAGACGCCGTGGACAAGGTTTGGTGCGAGGCAGTCGTCAAGGAGTACGAGACCGCCCTTGCAAACAAGCCGTTGCACAGCCACAGCAGCAACAAACAAAGTCAGCGCGACTAAGTACCAGAGGCTACAACATATTTTATACACTAGGAGAAGGCAAACCGAGGACATGCATCCTCGTTAGGGATACTATTAATGCTTTCTTTTTACCTAATTTCAGTACATTCGATTTGGCAGTGGTCAGGATTGAGTCAAGAGGCGGACGCAGGTTAACGGTCGCCTCTGTGTATATGGCCGGCACCTCCCGAGGAGGTACAGCTGCTCACCAAACAGAAAAACGAGAGGATCCTGATGGGCTGCGACGCCAACGCAAAGCATGCGTTATGGGGGAGCAGCGAAATAAACGAACGGGGTGAGTCTCTTTTTGAATTTTTATTAGCAAACAAATTATGTATATGTAACAGGGGCAGCTCTCCCACCTTTGTTTTTCCGGGGTCAGTAAACTTCGCCGGGTGGGAAGAAGTCCCCAATAGCAATAGAAGAAGTTACAATACCATCTGACTCCCAGGAACCTTCGATAAGGAACTGGGAGGTTTCGCAAAATACCTCCATGTCGGATCATCGAATGATCCTTTTTGATATAGACTGTGAGGGAGAGATAAAAAAACCGCACAGAAATCCTAAATGAACCTCGTGGGGTCTATTTGAAAAGATAGTCAGTGATAGGCTCAGTAGGGAGAAGACACCGATACAATCGACAGAAACTCTAGACGACCGAGTTCGGTCTCTGGAAAAAACTTTCCAGGTTGCCTATAAGGCTTCCTGCCCAATATCTAGAAGCAAGTAGACCTTCCCCCCGTGGCGGAACAAAAATCTTAGCGAACTAAGATCAAAGATGAGGAAGGTCTTTAATTATTGCTATGCCAAGAAAGACTTGCAGGAGTACAGGAACGCCCGGAGGGAATTTAAAAAAGCCGTACGTGTCGCAACGGCGAAGTCCTGGCAGGAGCATTGCGAATCTATCGAGTCCACGAAGGACTCAGCAAGGCTCGGGAAAATACTCGCCAGGGAACACTCCAACAAAACCTTTGTAAAGCGCGCTGATGGCACATGGGCGGGATCATCAGCGGAAACCCTAGATATCCTGATTGAGGCTCACTTCCCGGACGACCCTGGAGGGACGGAGCAAAGGGGAGAAAAGGCGCAACGGGAGGCATCTAGTGAGCTGATAAGCAAACTCTTAGCAGAAGACAAAATTGCCTGGGCAATCGCCTCTGTTATGGCTCCGTACTATGAACGATAAACTATTAAAACTCAGTACTAATGGAGTAAAGGTTGTGGCGTACGCCGACGACGTGGCGATCCTTGTTTCGGGTCCCTTCCCTTCCGTGATGAGCGAGATCATGGGAAGAACGTTGGCAAAGCTAAGTAGGTGGGCACAAGAGTGTGGCCTAGGGCTAAATCCGGACAAAGCGGAGCTTCTTCTCTTCACGAGGAAGTATAAGCCACCTACTACGTTCGAACTACCGATGCTGAATGGCCAGCAGCTAACTCTATCTACCAGAACCAAATACTTGGGGCTGATGATTGATTGCAAACTAAATTGGAAGGAATGGCCAGCAGCTAACTCTATCTACCAGAACCAAATACTTGGGGCTGATAATTGATTGCAAACTAAATTGGAAGGAATGTATCGAGGAGCGGGTGCGGAAGGCATGTATCGCCTTCTACGCTTGCAAATCGATATTTGGTAAGAAATGGGGTCTAAAGCCGAAGATGGTGCTGTGGCTGTACGAGGCGGTGGTCCGGCCTGTGCTGACCTACGGCTCGGTGGTGTGGTGGGAGGCTCTTCGTAAGAACTACAATCTCGCCAACCTGCAGAGGTTACAGCGCACCGCGTGCGTTGGCACCACCGGGGCCTTGCGCACCTGCCCCACTGCGGCCTTGGATCCTATTTTGAACCTACTTCCAATTGACTTATTTATACTTTGTACATCGGCACAAACCGCACTAAGACTCAGGGAGTCTGGGTGCTGGAAGGATACTCAGCATGGGCACAGTAGTATCCTCAACACCCTCCCAGAGGGAATAGTTAATAGCGCAATAGACTACTATCCTCACAAACTGAAGTTTGAGAAAAATGCCACCATGGTCCTTCCATGTAGGAATGAGTGGAAAAAATCTGAGTAGGTAGGTATGCAGTTTTGTAGCACATTTAGTTAATTTAAATATAAAGAGGTTAAAGTCCCAAGTCCTCCGAAAGCGTGCAGATTTTTGACAATTTTTTTGTGTATTCTTTCACCATATAACGAAATAATACAATTTTTTTTTTGTATGGCCAAAATGCCGAAGTTTGCCCGAAAAAAATTTCAAAAATCAGCGCGTTTTCGGGGGACTTGAGACTTTTACCTCTTCATATTTAAACGAAATGTACTAAAAAACTGCATACTCAGATTTTTTCTAGAGAACCCGGGTCAAAAGTTCAAAACTTAGGCCACATTTTGCAGAGTTTTTAGAATTTTATGTAAAACTTGGAGTTCTCCTTCTAAGCGACTTAAATGGCATTCATTACAACATACAACATAAGTGGTATTTGCAAACAAAATTAGGCAAAATGTAATTTGAATGCCATTAAGGGTTGAAACTCGGAGTTATAATCGGTTACAAATTATATGACCACCTCTGTATGTATGGACATACACAAAAGATATTTCACTGAATTTTTTCTATATAATCTAGTTTTGCCAAAATTCTACTTTGGGAGTAATAAATGCAATAGAATAAAAAAAAGAAAAAATATAAATAGCTTGGAAGTTTGTTCAACCCTTTTGCGAGGTCGTCACACTCGCGCGAGGCCGTCGGCGAACTTTCAGCAATCAACGACTTATAATGCAATTTTCAGCCAATTTCTACCTGTACGAAACACCCTTCAGAAGATTTGGAACACCCGCAAAATCTGGTTTTAAGGCCAAAAAACCGTTTTTCCAGAGTTTTAGTTGAAAAAAAAAAAATCATTAAAAATCAAATTTTCAACCGATTTTGACACTTTCGAAATATATATAGCGTTTTGTTTATAAGAAAAGGGAATGACATGTTTTTCACGCAAGAAATTTAATTTTTGAAAAATTTTTAGGTTTTTCCGGTTTTGGCGTAATTTTTTCGACACTAATTGACAATGAATGAATTCACTTCGCCAATTTTGAAATCGACCCGCCTTATTACACACAGTACTCCTGTAGGGCGCTTGAGACCAAAATATTCGATTTTGGTTTCTGCTGCATATCTTGAAAACTTGAAGTCCTTTCCAAAAAAATAAAATTAACATTTAGGTTGTAACTATAAGACAAAGTCTTTTAAAGTACATCATCAGAAATAAATGTCAAGATAAATAATAGAGAAATAAGAACAAAACATAAGACTTTGACACTGCAATTATTATAAAAATAAATTAACATTAATTTATAAACTTATAACTAAATAGATTAGGCCTGTGTGCTTTTTTGAAAGAAAAGAGGAAAAGAAGGAGGGAAAGGAAGTCCTTGAAGTCCTTTCCAAAAAAATAAAATTGGTATAATTAAGTAGTAGTTGCCTCTCGGTGATATTCAATTCAATTCAATTCAATTTATTAACATTTAGGTTGTAACTATAAAACAAAGTCTTTTAAAGTACATCATCAGAAATAAATGTCAAGATAAATAATAGAGAAATAAGAACAAAACATAAGACTTTGACACTGCAATTATTATAAAAATAAATTAACATTAATTTATAAACTTATAACTAAATAGATTAGGCCTGTGTGCTTTTTTGAAAGAAAAGAGGAAAAGAAGGAGGGAAAGGAAGTCCTTGAAGTCCTTTCCAAAAAAATTAAATTGGTATAATTAAGTAGTAGTTGCCTCTCGGTGATATTCAATTCAATTCAATTCAATTTATTAACATTTAGGTTGTAACTATAAAACAAAGTCTTTTAAAGTACATCATCAGAAATAAATGTCAAGATAAATAATAGAGAAATAAGAACAAAACATAAGACTTTGACACTGCAATTCTTATAAAAATAAATTAACATTAATTTATAAACTTATAACTAAATAGATTAGGCCTATGTGATTTTTTGAAAGAAAAGAGGAAAAGAAGGAGGGAAAGGAAAGGACCTGTAATAACAGAAGGAATTAAAAGAAAGGAAATGTAATAGGAATGCAATTGCCATAATAACTGAGAACAGAAGTAATCTAGGATCACGCTTTTGTAGTTACTCCAACTCAAACCAGCTGTGAGAGAAACAGGAAGAGAGTTCCAGAGCCTTACAGCATTAACGAAGAAAAGCCTCGAGGAAGATAAACATACATATCTAGGTAAAATTAGCTTTTGATGCCTGCAAGACTGGGAAAATTTAAGTTTTTCGTGAAGATATTTAGGAGTTGCGTGCAGCAATATACTCAAAAATGCTGCAACCAAGAATTTTTCGCTTCCAGGAAGAGATGTGGTCATATTTTCGTAAGCCGTAGACAATCAATTTTATGACGGGAAGCAGAATCAATTTGACTGTAAATAAGCTCAGAGTATGTTATATGAGGAACAATCAGTTGGATAGCTAACTTTTTCCTAGTCTCCAAAGGAGTAAAAGAAGCAGACATCCTCAATCTGCGTAAAACAGAATAGACATTACCAACAACTTTATTCACATGATCAGTACAGCTCATCTTAGAATTAATCACAAAGCCAAAATTTTTAATTTTATCAGTGAATGAAAGGGCACTATTACCAACGAGTAGCTTAGGAATATCTTCAAAATATACAACACTATTACTGATGGGCAATACATATGACTTATTGGCATTCAGACACAGATAGTTTTCAGAAGCCCACTTAGAGATTGCAGACAAGTCACTATTTATTTTACAACACAGATCTTCAACCAAACCAATTCGACTAGACATATACAGCTGAATGTCATCAGCATACGCGTGGACATTTACATGTTGACATTCAGAGAACACATCATTGACAAACAGACTAAACAAAATAGGACCAAGAACAGAGCCTTGCGGCACGCCGGAGGAAACCAACATTCTTTTGAAGTAGACTCTTTGCATACCACCTTCTGAGTTCTCCCCGCCAAGTAACTGCTCATAAGCTCGACAGAACTTTTGGAGAATCCAAAATAGCACTCAAGTTTTTTACAAAGGAGGCCATGATTCACCGAGTCAAACGCCTTGGAAAAATCAAGAAGGCACAGAAGAGTTAAGTCATTATTAACCAAAAATATCATTCATTGTCAATTAGAGCCAAAAAAAATGACGCCAAACCCGGAAAACCGGATAAAATTTCCAAAAATTTCAACTTCTGGCCTAAAAACATATCACACCTTTTTCAAATAAATATAAAACTATATACATTCCGAAAGTGTCAACAATTCTCCACCCAAAACCGTTGAGAATTTTGAAATCGGCTGAAAATTGGTTTTATAATGATTTTTTTTTTTTTTTTGAAGAAAATGAAAACGGCGTTTCGTGAATAACTCGACCAGATGAACAATCTCTACTAGGTCGCTTCAAAAGTGTAAAACGGTTGTAGCACTGTGTTATGTGATTTTTACACTTAGTACACCAAAAGAAAAAAATATCAAAAACCACCGTAAACCACTGTCGGCTCTTTGTTGAGCCAACTGGCGCCGATTGGAGAAACCGCGTGTTCTCAGATCTGCCTCCACTTGGTCCTGCCACCGGAGTGGTGGCATCCCTCTTCGTCTACTACCACCGAAAACCTTCTGGGCCGGAGCGTCTTCGTTCATTCGCAACACGAGTCCTAGCCAGCGAAGCCGCTGGGTTTTAATTCGCTGAACTAGGTCGACGTCTGCGTATAGCTCATACAGCTCATCATTAAGTCTTCAGTACTCGCCGTCGCCAACTTTTAAGGGTCCATAAATCTTTCGAAGAATTTCTCTCTCGAATACTCCCAAAGCCGCCTCGTCAGATGCTGTCAGTGTCCATGCTTCTGCACCATATAGCAGGACGGGTACGATAAGTGACTGTTGTTTTTGTTCGTCGAGAGAGGACTTTACTTCCAAATTGCCTACTCAGCCCAAAGTAGCATTTGTTTGCAAGAGTTATCCTTCGATGGATTTCTAGGCTTACATCATCCCAGGTATACAAAAACCCTTACTATCTCGAAATAATTGCTGCCAATAGTGGCGTGGTTGCCAAGACGCGAATGCGCTGACTCTTTGCTTGATGCCAGCAGGTACTTCGTTTTACCTTCGTTCACCACCAAACCCATTTGCCGCTTCTTTTTCTTATTTGGAGTACGCAGAAGTTACGGCGCGGTTGCTGAGGCCAATGATGTCGATGTAGTCGGCATACACCAAAAGTTGTACGCACTTGTAATATATTGTTCCAGCGCGATTAAGTTCTGCAGCTTGTATTATTTTCTCCAACATCAAATTAAAGAAATCGCACGATAGGGGGTCGCCCTGTCTGAAACCTCGCTTAGTTTCGAACGGCTCGGAGAGGGCCTTCCCGATTCTAACCGAGCTGGTGGTGTTGCTCAGCGTCCTTTTGCACAGCCATATAAGTTTTGCTGGGAAAACAAAATCAGACATAGCGGCATATAGGCAACTCCTTTTCGTGCTGTCGAAGGCGGCTTTAAACTCACCGAAGAGATGGTGCGTGTCGATCCTTTTCTCAAGGGGTTTTTCCAAGATTTGGCGCATTGTAAAAATCTGGTCGATGGTAGATTTACCAGGAGTGAAGCTACACTGATAAGGTAAAATCAGTCGGTTTACGTCAGGCTTCAGTCTTTCGCACAATACGCTTGATAAGACCTTATATGCGATACTGAAAAGGCTGATTCTACGATAGTTGGTGCAGTTTGCGGGATCACCCTTCTTATGGATTGGGCAGAGAGCACTTAGATTCCAATCTTCAGGCATGTATTCATCTGACCATATTCTGCACAAGAGCTGGTGCATGCACCTTACCAGTTCCTCGCCGCCGCATTTGAATAGCTCAGCGGGCAGGCCATCAGCAGGCGCCGCTTTATGGTTTTTTCGCCGTGATATAGCTATTTGCATTTCGTTATAGTCGGGTTGTGGAACTTCGATTCCATCGTCTTCGATTGCGGGGTCGGGTTCGTCCTCTTCTCTGGCTTGTTGCGCTGGTCCTCCATTTAGAAGGGCAGAGAAGAACATCTTCCACCAGGTCACCGTTGTCCTTTTTACAGGAGTTTGCCCCGGGTTTAAAACCTTCCATCATTCGTCGAATTTCAAGCTCTTCGACTTCACGCTTTTCGCTTCCCTTTGTAGTGTACTCATACAAACATACGTACATAGCATGCAACTGCCACGACCCACATGCATGTCTGTTTGTATGACCGCATTTGAAAAATGCATTTGACACCTTCGGCCAATAGCGTAGCTTGAAGTATGTCAATGCTACGGCTGAGCCAGCGGTTATTCTAGAGCTCTGCTTGGCCTCATGCTAAGCACTTCTATTGGTTAATGTAAGAAATTGCCAAGCTGAATTTAAATTCAGCTACATAGAAGTCGAGAAAGAGGAGGAGTCAAGCAAATCACTTTCTGTAATTTGATTTGTATAAATAGAGTAAGATTTAAAAATAAAAATCAGAAATAAGTTCAGAACGAAACTCACAAGTTGTCTTCTGTTTTAATTCTCATGATCTTTTCCGGCTGTCTTACGGGATAGCCTCTGTGATCGGCTGAATTTCTCCGGCCTTTATAATCAGAGAGATTTCCCTTAAAATAAAAATTATACATACACTGACCCCATAGGACCACCACATGGCGATCCTGCCAGATCATTGAATGCGCCCCAAGAGGCACACCCTATATACATACCATTTCCGATACAGGAGGGTCCCAAGAGACTAACCATCGAACAATACAAGGCGAGGCAGTCCAGGTACAAACAGATACCAGTAACAACAACACCGCCACCAGAAAAGATACACCGTAGCGGAAGGCAGTTTAGGCAAGGGAAAAATGTCGGAATTTAATCTGCAATTAGCATCAAAATCTATCCCAAATTTTTCGGGAAATTACAAAGAGCTGGACGCATTTCTGAAAATAATAGAAATCATCTACAATGATTTAGCAGAAACAGCTCAACCAGCATTAATCGATTTCGTTGTATACGTAAAACTAAGTCAAACGGTGAAGACAAATGTCACCGCAATAACAATCCCACAAACTTTGCAAGATTTAACCACAGCCCTCAAAAACAAATATAAAAGCACAGCTACCATACCTCAACTACAAAACCAATTGGCAAATCTCAGCCAACGAAATCTGAGTGTGGCAAACTACAAAAACAAAATCCTTCAACTAATATCAGAACTAAACTCTCTACAGATAGGGCAACTAGGTGCGAGTGCATCCCCTGAACAGAAAGCTCTTATCGCCAACCTAAATGAGCAATACAGCCTCACTGTTTTTAAAAATGGGCTGAACGAAAGCTTAAAACAGACAATATTTGCCACACTACCTAAAACATTCGAAAGCGCTGTCAACCTGGCTCTGGAACTAGAGCCAGGGACGCAAAACATAATAAATAAATCCAGAAACATCTTTGTCATCACAGAAAACCGCCACCAGAAAAGATACACCGTAGCGGAAGGCAATTTAGGCAAAGGAAAAATTTCGGAATTTAATCTGCAATTAGCATCAAAATCTATCCCAAATTTTTCGGGAAATTACAAAGAGCTGGACGCATTTCTGAAAATAATAGAAATAATCTACAATGATTTAGCAGAAACAGCTCAACCCGCATTAATCGATTTCGTTGTATACGTAAAACTAAGTCAAACGGTGAAGACCATATATGTAATACTTCTATATAGATAATACCGAACAGTGAAGCGTGTCAAACATTACAGTACAGATATACCATGAGAGAAGGAGACAAAATCTCAAGGATGTCGTTAAACTTTTGTAAACAAAGGGGCATAAATAAATGCATACTTGAACAAAATGTAAATAAATTCACTTCGTTTTTCTTATCACTCCTTTCACTAATTAACATTAAAACTAATGGCGGCGATATACCAACAGGTTATCATAACCTCTAACGAGATTTTTAGCCGAGCTTCTCTTTCCAACTTGTGGTGTGTTGCTTTTGAGTTTTTCCTACAAGTTGGCGGGACCTACAGTTTTTTGCCGACTCCGAACGGCACTTGCAAAGCAAATGAATTTTTTGCTGAGAAGCTTCTCATGGCAGAAATACACCCGGAGAGTTTGCCAAACTACTGCCGAGGGGCGACCCCGTTTAGAAAAATTCTTTTTCTAAATAATTTTTGATGTTACTTTTGTCGGGCATCGAACCGCCACGACTTGGTGTAGAAGGCCGAACACTTAACCGCTACACCACGGCGGCCGCCAACATTAAACCATGCCAAAAATACCCAAGGTAGCGGATATGACATTATTTTACCAAATGAAAAAATTCTCTGTAGCTTATTATTATTTTTTAAACAACAAATACTAACATTTTTATTTATTTATTTTGTGATTTACTATTTTGGTATTTTCATTATTTAATTGACTAATCAAAGATTTTATAACTAAAACTATGCACAATTTGTGTAATGGGGATAGTGACCCTTTTTGAGCCCTTTGATATTTTTTTTTAAACGCGCTACTACAATTCACTAACACAAACAAAACTTGCGCATGCGCAGAACTCACATTTGCACTGATTCATATAATAATGTTTGACACGCTTCTTACACACGGCCAGTATACGAAAGGCGCAGGCTTTGGTGAAGACAAATGTCACCGCAATAACAATCCCACAAACTTTGCAAGATTTAACCACAGCCCTCAAAAACAAACAACTACAAAACCAATTGGCAAATCTCAGCCAACGAAAGCTGAGTGTGGCAAACTACAAAAACAAAATCCTTCAACTAATATCAGAACTAAACTCTCTACAGATAGGGCATCTAGGTGCGAGTGCATCCCCTGAACAGAAAGCTCTTATCGCCAACCTAAATGAGCAATACAGCCTCACTGTTTTTAAAAATGGGCTGAACGGAAGCTCAAAACAGACAATATTTGCCGCACTACCTAAAACATTCGACAGCGCTGTCAACCTGGCTCTGGAACTAGAGCAAGGGACGCAAAACCGCAGCCGAAATGTAATGTTTTTCAGAAATGAGAGACAGAACTGGAACAACAATTACCAGAATACTTACAGGCAGCAGAACAATGGAAATAGAAACCATTATCAGCCTAGGTATTCCAGTAACAATAATGCTAGACAGCAGAACGTTCCAAGGAATATGCCCAACCAGTCACAGAACGGCAATTCCAATAGGTATTTGAATAATTCCAGGGCAAACTCGAAAAACAATTTCCAAAGACAAGGAAATAACAATTTCCAAAGACGAGGAAACAATAACTACCAAAGACAGGGAAACTCTAACCAAAATAATCGCCGAATGAACATCGTCCAATTCCAGGGAAACGTGGACGACCCGGAGGACTACGATGGCAATCTTCCGGGGGACAGGGAAATGTAGATAGAAATAAATCCAGAAACATCTTTGTCATCACAGAAAACCTCACAAACTACCTAACACTAAATAACTCTGAATTTAACAAGCCGATGTCTTTCCTGATTGACACAGGAGCAAACATCTCAGTTTGCAAAAACCCGTTCCACGATGAATTTGGCATCAATACCGAAGCTAAATGCAAACTCACAGGCATAACCAAAGAAGAAATTTATTCTATTGGTACGGCTAAACTAAATTTCCTAATAGATAATAATAAAACATGTATAAATTTCCAATTGGTAAACGAAACTTTTCCAATAGCAACAGATGGAATACTTGGTAGAGATTTCTTGGTAAAACACCTATGCAAAATCGATTATGAAACATTCACCTTAGCAGTAAATCTAAAAGACAAACTTTAGACATGACAAGCTCTTTCCACCAAATACCCCTGCAAAACAACTCAAGACCACCCACAGCATTTTCGACCCAAGATGGTCACTACCAATTCAAACGTTTGCCATTCGGATTAAAAATATCCTCAAACAGTTTCCAAGGAATGCTAACAATAGCACTAAGCAGTCTAAAATCGGAAGCTTTCCTCTACATAGACGACATCATCGTTTTCGGATGCTCCTTGAAGCACCATAATAGAAACCTCATAAAAGTTTTCGACAGGTTAAAATACTACAACCTCAAACTTAATGCAAGCAAATGTCAATTTCTTAAATCGGAAGTAATTTATTTAGGACATTTAATAACGGATAAAGGCATAAAAACAGACCCAGCTAAATGCGAAGTAGTACGTAACTATCCCAAACCGACAAACCCAGACGAAACGAGACGATTCATTGCATTTTGCAATTATTATAGACGTTTCATCCCAGATTTCGCAAAAATAGTAAAATGCCTCAACTCTCTATTGAAGAAAGGAAAACCTTTTATTTGGTCAGAAGAATGCGAAAAAGCATTCAATAACTTAAAAGACAAACTAATTAACCGGCCCATTTTACAGTACCCAGACTTTGACAAACCGTTTATACTAACAACAGATGCTTCTGATTTTACATTAGGAGCCATACTATCAAAAGGAGAAATTGGGCACGATTTACCAATTTCCTACGCAAGCAAATCTCTACAAAAGCATGATATCAACAAGCCAATTATCGAAAAAGAATTATTGGCAATTCATTGGGGAATAAACTATTTTAGAACATACCTGTACGGTAGAAAATTTATTGTCGTAACCGACCACAGGCCCCTAGTATCGCTATTTCGAAAATGACGAGGATTAGAATAGATCTATCAGAGTACGACTTCCAAATCGTATACAAACAAGGTAAAATTAACACAAATGCTGACGCACTATCACGAATTAAATTAGATAGTGACCTACTTAAATCAATGATTCCCACTAGTAAAAATGAAAAAGGAGATAATAAAATTAATGTAGTAACAAGGAGCAAGGCCGCGAATTTAAAAGAAATGAAAGAGAAAGAAACAAAGATAAATGAAAATAAGGAAACCGGTAAACGCATTAAGGACAGCATATCTCATAAGAAGCCTGTACAACTTCACATTTGGGAATGCACATCCTTTAATGACGTAAAGAAGATGAAGAAATTGAAATTTAATATTGGAAAAGAAAGTGGTACCACAATTGAATTAATTGATAATGAAGTGCACATAACTTGTAGCGATGATCCTTTGAATCTAGATTCAATGTTGGAGAAACTGCATAGTTTGCTAAGGACTTCACATATAAAGGAGCTAGCCCTTTGTGAAAAAGACTATATCGCTCATTTGCTGCAACGTCGTCATAACTCAAAAAATTTGATATCAGAGAAAACGCATTTTTAGTTTTTGAATTAATGTATATTTATATGGGATATGTAATTAAAGCAAAGTCTTCTATCGCGATGCTGCGTGAAATGTTACAACCTCGGATATAAAACTTTGTCAGTTGATCAAAAATATTGTTTCCGATATATTAGTGATGTTAACTCAAAATTTGGGTTTTTGAGTTATGACGACGTTGCAGCAAATGAGCGATATATATAAAAATATTGACATACATGTATTCAAGAAGAAATACAATGACTTAGAAATGAATAAACGCGCGCCGATACAAATACTAATATACAAAGCTCCAAGGGAAATAAACAGCATGATAACAAAATACAAACTGATAGACGAATTTCACTGCTCAAATATCGCAGGCCACCTAGGAATTCGAAAAACTATTTTAAAACTAAAACAAAGATACATTTGGAAAAATATGAGACAAATGGTCAAAGAATTTGTAAACAATTGCTGAAAATGCACTCAAAACAAAATTGTTAGACACGCAAAAGAGACGCTTGTGGTGACAGACACCCCGGCATCTACATTTGACACTATCGCGATTGACACAGTCGGTCCGCTGCGCATATCAAACGGTTATAGATACATATTGACAATGCAATGTGATCTATCCAAATTCGTCATAGCACACCACATTGAGTCAAAAGACGCAAAAACAATTGCAACCACTTTGGTTGAACAATTAATTCTCAAGTACGGTTTCATAAAAACATTGAAATCGGATAGGGGTTCGGAATTCGTGAATGAGTTAATGAAACATGTGTGCAACATACTTAACACTAAACAAGTATTTTCCACACCATACCACCACGAAACTATGGGATCACTTGAGAAAAACCATAGAACACTTAACGAATTTTTACTTTCTTTTGCAGACGATTATGAGTGGGATAAATGGGTTCCATATTATACTTTCGCTTACAACACGACCCCACACGTAGATACACTGTATTCACCGTATAAGTTAGTTTTCGGTAAATTACCCGCGCTACCAAGCGATAACATAAATAAACAAACAAAAATTTACGACATTGATGACTATGCCAATGAATTGAAATTGAGACTCCAAAGGTCAATATTCAATGCCAGAAACATTATTAAAACTGTAAATGAAAAACGAAAATCAAAATATGACAGTAATATAAACAAGGTTGAGTTGGAAATAGGAGACCTAGTATATGTAAAGCTAGAAAATAAAAAGAAAAGCCAAAGCCCATATCATGGCCCATACAAAATTGTATAACGAAACGGAGTAAATTCCGTAATAGACATTAATGGTAGACACAAAGAGCTGCACAATAATATTTTAAAGAAATACTTAGAGGTAACCTAAGGCAAACAAGCCGACATATGTTACAAATTACATAGACATAAATGAAATTACATGTAAGGAAACACTTAGAGATAAGATAAAACAAACCCACCGACATCTGTAAATAATTATATTCAATATTTTAGAAAATTACATGTAAGCCAATAACACTCAAGAAATTACTAAGAAATAGGATAAACAAAAACCTACATATGTAAGCAATAAATATAAGTAACTACACTTAAGCAAACCATACCCATAGACGTAAGTATGTACATGCATGTCTGTTTGTATGACCGCATTTGAAAAATGCATTTGACACCTTCAGCCAATAGCGTAGCTTGAAGTATGTCAATGCTACGGTTGAGCCAGCGTTTATTCTAGAGCTCTGCTTGGCCTCATGCTAAGCACTTCTATTGCCTAATGTAAGAAATTGCCAAGCTGAATTTAAATTCAGCTACATAGAAGTCGAGAAAGAGGAGGAGTCAAGCAAATCACTTTCTGTGATTTGATTTGTATAAATAGAGTAAGATTTAAAAATAAAAATCAGAAATAAGTTCAGAACGAAACTCACAAGTTGTCTTCTGTTTTAATTCTCATGATCTTTTCCGGCTGTCTTACGGGATAGCCTATGTGATCGGCTGAATCTCTCCGGCCTTTATAATCCGAGAGATTTCCCTTAAAATAAAAATTATACATACACTGACCCCATAGGACCACCACACCTTTTTTCGCCCGGAAAAGCCGTCTCGCTTCCCTTTTCATCTCACGGTAGTGTTCACACACGCTCCTCGTTGCATTCGCTTTTAACGTTGCCTTATAGGCGCCGTCGTTTCTTTTAACTGCGTCTTTGCACTCTATCATCGTACCAGCTGTTTTTTTTGCATTTGCCGGAATCCAATTACTTCTTCGGCTGCGGTACGAAGTGCTTCGGAGATATGTTCCCACTGCTCATGCATTCCGCTCTGTTGAATTGTGCTCTCAGGGAGCAAGTGTGCGAGTCGTTCTGCGAAATCATTGGCTGCCTGTTGTGACTGCAGTTTTTCGACGTCTAGCTTTCCTTGCGTTTTTTGTGGCGCCTCTTTTGTTGTACTTAGGTGGGTACGAAGTGACAAGTAGTGATCGAAGTCGATGTTCGGGCCCCTCATCGTATGTACGTCCATAATGCTGGAAGCGTGCCGTCCGTCTATCACAACGTCATCGATCTGGTTGCGTGTTTTCCGGCCTGGTGTTAGCCATGTTGCTTGATGGATCTTTTTAATTTGAACCTTACGACTATGTTTCGTGCACCGGCGAAGTCAATCAGTCTGAATTCATTTGGCGAAGTCTCATCGTGGAGGCTGAACTTTCTGACAGTGGGGCCAAATACACCCTCTTTGCCCACCCTGGCGTTGAAGTCGCCACGCATGACTTTGATATCATGAAGGCGGCAGCGCTCATAAGTTTCTTCTAATTTCGCGTAGAATGCATCTTTTTCCACATCATCCTTGTCCTCGGTCGGTGCGTGCACGCAGATAAACGATATGGTGAAAAATCGTAGTTTTATTCGGATTGTGGCGAGACGCTTATTCACGGCTGTGAAGGACACTAAATGTTTCACAAGTCTCTTTCCTACCACAAAACCGACGCCGAATCTTCGCTCATTAGTATGGCCGCTCCAGTAGACATTGTAGGATCGGATGGTCTTATAACCTTGCCCCGTCCATCGCATTTCTTGTATAGCGGTGATGTCAGCTTTTGCCTTATTGAGGACCTCAACTAGGCGGGCATCATCACCTTCCCTAGTAAGGGTTCGGACATTCCACGTGCATGCCCTGATTTCATTAATCGTAGTCCTAGTTCGTTTGCTGTTTTCGTTATCTGAAAAGTGAGTTATCATATCCGAGGCCTGTCTGTTAGATCTCATTGGAATTTTGTTTTATGTGGTGGGTCACAAACCCTACGCACAACCCGTTTCTCGGGGAGTTGGATTTAAGTTACACATTTATATAGCGAGCCGCTTGATCCAAGACAGACGCCAGATAACAGACGCTGCTGTTGGAATGCCCTGGCAAGCCCTTAAACCAAATATTGTCGGAGTGGCCTTGTCAGGTTGTCGCCTTCTCACATCAGTTCACAACCGAACGAATGTTCAGTGACCATCCACATGATACGACTCGGAAGTAGTAGCTGCTTGGACCGCACATAGAAGAATCGCTCTGACCATTCCCAGTTCAATGGCGGTCAGAAACTTTCCCCACTTGCGTGGACTTCTACACCCTTACAAAAATTAATTTCCAAAATAAAATCATAAGGTTTGTTTATTGGGCTGCTCTAGCTTACGCCAGATTGAGATATTTCACAAAATTGTGTTTAACGAACACTTTTCTTGCTCTAGGTTGCTCTATCTTTTGTTTCATGAGTACGCTCAAAACAAACCTAGAGTAATCCAGTTCACAAATTTTTGCTCTAGTTTTTTTTATGGTGCAAGTTAGAGCAGAGAAGCAATTGTCAGTCAGGAAAAAATAAATTTCTGAAAACTTCAAAAATATTAGCTTGCAAGAAAATCAATGTTTTTGTATACGTGAATTTGCATTAATTTTGAAGATTTAAACAAAAAAAAAAAAAAAAAAATAAAAAGAAACTATCGAGACTCAAGTGTTTCATGGCATTTCTGTTCTGAGTTGCTCTAAGTTGCTCTATTTCTATTTTGACAGCTGCCCTGCTCTACTCTGCTCTAACCTGCTCTGAACTTTTTTTTGGGTCAGTAAACAAGCCTATAATGTACTTGAATCCAAATAATGAAAGTCAAAGCGGTATTTGTAGGCGCACACTCAGAAAAACTCACAAAACAACCATATTTATATGCACGCTCATAAAAGCTCACATAACGATGATAATTGAAGCCATGCATGGATAAAGGGGGTATGTCGCATTCTCACTCAATTTCTGTTTTTGGCATTAGTGAATAGTTTTTATGCATATCTATATTTCTGTCTTATCAGAACCTAGCTATCGTGCAAATTGTAGAAGATAATTATAATTCATGGATGAAGGGGGTATGTACACAACTTTTCAATATGAATTGTGGAAGAAGGGGGTATGTTCCGTTTTTTCATATAAAGTACTAAATATAAACTTATGATTTTTATTGCATATTATGCAACGTCTTTTATGGCTTTGCATAATTTTTATGTCAGTTTTCATTAAAGATTTGAATCGTTTCACTCAAAATGCGACATACCCCCTTCATCCATGCATGTCTTCAAGTATGGGCATGTTCATAAAACAATCATTAAAAAGCTCATATCCGAGCTCAGATTTAAGAGCGCTGGTTTGCTGGGATGTAAATAATCTAGCAACTTTCATATCAATTTAACGTGAACCCTGTTTATTTCATAATTTTCAATATTACGACATTTTTTGCTGAAATGTAAAATTGATAAAGCAGAAATGTTAGTTTTACAAGCATATCGCCGGCGATATCTAAATTTTTAGTCACGATGTCAACTTGGGACCGGTCACTAAAAGCTTCAATGCAATATTCGGAGAAAACTGCTAAATTAGAGGTAGTTGATCTGCCCGACATGAAGCCATGCGGATCTACCAATATGAGACGATTACTGGAAGAGAAAAATTTATTTTTTACTATCCATTAAAAAAGTTTTGAGACCGTAGAAATTTTAGAAATAGGACGTTAATTGGAAATATCATTTTTATTGCCAGATTAGGGCCATTATCTCATCTTCCTTTTAGTTTTAAAGGCCACTTTATCGGACAGATAAGTGTATTTCCGTTTGCTCAAGTTACCTATAATTTATTGGGCAGATAAATTTATCCGCCACTTCATCTGCCCTTTAAAATTTTTTGTTAACTTTAAACTGAAGCATTGCCAGCTATGTTTCAGTTTTAACTTTGTTTCTTGAAATCTCCAGCAAAGAACTATCAGCAGAAGAGAGTCTTGTAAAAAGCTGTCAAAATCTCATTTCTGCTAATTTTTCGTCGAACAGGGTTCAGCAGAAACTTGCAGACAAAGCAGCGGTTACGTTTCTGATTGGCTAACAATTTGAATTAACATTTTTTGTTGTTGTTTGGCTATGTCACCGATCAGCTGTTCCTGCTTGCTGCTTTCTGCTGGACGAAGAATCTCCAGCAATAACTTGCAGCGAATTAGCGCTCTCTCTCAAAATTAAATGTCAAAAAGCTGGTGAATTCGCTGCTAATTTTTTCAAAGAACACTTTTTTAGGAATAATTATTCATAATTATTCATTATTAGCAGGAAAGAAACAAAGCTTTTGTTTACATTTATATATCTGACATTTAAATTATTTTTAAATTAATTGGGAAATATCAAAACGAAAAAAAAATACGATTAAATAATGTCGTTTTTTTGCAATTAAAGCAGAGCACGGCAGAATTCGCACTAATCAAATTAGGTTTTCTCTGTCGCTTACCAGCAAGTACCGAAGCAACAGCGTATGTTGTTGATTCTTTAATTGCAAGTGAGCAACTGAGCATAACAAACGATATTCATTGATTGGTCAACGCGGTCATAGCGCTCTCATTAGCGAGCAATAGTTTCATATCTCGAGAGATTTTCAGACAATTGTCTCACTAGGTGCGTAGGGCTGAATTAAAGCCACAAATAAGGTGTTGCTTGTACATCGTGGTCGTCAGACCGATACTATTCTACAGCATCACTGTATTGTGGCCAGCATTCGAAAGAAACCGCAATTTATGCTGGATTGGTATAGTGCAGAGGTCTTGCTCGATGCAGAAGCACTTCCCTTCACACCCACCCCAGCTTTAAGGGTTATTCGAAACATTGGTCCGATGGATCTGTACGGCAAACTTCAGGCAAACGTACAACAGTGATGTCGGCTCCGGGCCATAATGGTGTACCAGGAAACTGCGCCGAGGAGATCCACTGGGCTATCGGAGACGAGTAAATTTGCACATACTTTTACTCCTTTTGCTATGAGTAGACACAAACTTTCTCTCGGTTTTCATCGAAAAGGCTAATGTGAGGTGGGCACTGGAACCTAAATGTGAGGTGTCCACATAGACTTGCCCTCTCATTAATGAGAAGTGAACAAGGTTCATCATTAACCTCAAGCGCCCCTGTTGTTTTAACAAAGCACTGCCCAAACTTGTACTTTTCCTTAACCTAAATTGTCATCAATGCCTACTAACGGGAGTCCTAATTAACTGGCAGTTTCAACAGTGTTGGACCAGAGAGAAATGGGTGTTAAAGATTGGGCTCCGAAGTGAATAAATGGTTGAGGAGACGAACAACATGCCGGACATTCATTCGGCACTTCGGGGTTCGGTCTGGATAAGTAGGAGTTTAACCTGCTACAATATCCAGAACATAATTGAGCCAGAGTGACCCTTGTTCCTCGAGGAACGCAGTCGTCTGCGTAAGAAACTATCGAGACCCTCTCTGGTGGAGAAGGAAGTTTCGAAATATAAGAATTAAACAGCGGGACGAAAACGGACACCACCCTGAGTCACACCTTGTTTAATCGTGCGTGGTTTTGATTTTTTGTTCCTAAAAACGACAGACGATTGACAACCACTCATATAGTTAGCGGAACAACCCTTAAGACCGGGGGGTGAGTGATAAGTCCAAAGCGGAAACCAGCTGCGCGTGATTGACTGTGTCAAAAGCTTGAAGATAGATCACGGTCAACTAGGACCCTCCTGTCGTTAGGCATTTTCTGGTTGAGTCCGTCAACTATCTGAGTGTTTATGGCATTGAGTACAGAAGCTGTACTCCTAGTTTTCCGAAGGCCATGTTTTCAAGCGCCTCTCTCTAGGCCCATACGGTGAACGTATGGGTTTCCCCACAAATTATTTCTGACGTAGATATAAGGACGAGGGAGAGATTGGAAGTATTAAATACTTCATCTGCAGGTGTCCCGCGATAGCCAAAACTAGGAAGGAACCTGTGAATATTATATTTTTTTCTCCATAACTTATGTATTTACAATATTTGTGACTGAAACAAAATAAAATTGTCATTTTCATTGTCAAATATATTGCCATTCTTAAAAAAAAAACATGACGTTGCCGTATTTTCATCAACTTCAAGTTTATTTTTATCGGGAACATGAGAAATTGAAAACAATTAAAGGTCACTTTAAAGTGAGGAATAGTTTATCAGCGCGATAAGTAAATTTAACTTTATTGGGTGGATGAGATAACGGCCCTTAAAAATTGACGTAATAAAGGATATTTTCCATGCATCAATAAAATCGCCTTGCTCAATAGATTTATTAAAAAGCAGCCATATTGGGTAGGTTGACGACAAACCGTCAACATCAGTCTGAGACGACATTTTGATTTGATAAATCCCCAGTTCAACATCGTCTAGCGAGATTTCAAGAGCTCCAAAGTTTAGTGACGAACCAAAGCCATTGTAAGACCCACTACTACTCAAAATAGAGTCAACCTCAAAATTCGAGTTGAAAAAATTAGCAAAAAGAGTTGCAGCATCTAATGTACATATAGCCTTGTAAAGTACAGCAGAGGGAACACTCAAACACGATTTTTTTGACTTCACATAAAAGCTTTCGGATACAGTTTATCAGCCCGATTCCCAATTTGTTATACCTAACAATTGAGGAGTTGCGTGCAAAAAGGGCACTTCTCTGAAAATTATGTTTTGAGATATGGAAAACGGTTTTGATGTTAATTTTATATAGTTTATTATCTTTTTATTTGGTGAAGTTACAAGAGCGACACTCTACATCGCTAGCCATAAACGATGAAATAAAAAGGTCATAGATGTGCCCTTTTTGCATATAACCAGGAAAGCGAATTATAAATCTTTTTTTAAATTCATAAAAACATGTGTTTTGTTAATATTTTAGTATCGCTGAAGCCGAAGATGGTGAAAATTGCAATAAAATTGAATTAAAACTATTTCAGAGTGTTTAAGAAAAACACTGTACGGGCGTATGAGCAACAAAAAATAATATTGAAGAAAACGAAAAGTACTCATTCATACTTAGGTCAACATTGAAGAGCGCAAAGTTTTGAGGTTGCAAATGTAAGGCGAGGTTAACGGAGCTGGACATAAAGGACTTGATGGCCTTCATCAAGCCATCTAAATGGTTCGAGGAGAAGTAACGGTGTCGGTTTAGGAGCGTCAGTCCCGGGATTCTGCTATGTGCAGAATCCCGATAATACAGCGATTGTCGATATGGCAGGGTCCCGGAACTGACTTTCGTAGTGTTGGTGGTATCACAACGGGCCTTTTAATACTGGCCTAGGTGTGCCTCTGCGGTAGCCACTTGAACCTAACCTAACCTAATATGAATCATTAAAACTAAAAATACCAACAGCAATAATGAAATTTGTTGGAAAAACAAAAATTTATTATTTCTTGGCCTCAAACTTGCTATTAAAATAAACTTAAAAAAAGGTTTACAAAATTTCTTGGTTCACGAGGGAGTTGAAAAAACTTAAGAATTTGAGAAACAAGTTTTTCAAAAAATTAAAAGGTTTCTTTTTTACAAAGAAATGTATTTAAAATATTTCAACGAGTTTAAATCGTTGCGCAAAATCTTGAAGCAGAATTATGTAAGAAAACTCAAAGAGTATATTACAGCCCGATTCTTGAACTATGACAAAATCCACCTCAATGACTACTGTTATATTTGTGACAATTGTTATGTTTTCGTATGCTTGGAAAAATTCGAAAGCTCTTTTTATAACAATTGTTATTTTTTTTGTTATGACCTATTTAGCAGGTGACAAGGTTGAAATATTTTAATTTTGGGGACATATTGGGGTCATTTTAGGATAATTTTGGGGTGAATTTGGAATAATTTTGGGATCTTTTAGGAGTCAATTCGGATCAAGTTGCGGTCATCTTGGGGCCATTTTAGGATCATTTTGTGGTCAATTTCGAATCATTCTAGCACCATTTAAGGGTGATTTTAGGATAATTTTGGGGCCAACCTGGGATCATTAATGGTCAAGAGTTGCATCTCTTAAATAGTGAGAAATACCTAGGAATTCATTTTCAACTTATAACAGGCGGTATTGAGCTATGGCCAACAAAGACTCTGAACGTGCCATGCAATATGCCACCGAGAGGAAATCAGAAATTTGCCATTTAAGCTTGCAAAATCTCCCGTGGAAAGGAGCTGGATTCTTTGCATCTTTGCAACACTCTTGACCATTGATTTATCTATACACTGAAATAAAAAGGTTGAAAGTGCACATTGAAAGTAACATATCAAAACCACATTCAAAGTGATTATGGTAATACTGTAAATATTACAGTATTTACTGTAAAATTGGCAGTAAAAACATGTGATTTTTGAAAAATATCAGTTAATGATATGAGTCCACTTTCAAATTTACAGTAATTCATGTCAATATGATAGTATATTCGAAGAATGATAGGGGGTCACTTTCAAAATTGATATTACCCACTGTTGGACGAAAAATTACAGGGTTTACTGTTGATTTGACGGCCGTTTCTTGTAAAAATTTTTTTCAGTGTACAACGAGTGTATTTCAGAGCTCCACTATCCAGAAGGTACGTAGGGCATTGCTGCACGCGGATATCACCAGTAATAGCATACCAATCGTTTCTGAAAACCAGGTGGGTCTTCTAGGTCTCGGTCCAACGAAGTTACCATATGCTCGATTGGCCTGAAACCGCTCTTGTTTTAGCTGGACTAGCGGAGGACTTGCAGAGCGGATAAAGCTGGAGCACCTGATATGTTTTTTCTTTTAGCTGATTGCCTGAATATCTTTTTTCATATTGGTTTTCGAAATTTTGTTTATATATTAGTAAAAAATTTGAAGTTTTTGGCATTTTTTTCGTTGAAAGCTTTCCACCTTTTGTATGGTGAACTTTGAAAGCTTTTCCCTTGTCATTGTTGGCTGAGCACACGATAACTATTTCCAGTGACAAAATAATATCTATTGAACTATAACAATTGAGGAGTTGCGTACAAAAAGGGCACTAAGTGAGATGTGACCTTTTTACGTAAAACGGCTAATTAGAAAGAAAGATCTATGTTTTATGTCCCCTCCAAATATGGCTTTGATATCTTTTGAACTGGCTGAGTAACTTAGAAAAATGTTGACCTAAGTATGTATGAGTACTTTTCTTTTTCTTCAATATTATTTTTTGTTGCTCATACGCCCGTACAGTGTTTTTCTTAAAAACTCTGAAATAGTTTTAAACCCATTTTATTGCAATTTTCACCATCTTCGGCTTCAGTAAAACTAAAATATTAACAAAACACATGTTTTTATGAATTTAAAACAATATTTATAATTCGCTTTCCTGGTTATATGCAAAAAGGGCACATCTATGACCTTTTTAGTGTCGCTCTTGTAACTTCACCAAATAAAAAGATACTAAACTCTATAAAATTAACATCAAAACCGTTTTCCATATACTACAACAAGAAGTAAAAAAAATCGTGTTTGAGTGTTCCCTCTGCTGTACTTTACACTAGATGCTGCAACTCTTTTTGCTATTTTTTCAGCTCGAATTTTGAGGTTGACTCTATTTTGAGTAGTAGTGGGTCTTACAATGGCTTTGGTTCGTCACTAAACTTTGGGGCTCTTGAAATCTCGCTAGACGATGTTGAACTGGGGATTTATCAAATCAAAATGTCGTCTCAGACTGATGTTGACGGGTTGTCGTCCACCTTTTTAAGAATTGTTCAGCACTCGCCTACCCAATATGGCTGCTTTTTAATAAAACTCTTGAGCAAGGCGATTTTATTGATGCATGGAAAATATCCTTTATTACGTCAATTTTAAAATCTGGCAATAAAAATGATATTTCCAATTAACGTCCTATTTCTAAAATTTCTACGGTCTCAAAACTTTTTGAATGTATAGTAAAAAATAAATTTTTCTCTTCCAGTAATCGTCTCATATCGGTAGATCCGCATGGCTTCATGTCGGGCAGATCAACTACCTCTAATTTAGCAGTTTTCTCCGAATATTGCATTGAAGCTTTTAGTTACCGGTCCCAAGTTGACACCGTGTATATATCGTATTTTATTATTGAAGTTGCAGAGTTTTGGCTTCCACTCAAGGTTTTTAAGCTGGATAAAATCGTATCTCTCTAATCGATCTTGTTCAGTTGTAGTTGACCGGGTGTCATCGTATTCTTTCATTGCTTCTTCTGTCGTTCCTCAGGGAAGCATTTTAGGTCCAATTCTTTTTGTGATGTTCAACAATGACATTACTAGTTGTTTTAAATTTTCAAAATTTCTGTTGTATGCTGATTACATGGGGTGATATTATGCATATTTTACTTTGAAACATTTTGTCTTGTTACTCTTAAAAATTATTTTTGTATGATTGTTGTTGTGAAATTTTGTGTACTTAAACGGTTCCTTAAAATTTGTTTATACTTGCGGTATTCCAATTGTTTATTTTCCTTTTTTCACCTTCTTTATATTATTATTTTTTCTAACACCTGATTAGTCGATCGTGCATTTCCATGCAAGTAAGTCGATCTAGTGTTATAAATGTATGTATGTGATGTAATTAATATATTTCTGTTTGTTATCTTTTCATGTTGTGTTTTTTAAAAAAGTCTTGAGAATGACTTCAGATTGAAGTCGAAATATCGACCAAATAAATGTATGAATATTAACATAGTGTTTTATTCAAAGCAAGGCCTCGAGCTCACAAAATCTCACATTTTTTAAATAAATAAGGCCATTAAAAATCAAAAATTATGTCAAATCGGAGAGCACACCGAAACAAAAATACACTAAGAGTGTATCAAACCATCAAACACAAGTATGATAAACAAACCAACAGATTTATCAAACGTTACCAACACACGGCACAACAAATCACAAGATTAGCTGAGTCGACCAAGTTTTTAGAAAGATGTAAAAGAAATGGCTTGAAACCGAACTTCATCATAAACGCCACCAAAAACATCAGGTACACCATAAACAACAACGTAAGTAAAAGCAAATCAACACGTAAGTTCACCAATAAAATTTCCTCATATATTGATAAAGTGCAAACGAAACTCTTGAACATTATAATATGCATGAAGCAGGAACTCTTAAGACAATACAAAAGAGAGACAAATAGATTGAGATCACAACTTACATTAGCCTTGGACTCATCTCATGCAATTGCATTTTTCGAGAGCGAAGAGTTGCTGGCGAACAAAGCCACCAAAAACATTAAGAGAACACAAACGAAAAAGTACGACAATCTAAGACAGAAAGAAAATACCAAAATGAACATTAGGGTGGTACCAGAATGGTTCCGGAATTTAACAAACACAGAAATTCCCCACGATATCAAGTGGCTCTTGTCACAAGGTCCAAAACACTCATTACCAACTGATAAAAAGAAATTCCCCCTCTTTCAAATCATAGCAGACGGCGAAAATATCATACAAACTTTGAAAGATAAAGAAAATCAAGAAATAGAAAGGAATAATTTGACGACCCTAATACAGGACCATATCAGCAAAAACAAAGTCTCAGCGAGAGATAGGTTCATACATGAGACCGTACTGAAAACTAAAAGCTTTCTCAAAAACAATAAACATCTACTTGTGCTTAACGCCGATAAGGGAAATGTCACCGTGGTCATGGACAAACCAGAATACGACCAAAAGATGCAAATGTTAGTTAATGACATTTCAACGTACAGGGTACTGAAACGTGATCCAACGAATAAACTGCAAGAAAGGAACAACGAAATAGTCCAAAAGATGTTTAATAGTGGTTCCATTGATTTGAAAGAAAAGAATTTCCTTACATGCAAAAATGCAAACCCCCTAGAATATATGGTTTGCCAAAAATACATAAAGATGGCACACCTCTCCGACCCATTTGTTCGTCCATTGACGCTCCGTCTTACAATCTTTGCAAATATGTAGTCCAAATCCTCAAAAATTTAAATACATCATCCAAATATAATGTCAAAGATTCGTCCGCATTTAAAGACAAGATTAAAGGTACATATATTTATGATGACGAAAGTGTAGTGTCGTTCGATGTGGTATCTTTATTCCCTAGCATCCCTGTGGATGTAGCCATTGAAATCATATCCTCAAGATGGAATGACATAAAAGAACATACAGCACTGACTAAGGAACTATTTCTTAACATGGTCAAATTCTGCATCAAGGATAACCGTTACTTCAAATACAACAACAAGATTTACGAGCAACGTACAGGAATGCCCATGGGTTCTCCAGCTTCCCCAGTAATAGCGGACATCGTTATGGAAGAGTTGCTTATGAAGTTTGAAACAGACGCGAAGAACAAACCCCGATTGTTAACAAAATATGTGGATGACATTTTTGCGGTTGTAAAAACTACAGAAATAGAAAATATGTTGAAATTGCTAAATGGTTACCACAGCACTATCAAATTTACAGTGGAGGTGGAGAAAGATGGAGAGCTACCCTATCTTGACACCCTAATAATAAATAAAAACAACAGATTGTGGATTGATTGGTATATGAAACCAACCTCATCGGGTAGATTAATCAACTACAACTCCAAACATGAAACAAAAATTATCAGAAATACCGCGAAGAATTTTATAAGTAGAGTTCTCACGATAAGTGAGAAAATATTTCACAAAAAGAATATTGCCATAATAAAGAAGACGTTAGAACAGAACGAATTCCCCATAGAATTGACCAACAAACTTATTCAGAACTTCTACGCAAGAGCCAAAAATGAAAACTTAGGCGAAAAAGGCAGTAAATTATATAAGTCAGTAGCGTATATTCCCGGATTAGCAGAAAGAATGAAAAATTCGAACCTATTTGACAGGGAAAAATACACAATAGCGTTCACATACAACAATTCACTCCGACAGGTATTCAACAATATGAAGGACCCGATTCCAAAGTTAGAGAAATCTAATTTAATATATAAAATTCCATGCAATAGCGACGGGTCCCATGTATGCGATAAGGTATATGTGGGGACAACAAAACAAAAACTAAAGACAAGGGTTTCCGGTCACAGGTGCAATATCAAGCTAAGAAACAATTCGTCGGACAACAAGACTGCCTTGTCATCCCATTGTGCTGACACTGGACATTTCCCCGATTTTGATAATGTTACAATCCTCGATAAAGGGAAAAATTATAATAAACGATATATTTTGGAGATGCTCCATATTATGAACACCCCTAATAGAATGAACTATAAGAGTGACGTCGACCAATGTGCGAGCGCGTACCGAAATTTGGTTTCAAAGCAGCAACAACACACATTACATATCACGAAAGGTTCATCGAGAGCGCCACAGCACAACAAATATCCAGCTACGAACTAGATTGGTGACAACAACTAATGAAGGGGGGAGGGGGGGGGGGGTGATATTATGCATATTTTACTTTGAAACATTTTGTCTTGTTACTCTTAAAAATTATTTTTGTATGATTGTTGTTGTGAAATTTTGTGTACTTAAACGGTTCCTTAAAATTTGTTTATACTTGCGGTATTCCAATTGTTTATTTTCCTTTTTTCACCTTCTTTATATTATTATTTTTTCTAACACCTGATTAGTCGATCGTGCATTTCCATGCAAGTAAGTCGATCTAGTGTTATAAATGTATGTATGTGATGTAATTAATATATTTCTGTTTGTTATCTTTTCATGTTGTGTTTTTTAAAAAAGTCTTGAGAATGACTTCAGATTGAAGTCGAAATATCGACCAAATAAATGTATGAATATTAACATAGTGTTTTATTCAAAGCAAGGCCTCGAGCTCACAAAATCTCACATTTTTTTGAAGATTTTTAGTAATATAACGTGTTCCTCTGACTCGTTGAAACTTTATATCATTTGCTAGCTAAGCCATCAATCAAATAGGTTTCAGCAAACGCATTTGAAGGCTTTGGAAGAAGTTCCCTACTATTATCAAAAGCAGACCATTCTAAACTACTGAGGTTTGGATTCGATTGGGACAATCTGAATGAGTCAACTTATGATTTTTTAATTTTTGGTGCTCAAAGTAATAAGTACAAAGTCGGGACATCAAAATTCGTTTTAAAGTTATGCTTCCTTCGGCAAAGTATCATATTTCGATCCTTAAAACACGATTTTCCTTGTCACTTGGGGGACTTTGTAATCGACCCGTCTAATTACATACAGTGCTCCTGAAGGGCGCTTGAGACCAAAATATTAGATTATGGTATATGTTGCATATCTTGAAAACTTGCAATTCTTTTCCAAAAAAATTTTAAATTTTTGATTATTATGAGGATTTTTACTATTGGGGTACAAACGTATCCCGGGTGTGTGTTTACGTATATAATGTGTTTGGTTCAGGACCAATGGTCCGATCTGGTTCAAATTTTGAATTTGAACTCAAAAATAAATAATCTTCCTAGATCCGAAGTTAGCGGTATAGAGGTATAGCGGTTCAAAAGTTACAACACTTCAAAGTTGAAAGTGGATACATTTGTACCCGGGTGTGTGTTCTAGGGTTAATGAGTTGTGCGGGGATAATCCCGTGTGGTCCAGCAGTCTTGAACCTTTGAATTGTCCACCTTACCCTTTCATCCATGATGGGAATATGTATAGTCAGGTTTGTTGCAGGTACTAAAAGTGCATCATGCGAGTTCTCTGGAAAGTGTGTATTCAAGAACAGCTCCAGGGGCTCAGCTTCTGAACTGGTCCAGGATCCGTCAGGTTTCCGCAAATAGCTTATAGCTGTTTAAGTTTTATAAAAATGTCTCCATGAAGTTCTCTTCGCCTGCCTGAGACCTTTTGTAGGTCCTTATTTTATCTTTATATCCGAGCCTTTGAGTCTCCGTGCCAAGGCTCTTGGCCTTATTAAATTATCCAAGTCGTAGGACCACCAGTGTGGCCTATGCTTACAGCGTGGTTTTGGCCCGGGACAAGCTTGTTTTCTAGGGCATTTGAGAGCGCCGTAGTGTATGTCGTTGCCAGATCCTCCAGCTCCTGTGCTGATGAGGGGCTTGTGGGGGAGGTCTCTGGCTAATATTTCATTGTGTAGCTACCAATTAGTGTTACGTGGATTGTAAAATGACCCCAAATCCAAAATGACCACAAAATAACACCAAATTATCCCAGTATGACCCGGAAATGATCCCAATATGACCATATGCCATTGCATAAATATTATAATTGCATAAGTTGATAAAAAATGCTGTGCAATAGCTTTACCGCGGCAGTCCTCGAGTGCCACACGCCCTTTTTTATACACAGCGTACTAAATAGTACTAGTACAAAGGTATATCAATTTTGTTCACATAACGGTAGTACGTAACGGCACAAAATAATCGAGATAGATATAGAGTTCCATATATGAAAGTTCTTAGGTTGAAAAGAGGAGTTCATTAAGCCATGTCCGTCCGTCCGTCCGTCTGTCAGTTCGTCCGTCGGTCTGTGTACACGACAAATTGAGTAAAAATTGAAATATTTGCATGAAATTTTATATACAGGTTACTTTTTGGCCAAGGTAGGTTGCTATTGAAAATGGGCGAAATCGGATAATAACCACCCCCCCTTTTTCGATATCGAAAATCACACAAATTGACATATCTCGGTAGCTGAAATGGCTAAAATGATATAATTTTATAGGTGAATCGCCCTGGTCATTCACGTGGCACCTTCCACTTTTAAGGGAGGCATTTTTGAAAATTTGACTGGTCGTGACTTTTAAACTAATTACGATAGAACGATGGAATTTTGCACAAAGCATACTAGTATCGTTAGGAGTATACCTGATGAAATTGGATAAAATCGCCCTGCAACCACGCCCACTTTCGATATCGAAAATTTCTAAAATCACCTAAATTGACATAATTCGGTAACTAATCTAATCTTGGCTTGCGTCATAATGACGCTTAACCGCCTAGGCGATTTTGGCCGTTTCGTATTCCTTTTTAGCGATAACTGACGCCAATTGGAAACCCCAAGGGAGTACCAGTCATCCTCCACCTGTTGTTGCCATCTCAGTCGAGGCCTCCCCCTTCCTCTGCTGCCGAATTCGGGTGTCGATAGTAAAACTTTCTGTGCTGGAGCTTCTTTTTCCTTTCGCATAACATGACCCAGCCAGCGGAGCCTTTGGGCTTTAATCCGCTGAACTATGGTCAGGTCTGCGTAAAGCTCGTACAGCTCATCGTTGAATTTCCTTCGATACTCGCCGTTGGCATCACGGGAAGGACCATAAATCTTCGGGAGAACTTTTCTCTCAAATACTCCAAGGGCCATCTCATCTTCTCTGGATACTGTCCATGATTCCGAGGCGTACATCAGGACTGGTATGATGAGAGACTTATAGAGCGTGATCTTTTTTCTTCGAAAGAGGACTTTACTTCTCAATTGCCTACTCAGTCCAAAGTAGCACTTGTTGGCAAGAGTGATTCTCCGTTGGATTTCAAGACTGATATTATTTTCGGTGTTAATGCTGGTTCCCAAATAGACGAAATCTCTCACCGTTTCAAACTTGTAGCCATCAACGGCGACTTTGCTGCCAAGGCGCAGGTGCGCCGATTCTTTCTTTGATGACAGTAGGTACTTCGTCTTGTCCTCGTTCACCGCAAGACCCACTTTTTTCGCTTCTTTATCCAGCCCAGAGAAGGCAGCGCTTACGGCGCGGTTGTTAAGGCCAATGATATCAATATCATCGGCATACGCCAGCAATTGTACGCTCTTGTAGAAGATTATGCCATTGCGGTTTAGCTCTGCTGCTCGAATTATCTTCTCCAGCATCAGGTTGAAGAAATCGCACGAAAAGGAGTCGCCCTGTCTGAAGCCTCGTTTGGTTTCAAATGGCTCAGAGAGGTCCTTCCCGATTCTGACGAAGCTGTTGGTATTACTCAGCGTCATTTGGCAAAGCCGTATACGCTTTGCAGGGAAGTCAAACTCAAACATGGCGGTATACAGGCAACTCCTTTTTGCGCTGTCAAAAGCGGCTTTAAAATCGACAAAGAGGTGGTGTGTATCGATTCTTTTATCATGGGTCTTCTCCAGGATTTGGCGTATCGTGAAAATCTGGTCGATGGTAGACTTACCAGGTCTAAAGCCACACTGATAAGGTCCAATCAGTTTGTCCACGATGGGCTTCAGTCTTTCACACAATACGCTAGAAAGAACCTTATATGCGATATTAAGAAGACTGATTCCGCGGTAGTTGGTGGGATTAGCGGGATCGCCTTTCTTGTGGATTGGGCAGAGCACACTTTAATTCCAATCTGGAGGCATGCACTCGTCTGACCATATTCTGCATAAGAGCTGATGCATGCTTTTTACCAGCTCTTCGCCTCCGTGTTTGAACAGCTCGGCGGGTAGTCCGTCTTTTCCAGGCGCTTTGTTGTTTTTGAGCCGGGATATAGCTATCCTCACTTCTTCATAGTCAGGTGGTGGGACGACCTTTCCTCGTCAGGGATTGGGGTATCGGGTTCAACGTCTCCCTCGCAGTTTAGCAGTGAGGAGAAGTGCTCCCTCCATAATTTAAGTACACTCTGGACGTCGGTTACTAGGTCGCCATTATTGTCCTTACAGGAACTTGCCCCGGTCTTTAAACCTTCCGCCATCCGCCGGATCTTTTCATAGAATTTTCGGGCATCGTTCCTGTCAGCCAGCGTCTCAAACTCCTCACACTCACGCCTTACGGCCTCACGTTTCTTTTTTCTGAAAAGGCGTCTCTCTTCCTTCTTCGCCTCACGATAGCGTTGCCATACACTGCGGGTTGCGCCCGTTCGCAACGTCTCCCTGTATGCAGCGTCCTTTTTGTCCGAGGCTGTGGTGCATTCCTCATCGTACCAGTTGTTCTTGCGGGCTCGCCGCAACCCTATAGTGGCTTCAGCGGCGGTACGTAATGAGTGAGAGATATGCTTCCATTGCTCGGTTACATCGTTAGGTCGAGGATTGCTCTCCGATAGCAGGTGTGAGAGTCGAGTGGAGAAATTATCAGCTGTCTGTGTCACGCGCAGCTTCTCGACGTCAAACTTTCCTTCCGTTACTGTGCGTACTTTCTTCGCTGCACAGAGACGTGTGCGTATCTTGGCTGCAACAAGATAATGGTCCGAGTCGATATTGGGACCGCGTAGGGTACGCACGTCTAGAACGGTGGAGCTGTGTCTGCCGTCGATCATGACATGACCAAACTGGTTTCTTGTTCTTTGATCAGGGGACAGCCAGGTAGCTTGGTGTATTCGCTTATGCTGGAACCTAGTACTACTGATGACCATATTGTAAAAGTAGGTCGCCTCCTAGTTGGTGCACCCTGGGTAACGCTAAATGACCTACATAGCCTACACGGCTAGTTTCTTGTATTGCCGGTTCTACGAGAACGGTACCAGTACTTGTGCTGTACCTATCGTGCCGAAACGATCCGGGCCGTTTTATTATATCGACCCGGCCAAGAGCAATACACTCGGGGTGACCCTGTCTGAAATTTTGGCAGGGCTACACCTCGCTACAACAACAACAACCATATTGCGGGAAGCGGCGAAGTCAATCAACCTAGTGCCGTTGGGGGATGTTTTATCGTGGAGACTGAATTTTCCAACTGTAGGACCAAAGACTCCTTCCTTGCCCACCTTGGCATTAAAGTCGCCGAGCACGATTTTGATATCATGCAGGGGGCAGCGATCATAGGCTTGTTCAAGTTTATCGTAGAAGGAGTCCTTCTCTGCGTCGTCCGTCTCCTCAGTCGGTCCACAGGAGTGAACGCTAGTACTTGGCGGCGAAGTCTCTTTCCCACCACAAATCCTACACCACGCGCTTTGCCGCGTGTCTGGCCACTGTAGTATACGACACAAGGACCGATGGCCGTCTTTCCTTGCCCCATCCATCGCATTTCCTGCAGGGTGGTGATGTCAGCCTTTGCGCTCGCGAGGACATCAACCAGTCGGGCAGCGGTACGCTCCCTAGAAAGGGTCCGGACATTCCACGTACATGCCCTAATATGCTTCTCATTGTCCTTACTTCGTTTTGCCGGGTCGTCAACATTAAAGGGGGTTCTCATCCGAGGCTTTTTCGATTTTTTCGATATCGAAAGCTTCGAAAGTCGCCTAAATTGATATCATTCGGTAACGGAAATGGTTAAAATGATATAGTTTGCTAGGATGAGCCCCTAGTCATTCTATTATGATTTTTTGATCAATTTTTAAAAGTAGGCGTGGCATCGCCCACTTTTCAGGGAGGTATATTTGAAAATTTCAAGGGTCATAACTTTTAAACTGATTACGGTAGAACGATGAAATTGGTACAAGGTAAACTAGCATAATAGGGAGCATACCTGATGTAATTGGACGAAATCGCTTCCCGACCACGCCCACTTTCGATATGGAAAATTTGAAAATCACATAAATTGACATAATTCGGTAAGGTAGTTTAGCTAAGATACTAAAAACTTTAGGTAAATCCTCCTAGGGCCTATATCATTGTTATCCCGTTCTGAAAATTACCGCTGGGTATTTAATGTTCGGTTCACCCGAACTTAGACTTCCTTACTTGTTTTTTTTAAATAATGTAGTTAAGAGCCAGACAGACTGTATACAGAAATACCAGCCATTTAGCTGATGTATCCAACGTTTTAACCCTAGAACACACACCCAGAAAATACCACGAAAAGACACACCCGGGATACGTTTGTACCCGGGACCTTATTTTGCGGTTTTTTTAATGCTTATTCAACCGATTTCTATGATTTTTTTTTTTAAATATATATTTTAATATATAACAAGTATTTTGTCTTTTGTTTCATTCGAATATTCCTACTGGTTCCAGCGATATGGACAAGTAAAGTCAGGACATGCAACAGTGGATTTTTGTTTTTGTTGTTGTCCTGATAAATGCAAAACAAAATAATATAATTTATAATAATATACTTGTAGAGTAACAACGAATACACATTTTGGTTTTTATTTCATTCAAATATTCTACCTGGTTCAAAAGATATGTGCAAAAAGGTCGCGCAGGTATGGGTACGTAGGTATCAAATACACTGGTATAACTGGGTTTTGTATTTTATATGCAGCTGAAAGGGTTGTTTTCACACGAGGTGTTGTTATAAATGCTGCCTGTTGATATTTTCATTATTGTTTTGGTGCTCAAAAGTGTAAGAAGTGGAAATATAAGTGAAAATAAATATAACTGAAACTATAAATAACTGGATACGAAATGGCTTCAAGAAGAAACGAATATTTATCAAGTGCAGCATATAGAAGGTAAAACAATTTAAAATAAGCAACAATGTAAACATATACTAATTTTTTTTATTATGCAGGCTAACTGAGGAACAGCGAGAATCATATATACAATCTTTATTTGATTAAATTTGTGACGATGACGCTCCCTATGATTTTGACTCAGAAGATGAAGAAGAAATTCAAATCAATGACATTGAAATTGATGATGACGATGCTGAAGTTTCGCAAAGTGCCGCAGAAGTATTACCTGATTATTCGGACTGTGAGGATGATGAAGAAGACGACGAAGAAGAAGAAGTAGAAGAAAATAATGAATTACCTGCTAGTGACGAAAAATTTGTTGCACGTGATGGTACTGAGTGGATGAAAGAACCAAATGTAAGTCGTCAGGTACTCAGACAAAATATTATAAGAGAACGTTCTGGACCAGCTAGATGCACTGAAATGTTGTCAATAGAGCAAACATTCAAATGTTTCATGAACGTTCAAATGGCTGATATAATTAAGCGCCACACAAATAAGTTAGCAAAAGAAACTTATGATGCTTACAACAATGCGCATCCAAACACAACTCCTAAGTCATGGACGCCTGTGTCAATAACAGAGCTGTATGCATTTTTTGGCATACTTATTATGACTGGTGCGAACCATAGCAATGGAGAACATGTTCGAGATTTATGGAGCGTCAAAAACTATCCTTTATATCGCGCTACAATGGGAGTCAACCGCTTCTGTTCGATATTACGGTTCCTAAGATTTGACGATAAAAACACTCGTGCAACACGCTTACTAACAGATAAAGCAGCACCGATCAGTGAGTTGTGGACGATGATGAACAATAATCTTGCTGCACATTACAAGCCCAGCTCATGCTTGACGATTGATAAACAATTATTTCCTTACCGTGGACGCACAAGGTTTACGCAGTACATAACGTCAAAACATTCTAAATATGGTATCAAGGTTTGGTGGATTTGCGATGCCACAATTGCATATCCACTGCATGGACAAATATATACTGGCCAAGCAGAAACTGGTAGGGAAACGAACCAAGGCGAACGAGTGGTGAAGGATTTGTCTGTCAAATCAAGTGACGCGCAATTTTTCGACTAAAATTGCTATTGAAGCATATTTCAACCGACCGGTGGAATCAGTGTTGTCAACAGCAGCATCAACATCTGCCGCAGTGCGCACGCCAAAACCTGTGTGCGGATCTTGCAATTTATGTTACGCACAAGAGGAAAAACGTCGTAGAAAAACCAGAAAGCTGTGCGCCAAATGTAAGAAGCCAATGTGTCTTGAACATTCGGTCACATCAACAAATTGCTCTATTTGCCATGATTTTCCTTAGATATAAGATGCATTTTTATAATTTTTATAATAAAAGTCAATAATCTAATGTGTGAAATGAATATTTTTAATTTTTCAAATAACAAAATAATATAAAAAATGTTTACGTATATAATGTGTTTGGAAGGCTGTAGCTCCTGAACCAATGGTCCGATTTGGTGCAAATTTTGAATTTGAACCCAAAAATAAATAATCTTCCTTAGCGGTATAGAGGTATAGCGTTTAATTGCTACGAAACATACAGTTATACAGCTACAACAAAATTAGTTCTGTCGTATGTACATTTCTTTGTTTGTTATTAATTTTCGAAAAGACAAAGTGGCTGTTACATCTATTTTTTCTTTTTCGTCGTTCCTGCGCACACGGCTTGTTATTTTTCAATCCAATAACAGTTTTTGAAGTAAATGAATCAGGTGTTTTTTTGGTTATTAGTTACAAGTGAATACTGCAAAGAAAAACTATGTGATGAAAAGAGACAGACACGATAATTACCATTGACGTTTCTGACAGTATTGGCTTCATGCTTTGTCGAAAGAAAATACTTTTCAACCAGTTATACACAGAGCCAAAGGTACCTAATAAAATAGAACAAAAATGATAAGATATCTGTATAGTTTTTCTTCAAGAAGATGTGTTTCACACTATTGTAGAGACAATCTTTTTAATGTTATTAAGAAGATTTTTTTTTTTAATATTTCAAATGAAAAATAAAATGATATTGTCTTCACCGAGAATCGAACTTACAATTTTCGGAATGATAAACCCAGCTAATAATCATCAGGCCAATTATGTGTATAATTGTTAATGTTTTCAAAGGAAAATCACATAAATATAATTGAGAAGATTTTCTTTTTAACATTTCTCATCATCATCATTTATTGGCGCTTAACCGCCTAAGCGATTTTGGCCGTTGCATATCGAAGCACGCCAGTCATTCCTTTTTAGCGATAACTGACGCCAATTGGAAACCCCAAGGGAGTTCAAGTCATCCTCCACCTGTTGTTTCCATCTCAGTCGAGGCCTTCCCCTTCCTCTGCTGCCGAATTCAGGCGACGATAGGAAAACCTTCTGTGCTGGAGCTTCTTTGTCCATTCGCATAACATGGCCCAGCCAGCGGAGTCTTTGGGCTTTAATTCGCTGTACTATGGTCAGATCTGCGTAGAGCTCGTGCAGCTCATCGTTAAATTTCCTTCGATACTCGCCGTTGGCATCACGGGAAGGACTATAAATCTTCCGGAGAACTTTTCTCTCAAATACTGCTAGGGCCATCTCATCTTCTCTTGACATTGCCCATGAATCTGAGCCATACACCAGGACAGGTATGATGAGAGACTTATAGAGGTGATCTTTGTTCTTCGAGAGAGGACTTTACTTCTGAATTGCCTACTCAGTCCAAAGTAGCACTTGTTGGCAAGAGTGATTCTCCGCTGGATTTTTAGACTGATATTATTTTCGGTGTTGATACTGGTTCCCAAATAGTCCCTCACAGTTTCGAATTTGCAACTATCAACAGTGACATGGCTTCCAAGGCGCAGGTGCGCCGATTCTTTCTTTGATGACAGCAAATACTTCGTCTTGTCCTCGTTCACAGCACTTTTTTCGCTTCTTTATCCAGTCCAGAGAAGGCAGCGTTTACGGCGCGGTTGTTAAGGCCAATGATATCAATATCATCGGCATACGCCAGCAATTGCATGCTCTTGTAAAAGATTGTTCCATTGCGGGTTAGCTCTGCTGCTCGAATTATCTTCTCCAGCATCAGATTGAAGAAATCGCACGAAAGGGAGTCGCCCTGTCTGAAGCCTCGTTTGGTTGCAAATGGCTCAGAGAGGTCATTCCCGATTCTGACGGAGCTGTTGGTATTGCTCAACGTCATTTGGCAAAGCCGTATAAGCTTTGCAGGGAAATCAAATTCAGACATGGCGGCATACAGGCAACTCCTTTTTGCGCTGTCAAAAGCGGCTTTGAAATCGACAAAGAGATGGTGTGTGTCGTTTTTTTTATCATAGGTCTTCTCCAGGATTTGGCGTATCGTGAAAATCTGGTCGATGGTAGACTTACCAGGTCTAAAGCCACACTGATAAGGTCCAATCAGTTTGTCTACGATGGGCTTCAGCCTTTCACACAACACGCTAGAAAGAACCTATATGCGATATTAAGAAGACTGATTCCGCGGTAGTTGGTGCGGTTAGCGGGATCGCCTTTCTTGTGGATTGAGCAAAGCACACTTAAATTCCAATCCGGAGGCATGCACTCGTCTGACCATATTCTGCATAAGAGCTGATGCATGCTTTTTACCAGCTCTTCCCCTCCGTGTTTGAACAGCTCGGCGGGTAGTCCGTCTTTTCCAGGCGCTTTGTTCGTTCATTAATTTTAGCTGGATGATGATGGATGACATCAAGCGCAACCTCAAGTGTAGGGTGTAGAGGGTCTTCGAGAAGTGATAATGGTGGAATTCGCGAGAGGGCAGTACCCACCCAACTATATATCTACATATTTCACATAAAAATAATTATGTCTCCTGACATGTTTTAACGCGATTTGGCAATCGGTACCTGCTGAGATGCTGAAGTTTTCCAACTTCCAATTTCAACGAGAACGAGGCGAATAAGCAGTCACAAATGCAAAAAAAAAACACACTTTTCACAAAATTTTATAATTTCTTGCTTTTTTATCATAATTCAATAATAATAAATACAGTTCAAAAAAAATAAAACTAACGCTTTTAGAGAGTATTGAACTAAAAAGTTGAAAATAATTTTAAAGACCCTACGCAGTAGTATTGTGAAAAAAGCGTGATCCGCTTTGTTCCATAATCTTCGTTTTTTATTTAAACTAGTATATCCCGTGGTCGAAATTCGACCAATTTAAAATAGTTGAACTTATTCAAACATCTGATCAACTTTTTGTCAATAGCTGCCTTTAGGCCCGTGGCCGAACCTCGACCAACTTAAATGTATACATTAAAAACTCATCTATAGGTAAAATGAGACCATCAAAGAATTTAAAAAATAGTGGCTGTTATTATATAATAAAAATATTAAATTACAGCAGCCCTTTCCAAAATTATTTATGGCAAATGCCATGCAATTATTCGGATTTCGAGATTTTAATTTGCACTTGAATAATCGGATGATGCACAGAGCCAAAAATGCCTAATAAAATTAATAAGATTGTCTTCATGATCAGCTTTTGGGCAAAGGGGTAGTCGCAACGGTGCAAACGAAGAAAAAACTGTAGGGAAATCTTTTTGGTTTTAAGAAGAAATTCTTATTAGGTAGGTAGGTAGAAGTGGCTGCCGCAAAGGCACACCTAGGCCAGTAATAAAAGGCCCGTTGTGATACCGCCAAACACTAGGAAAGTCAGTCCCGGGGCCCGGCCATATGGAAAATCCCAGTGCTGTTGGGACTCTCCATATAGCCGAAACCCGGGACTGACACTCCTAACCGACACCGCTACCCCTCCTCGAACCATTTTGATAACTTGATGAAGGCCATCAAGTCCTTTATGTCTAGCTCCGCGACCTGGCTTAAGCTAACCAGGAAGGGAACTCCCAGAGAGCGCCTTCTCGCTCCGCTTAAGGCCGGGCAGTTGCAGATGAGATGCTCCACCGTTTCCTCTTCCTCATCATCTTTGCAACTCCTGCAGCATCGTCGGTAGGGAACGCCTAGCCTTGCTGCGTGCCTACCAATAAGGCAGTGCCCGGTTAAAACACCTATTAATATGGAGATTTCCTTCCTTTTTAGGGCGTATATGTGTCTAGATCTTTTAAGATCGCATTTTGGCCAGGTTTGCTTGGATATCCGGCACCCTGGGGCTTGTAGCCATCTTTCGTTGGCTTCGCGGAGTGTATGCTCCTTCAGCATTAGCTTGCACGTTGCAAACGGCATACCTATGCGCTCTTTATCTTGAAGAATCTGCTTGGTCGTGCCCTGCCTGGCAAGTTCGTCTGCCCAACAGTTTCCCTCAATGTCCCTGTGTCCCGGGACCCATGTGAGGTTCACGCGGTTCTGTTGGGCCATCTCTTGAAGAGATCGACGACAGCTGAGCGTCAGTTCAGAGTTGAACGAGTAAGAGCCAAGGGATTTGATGGCCGCTTGGCTGTCGCTGAAAATACAGATATCCTGTCCGATGGTGCGTTTACCTATCCAAGTCACGGCGTCCATGATTGCAGAAACTTCAGCCTGGAAGACGCTGCAGTGATCAGGTAGTCTAAAGGAGAGTTCTAGGTCCAAATCCCTTGAGTAAACCCCTTCTCCGACTCTGCCGTCTAACTTCGAGCCGTCGGTGTATATAAAAGTGCCGCCATTAGTAGCGGGACACCGATCTATGTTCTCCCAGTCTTCCCTGCTGGGAATGTTTATTCTAAAACAACAATCTCCGACTGTTGTGGTCGCACACCGATCTGTGCTCAGAGGGAGAAAGCTGTAAGATCTTAGAATACAGGAGTGTCCAATAGTGCTTGCGCCCCAGACGGACGTTTCCCTTAGACGCAGAGCCGATGCTGCTGCTGCCCGGTACCCTTCCAGATCGAGTGGCAAAAAGCCAAGAATGGCCTGGAGAGCTTCATTGGGCGTTGTTCTTAACGCCCCGCTTATACAGATCATGCTCGATCTGTGGACTTTTCCTAACAGATTTAGGTTTGTTGCCTTTCCTAGCGCAGGCCACCATACCACGACTCCATACAGCATAATTGGCTGGATTATCGCAGTGTAGATCCATCTGCAAATTTTGGGGCTGAGCCCCCATTTTTTTCCAATGGCTCTTTTACACGTGTAAAGTGCAATGCACGCTTTCCTCTGGCGCTGGATGACATTCTCCTTCCAGTTAAGCTTTCTATCTAGAACTGTGCCTAGGAATTTGGCTTTATCAGCTAAGTTCAGGCGCACGCCATCTAGTTCTGGTAGGTTCAGCGGTGGTATCTTGTACCGCCTGGTATAAAGGACAAGCTCCACCTTTCCCGGGTTGATGCTAAGTCCGCAGCGAGAGGACCATGAAGAAACTTCTCGCAGTGCTACTTGCATCAAGTCACACAGGGTTTGTGGGAATTTGCCCCTATATGCAATAGCTAAATCGTCTGCATATGCCACTATCTTCCCGCCCCCCCACCTTGTGTCTCGTAGCAGCGAGTTTACGGTTAGGTTCCATAGGAGCGGGGAGAGAACACCACCCTGAGGCGTTCCTCTTGTGACATAGCGTGAAAGATCAACTGTTCCCAGTGAAGAAACTATTTTCCTTCCCTTTAGTAGTTGATCAATTAGTCCAATAAGAGACCTATTTATGCCCAGGTTTGTTAAAGCAGTGTTAATAGCCTCCGGCCTTATATTGTTGAAAGCCCCTTCGATGTCCAGAAAGGCCACGAGACAGTACTCCTTTTCGTGCAATGATTTCTCAACAATAGAGACTAGGCTGTGGAGCGCAGTTTCCGTTGATTTACCTTTGGTGTATGCATGTTGATAGCTAGAAATAAGGTTGCTATCAATAGTAGAGGAGAGATAATCGCTAATTATCCTCTCGAAGGTTTTAAGTGCAAGAGACGAGAGACTGATCGGTCTGTAGTCTTTAGGCTCATAGTGTGAGGCCTTCCCAGCCTTTGGAATAAAGACTACCGTGGCGCTTCTCCAGGAGCACGGAATGTAATTAAGAGCCAGGCAGGCTGAATAGAGAACTACCAGCCATTTAGCTGATATTTCCAGCGTGTTTATAAGTTGTGCGGGGAAAATCCCGACTGGCCCGGCTGCCTTGAACGGCTCAAAGCTTTTGATTGCCCACCTTACCCTTTCCTCCGTAATGGGTATGTTTACCGCCAGGTTTGTTGCAGATGCTACAGGTGCATCATACAAGTTCCCCGGAAAGTGTGTGTTCAGGAGCAGCTCCAGGGTTTCCCCTTCCGTGCTGGTCCAAGATCCGTCAGGCTTCCGTAAATAGCTAATGGCTGTTTGAGTTTTTGATAGCACTCGTCTAAGTCTCGCTGTATCATCGACTTTTTCGACCCCGGTGCAGAAATTTCTCCACGAAGTTCTCTTCGCTTGCCTTAGAGCCTTTTTATAGGCCCTCAGTTTAGCTTTATATTCGAGCCATTCAGGCTCCGTACCGATGCTCTTGGCTTTGTTAAATTGCTTCCTGCATGATATACGGAACGAATCCAGGTCGTAAGACCACCAGTGGGGTCTATGTTTGCCGCGTGGTTTTGGTACTGGACAAGCCTGCTCTAGGGCATTTGAGAGCGCCGTTGTAAAGGTCGTTACCAGATCATCCAGTTCTCCCACTGATGAGGGGGCTTGTGGAGGTAATACTGGTAGGTCCCTAGCTAATATTTGGTTATGTAGCTGCCAGTTAGTGTTGCGTGGATTTCGTTTCATAACTGGCTGCTCAACAATAAAGTCTAACACAATTTCTATGTACCGATGGTCAGAAAATGAATGCTCATCAAGAACACGCCATTTTCTGACCCACTCATAAGCACCTTCGCTACAAACAGTGAGGTCTATAACCTCCCTACGAGCTTTAGTTATAAAAGTAGGCTCGTTACCCACGTTACAAACCACCAGGTTAGTTGTTAGTAGGTAGTCAAACAGAGACTCGCCCCTAGCGTTAATATCGGAGCTTCCCCACTGGACGTGATGAGCATTAGCGTCAGCTCCAATAATAAGATGGCCCGTACAGAAATTATCCACCAGATCTTTCACCTCCTTTTGTGGAGGAGGTTCTTCGGCGTCATAGGGCATATAGACCGACGCCATCGTTAGGCTGGTGCTGCCGACTGTTAAGCTGGCAGCTGTAACGTCACCATTTGAGTAGTTGGGTAATAGAAAGGTGTTTAGCTCAGACTTTACCAAAATACAGGTTCTGACCTTGCCCTCATCATTGGCTTGGATGAGCTTGTACCCCTTAGTCCCCAATCCACAGATCCTAGAGCTATTGACCCAGGGCTCTTGGATAAGGACCACGTCTACGTCGCCTTTAGAAAGACGACTGCTTAAAACAGCCGAGGCTGCTTTAGATTTGTGCAGATTTATCTGAAGCACCACCAACATGAGAGAGCTCAGACATCCCTGCCGCCAGCGTGTCGTCGAGGTCTGGCCTGTTCCGGGGGCTGTCTCTCAACGAGGAGTTGTTCAGAGCACCTGCACGATTTGGCGTGGCGGGAACCCTGCTGTCTGAAGCAGCATCAACGTTAGTGTTGCACCGTTTAAGGGGCTCGAGCGCCTCCTTATTCAGAGTGATAACCACCTGTCTATTGGGCCCAACCACATCATCGACCAGATTGACGCCCCAATCCTGCGTCGGGAGAGACGGATTCCAGACCTGCAGCATCTCAAGAATATTCTCGGGTTCTGCAGGGACGGCAGGAATCCATGCCCTTGCCCTTGGCCGAGCAGGAATGTCCTTCCAGTCGACGACATCTAGTCTTGCCCCTGGATAGACTTCACCCAGTCTTGCAACTGCTGCCTTATACAGTGCGACAGTTCTTGCATCCTCGCACGCGAATATTTTGATCTGACCTTGGTGCCAGCCCGCGTCAGTACCTCGCGGCGGACTACCCGGAGACTCACGCATTAAGTGGAGGAGGGCCCTGCCCATTTCATTCCGGACATAAAGCCACTGGTCTTTGGGGATGGACCAACGGTCGTTACCTCGGTCAATGAAACCTATAAGGATTCTGTCCTTGGTTACTTCAGCAAAGCTGAGTTTTCCCACTACGGGGTTGACCTGATGCCGCTTCGGATGGGGGTCTACCTCTCCGTCCGATCTCTGGCGTTTGAAGGGATTACCGTTCACCCTCTTAGGCACATAGGGCCTCTGGAAATTTGGTATCAGAGCTTTCGCTTCCTCCACCATCTTCCTTTCTTCCGGCGACAGCTTCTCCTGCGATGCTCCCTCATATTTTTTAAGGATCCTTGCGGCCTTTCTTTTATCCCAGTACGCAAATCGTCGGGGAGATGCCTCTTTGGGGGATTCAGACTCGTAGTTGCCATCGCGGTCTCTCCCTTTACGGCGTCGTCCTTCTCTTTCGAGACTCTGAAACCAGGTCGTGAGACCATTGCCCCAGATGTGAAGAGATTGGGTTTCGTACCAGCGCTTGATGGAAGCTTAGCTTCCGCCGTTTTCTGCTTGACTGCGTAGGCAGCCGCACTGTTGCTTGCTCCCATCAAGTCACTCTTACTTGATAGCAGTTTGGGGGATGACTGACCCGTAGTTTCCATCGTTGTCGGCCTCCCAGTTAACTTTGAGGCGGAGTTTGTCCTCCGGCGTTGTGTTTTCGCTTGCTCCAGCATAGTTCTTCTCTGCTGCGGAGTAAACGAAGTCGTTAATTGCTTTGTATTTTGTGTGTTCTTCATCTTGTTCGTACGACCCCTCGCCGGACAAGGCCAGCTTAGGGTCAAGGGTAGTGTAAGGGGAAGTGTGTCGTCCGCCGCGGCAGAGCCCCATACCGCGGTAAGACCATAGTTACTCCCTGAGGCGGCCCGGTATCAGTGAGGCTCCGTTCGACTACAGCCACGATTTGCCTCCCGGCTGCAAACGTCCAATGGGCACGGTATCGCATAACACCCTGGATTGGGAGGGAAAAGTTTTGCACATTTATATAGCGAGCCGCTTGCTTCAAGACAGACGCCCGCTTACAGCCGCACCTCTTGGTGTACAGACGCTGCGAAAAAGACCCCGGTGAGCCCTTAAACCAAGTATGTCAGAGTGGCCCCCCGGGGCTCCCTCTCTTTCTGCCGCGAGCCTAGGTAGCTCAACGTTGCCCAGAGTGCACGAACGAGGACGCAAGAGTCGGGATTGAGCGCGGTCACTCAGCAACCACACCCCATTACACTCCAAATTCTTATTAAAAAACTATACATTTAGTACAAAGGTGTAGTTAGACGCTGGCAATTATTAGTATACGATGGCAGGATGGTTAGCAGCTGGGTTTAGCAATCGAAAAATTGTAAGTTCGATTCTCTCTCTCTTTTTTATACCCAGCTGTACTTGTACACAGGGTATTATAACTTTGTTAGGATAACGGTTGGTTGTACAGGTATAAAGGAATCGAGATAGATATAGACTTCCATATATCAATATGATCAGGATCGAAAAAAAATTTGATTGAGCCATGTCCGTCCGTCCGTCCGTCTGTCCGTTAACACGATAACTTGAGCAAATAATGAGATATCTTCACCAAATTTGGCATGCGTACTTATTTGGGTTCAGAATAAATTGCTATTGAAAATGGGTAAAATCGGACCATCGATATCGATATCGAAAATTTCGAAAAACGTATAAAATGGGTTAATTCAATATTAGAAGCAGCTACAATGATAAAATTTGCAATATGTATTGATTTAGATGTTCTAAGGCCGATTTTATAAAAATTTTTGAAAAGGGGGCGTGGTACCGCCCACGTATCTTTGAAGAAATTTTAAAATTTTGACTCTTAATAACTTCAGAACAGTTTATGCTAGTATAACGAAATTTCGTAGAGGACATACTATTGTTGTGGTAAATTCAGCTATAGAAAATAAACGAAATCGCTTCGCGACCACGCCTACTTTTTCATAAAAGTTATATTGAAAGGAGGTGGAAATATTGAAAAGTCCATATCTAATTAACTGATTTCGCTATAATAATATAATTTGGTACATACATCAACTTTCATATTCTTTACATAATTTTTTCAAAATTTTGGAAAGTGGGCGTGGCACCGCCCACTTATGAGTCAAGCAATTTTTAAATTCGACTGCTAACAACTTCAGAACGGTGTGAGATAGATTTACGAAACTAGGTACCAGGCATGTTATGTTTATGTAGAGTACTACCACAGAAAATAAGAAAAATCGGTGAACGATCACGCCCACTTTATGTGCACAGCTGGGTATGTAATGTTCGGTTTCACCCGAACTTAGACTTCCTTACTTGTTTTTTAATTAAAGGTATTAGAAAGAATTTAATGCAAAATTTTATACAGCGGGCTAACTAGTTTCCATGCCACCAAGCATTTAGACGTAGTGGTTTTTCCGGTGAGGCAGGTATCGAACCTACCAGACTGAATTGGCATTGCGTTGTCTCAATATTGCATTTATATTCTTTCTAATATTTGCCATTTGTTTTTCTTACTTTATAGACTTCTTGTACATCCTATAACTTAAGGCGATTACAGGAAGCAAGTAAATTTGTATAAGGCGCGCTTTTTGAAGCTATTTCCTTCCTTCCATATGAACCACAGGGTGTTTATTTCCGGTTTTTTGGTTCTTGTACATAATTATTTTTTGTTTATTTATTTATTTTTTGTTGTTTTTCTCTAGGCTTTGATAAATTATGTTTCGTGTCTGCGTTCTGGGAATTAACGCCTCCTCATCCTCTTCTGGAACCAAAATAATAGATATGTAGTTTGAAAAATCATAAAATATAGATAAAATTACCTTTATTGAAATCATAAAAAGAGCTTTCATAGTTGATATAATCAAATCTAATCAAAACTACACCTTTTCAAGCTCAAAATGAGAATGTGTAACATTGTATTGAGAAAGTGTAAATTGAAATGAGAATGTGTAAATTCAAATTGAGAAATGTAAGTTCAAAATGAGAAAACGTAAATCCAAATGAGAAAGTATACATTTTAATTGGGAATATATAAATTGATATTGAGAAATGCAAATTCCTAATGAGAATATGTAAGTTCAAAATGAGAAATGATGAATTCAAAACAAGAAAAGGTAAATTCAAAATGAGATTGTGTAAAATTGAAACGAGATATTGTAAATTCAAAATGAGACTTATAAAAATCCAATTTTAGGCTGATATAAAGGTGAATTTATTACATTCCAACGTGCATATCATTGAACTCTAGTGCGTCACTATGGAATGTGGTTGTGTGCTGTACAGCTCTTGCGCAATCCCCTCCTGTTATGGTACTCTTGGCATGATCGATTAAACTAATGGCGGCGAAATACCAACAGGTTATCATAACCTCTAACGAGATTTTTAGCCGAGCTTCTCTTTCCAACTTGTGGTGTGTTGCTTTTGAGTTTTCCTACAATTTGGCGGGACCTACAGTTTTTTGCCGACTCCGAACGGCACTTGCAAAGCAAATGAATTTTTCGCTGAGAAGCTTCTCATGGCAGAAATACACCCGGAGAGTTTGCCAAACTCTTTTTCTAAATAATTTTTGATGTTACTTTTGCCGGGCATCGAACCGCCACGACTTGGTGTAGAAGGCCGAACACTTAACCGCTACACCACGGCGGCCGCATGATCGATTGTATTCTCTAAATACTGTAAGCGCTGCTCTCCAAGTCCAGGTGGATTTACATTTGGCACACGCAAAACAAAATAAAAAAAGTCCTTACCAGTCATATTTACTCTGCAGATAGGACCGTTGGACACTCCCGGAATCAAACTATCTATGCATTGGCTGTGGAACCTGTGCAAGCATGCGATTATTTTGTTACACTTTTGTAACGCATGGTACTGCGACAAATTGCGCAATTATCGCCAAATTCCATTTATGTAGTGTGTATAGTGAAAATCAAGAAGATCGGGTAAATATAATATATAGCCCCCATACAACCGATTGTTCCGATATAAAGATTTTTGGCCAAAACTTCCGCAATTAGAAAGTAGGGAACATAAAATTTTGCAACTTGAGTACTTTCTATTTATGTAGTGTGTATAGTGAAAATCAACAAGATTGGGTAAATATAACATATAGCCCCCATACAACCGATTGTTCCGATATAAGGTTTTTTGGCCAAAACTTCCGCAATTAGAAAGTTAGAAACATAAAATTTTGCAAACTGGACTAAGTTCTATTCATGTAGTGCATATAGTGAAAATCAACAAGATCGGGTAAATATAACATATAGCCCTCATACAACCGATTGTTCCGATATATGGTTTTTTGGCCAAAACATCTGCAATTAAAAAGTTAGGAACATAAAATTTTGCAACTTGAGCACTTTCTATTTATGTAGTGTGTATAGTGAAAATGAACAAGATCGGGTAACAGGGGCGCAGCCCTGGCGGCCGCCGTGGTGTAGCGGTTAAGTGTTCCGTCTGCTACACCAAGTCGTGGCGGTTCGAATTTCTGCCATGAGAAGCTTCTCAGCAAAAAGTTCATTTGCTTTGCAAGTGCCGTTCGGAGTCGGCAAAAAACTGCAGGTCCCGCCAACTTGTAAAAAAACCCAAAAGCAACACACCAAAAGTTGGAAAGAGAAGCTCGGCTAAAAATCTCGTTAGAGGTTATGATAACCTGTTGGTATATCGCCGCCATTAGTTTTTTTTTTTTTTTTTTTTAGATATCACAAACATAAAAATTTTAAAAAAGTCAAGATAAGAAATTTTCATATATTGAAAAAAAAAAAACAATTTTCAATGACAAAAAATAAAAAATAAAAAAATTGGCCGATAGCTGCACTTGAACCATTAACCGCTCGACCACTACCCCCGACGCTTCCCACTGGGCTATCGCTTTATGTACAAATTGATTGTCAGATAACCAATTCAAGTGGCATGAGAAATTTTCATTCGCTTATTACAGATAAATGAAGCAGGATTAGTTATATATTAGATAATTGTGCACTGCGTTAGAGGTATGCCAACAAATCCATATGCATTTCATAAATATTTATGCATATTTAGTATGGGTTTAAGCTTGGCAAATATTTATATGTAAAATTTGTTAGCCTATTAATATAATAGATTATTTTTACCTTTTTAGTGCAATATTCTTTAAAAGCGTGTGTTTTGGCTTTTCAAGCCATATTTTTTTTACTTTTTATTTAATCGATAAATATATCGAAGTTAACCGCAGTCCAGACGAAACCTCTGGGTTTTTGGGACAGTATATGCCACTATCGGGTAGACTGAAGTAGAGTTACATACAAGCAAGCAAACATACATATGAATGTATGTACAAATAAAGCTAATGAAAACGTATTAAAAAAAAAACTAGCATTATGTGGGAAAAGCGTCGAGCGCTTGATATACGAAAATTATGGCACAAAGCGGACAACGCTTTTTTCACAATACTACTATGTAGGGTCTTTAAAATTATTTTCCACTTTTTAGTTCAATAATCTCTAAAAGCGTGAGTTTTAGTTTTTTTAAACTATATTTATTTTTTAGTTTTTAGTCAAGTTTCCTATGAAATTATCGATAAATATATCGAAATATACAGCAGTCCAAACGAAAACTCTGGACCTCCACTTTCGTTTGATACCCATATTGTAGGGAAATTGTCAGGTATTTGACCCTCACATTTTGACGATAACTCCTTTATCGATAAATTTATCGAAATATATCGAGGTCAGTTATCGATAAATTTATCGAAATATATCGAGGTCCAAATGAAACCTCGAGGTCCAAATGATACCAATATTGTAGGGAAATTTTAAGGTTTTTGGGCAATCAAATTTTGACCGATAACTCAGTTATCGAAGAATTTATCGAAATATATCGATGTCCAAATGAATTCTGGGACCTTCCCTTTTCGTTTGATACCCATATTAAAGGGAAATTTTACGAATTTGGGGCATTCACATTTTGACCGATAACTCAGTCATCGATAAATTTATCGAAATATGTCGATGTCCAAATGAAACCTGGGACCTTCCCCTTTCGTTTGGGACCCATATTGTAGGGAAATGTTAAGATTTTTGGGCAATCATATTTTGACCCATAACTCAGTTATCGATAAATTTATCGAAATATATCGAGGTCCAAATGAAACCTGGGGCCTTCCCCTTTCGTTTGATACCAATACTGTAGGGAAATTTTAAGGTTTTTGGGCATTCACATTTTGACCGATAACTCAGTTATCGATAAATTTATCGAAATATGTCGATGTCCAAATGAAACCTGCGGCCTTCCCCTTTCGGTTGGTACCCATATTGTCGGGAAATGTTAAGGTTTTTAGGCAATCGTATTTTGACCGATAACTCAGTTATCGATGAATTTATCGAAATATATCGATGTCCAAATGAAACTTGGGGCCTTCACCTTTCGTTTGATAACCATATTGTCGGGAAATGTTAAGGTTTTTGGGCAATCATATTTTGACCGATAACTCAGTTATCGATGAATTTATCGAAATATATCGATGTCCAAATGAATCCTGGGAGCTTCCCCATTCGTTTGATACCCATATTACCGGGAAGTTTTAAGGTTTTTGCATTCACATTTTGACCGATAACTCAGTTATCGATAAACTTATCGAAAAATATCGATGTCCAAATTAAACCTGGGGACTTCTCTTTTCGTTTGATACCCATATTGTAGGAATATTTTCAGGGTTTTGGGCATTCAGATTTTGACCGATAACTCAGTTATCGATAAATTTATCGAAATATGTCGATGTCCAAAAGAAACCTGCGGCCTTCCCCTTTCGGTCGGTACGATTGTTGTCGGGAAATGTTAAGGTTTTTGGACAATCATATTTTGACCGATAACTCAGTTATCGATGAATTTATCGAAATATATCGATGTCCAAATGAATCCTGGGACCTTCCCCTTTCGTTTGATACCCATATTATAGGGAAATTTTAAGGTTTTTAGGCAATCATATTTTGACCGATAACTCAGTTATCGATAAATGTATCGAAAAATATCGATGTCCAAATTAAACCTGGGGACTTCCTTTTTCGTTTGATAGCCATATTGTAGGGAAATGTTAAAGTTTTTAGGCAATCATATTTTGACCGATAACTCAGTTATCAATGAATTTATCGAAATATATCGATGTCCAAATGAAACTTGGGGCCTTCAGCTTTCGTTTGATACCCATATTGTCGGGAAATGTTAAGGTTCTTAGGCAATCATATTTTGACCGATAACTCAGTTATCGATGAATTTATCGAAATATATCGATGTCCAAATGAAACTTGGGGCCTTCACCTTTCGTTTGATACCCATATTGTCGGGAAATGTTAAGGTTTTTGGGCAATCATATTTTGACCGATAACTCAGTTATCGAAATATATCGATGTCCAAATGAATCCTGGGAGCTTCCCCTTTCGTTTGATACCCATATTACCGGGAAGTTTTAAGGTTTTTGCATTCACATTTTGACCGATAACTCAGTTATCGATAAACTTATCGAAAAATATCGATGTCCAAATTAAACCTGGGGACTTCTCTTTTCGTTTGATACCCATATTGTAGGAATATTTTCAGGCTTTTGGGCATTCAGATTTTGACCGATAACTCAGTTATCGATAAATTTATCGAAATATGTCGATGTCCAAAAGAAACCTGCGGCCTTCCCCTTTCGGTTGGTACGAATGTTGTCGGGAAATGTTAAGGTTTTTGGACAATCATATTTTGACCGATAACTCAGTTATCGATGAATTTATCGAAATATATCGATGTCCAAATGAATCCTGGGACCTTCCCCTTTCGTTTGATACCCATATTATAGGGAAATTTTAAGGTTTTTAGGCAATCATATTTTGACCGATAACTCAGTTATCGATAAATGTATCGAAAAATATCGATGTCCAAATTAAACCTGGGGACTTCCTTTTTCGTTTGATAGCCATATTGTAGGGAAATGTTAAAGTTTTTAGGCAATCATATTTTGACCGATAACTCAGTTATCAATGAATTTATCGAAATATATCGATGTCCAAATGAAACTTGGGGCCTTCAGCTTTCGTTTGATACCCATATTGTCGGGAAATGTTAAGGTTTTTGGGCAATCATATTTTGACCGATAACTCAGTTATAGATGAATTTATCGAAATATATCGATGTCCAAATGAATCCTGGGACCTTCCCCTTTCGTTTGATACCCATATTATAGGGAAGTTTTAAGGTTTTTGGGCATTCACATTTTGACCGATAACTCAGTTATCGATAAATTGATCGAAAAATAGCGATGTCCAAATTAAACCTTGGGACTTCTCTTTTCGTTTGAGATCCATGTTGTAGGAAAATTTCAAGGTTTTTGGGCATTCACATTTTGACCGATAACTCAGTTATCGATAAATTTATTGAAATATGTCGATCCAAATGAAACCTAGGGCCTTCCCCTTCCGTTTGGTGCCCATATTGTCGGGAAATGTTAAGGTTTTTGGGCAATCATATCTTGACCGATAACTCAGTTATCGATGTATTTATCGAAATATATCGATGTCCAAATTAAACCTGTAGATTTCCCTTTTCGTTTGATACCCATGTTGTAGGAAAATTCTAAGGTTTTTGGGCATTCATATTTTGACCGATAACTCAGTTATCGATGAATTTATCGAAATATATCGATGTCCAAATGAAACCAGGGGCCTTCCCCTTTCGTTTGATATCCATATTGTAGGGAAGTTTTAAGGTTTTTGGGCATTCACATTTTGACCGATAGGACCGTTGGACACTCCCGGAATCAAACTATCTATGCATTGGCTGTGGAACCTGTGCAAGCATGCGATTATTTTGTTACACTTTTGTAACGCATGGTACTGCGACAAATTGCGCAATTATCGCCAAATTCCATTTATGTAGTGTGTATAGTGAAAATCAAGAAGATCGGGTAAATATAATATATAGCCCCCATACAACCGATTGTTCCGATATAAAGATTTTTGGCCAAAACTTCCGCAATTAGAAAGTAGGGAACATAAAATTTTGCAACTTGAGTACTTTCTATTTATGTAGTGTGTATAGTGAAAATCAACAAGATTGGGTAAATATAACATATAGCCCCCATACAACCGATTGTTCCGATATAAGGTTTTTTGGCCAAAACTTCCGCAATTAGAAAGTTAGAAACATAAAATTTTGCAAACTGGACTAAGTTCTATTCATGTAGTGCATATAGTGAAAATCAACAAGATCGGGTAAATATAACATATAGCCCTCATACAACCGATTGTTCCGATATATGGTTTTTTGGCCAAAACATCTGCAATTAAAAAGTTAGGAACATAAAATTTTGCAACTTGAGCACTTTCTATTTATGTAGTGTGTATAGTGAAAATGAACAAGATCGGGTAACAGGGGCGCAGCCCTGGCGGCCGCCGTGGTGTAGCGGTTAAGTGTTCCGTCTGCTACACCAAGTCGTGGCGGTTCGAATTTCTGCCATGAGAAGCTTCTCAGCAAAAAGTTCATTTGCTTTGCAAGTGCCGTTCGGAGTCGGCAAAAAACTGCAGGTCCCGCCAACTTGTAAAAAAACCCAAAAGCAACACACCAAAAGTTGGAAAGAGAAGCTCGGCTAAAAATCTCGTTAGAGGTTATGATAACCTGTTGGTATATCGCCGCCATTAGTTTTTTTTTTTTTTTTTTTTAGATATCACAAACATAAAAATTTTAAAAAAGTCAAGATAAGAAATTTTCATATATTGAAAAAAAAAAAACAATTTTCAATGACAAAAAATAAAAAATAAAAAAATTGGCCGATAGCTGCACTTGAACCATTAACCGCTCGACCACTACCCCCGACGCTTCCCACTGGGCTATCGCTTTATGTACAAATTGATTGTCAGATAACCAATTCAAGTGGCATGAGAAATTTTCATTCGCTTATTACAGATAAATGAAGCAGGATTAGTTATATATTAGATAATTGTGCACTGCGTTAGAGGTATGCCAACAAATCCATATGCATTTCATAAATATTTATGCATATTTAGTATGGGTTTAAGCTTGGCAAATATTTATATGTAAAATTTGTTAGCCTATTAATATAATAGATTATTTTTACCTTTTTAGTGCAATATTCTTTAAAAGCGTGTGTTTTGGCTTTTCAAGCCATATTTTTTTTACTTTTTATTTAATCGATAAATATATCGAAGTTAACCGCAGTCCAGACGAAACCTCTGGGTTTTTGGGACAGTATATGCCACTATCGGGTAGACTGAAGTAGAGTTACATACAAGCAAGCAAACATACATATGAATGTATGTACAAATAAAGCTAATGAAAACGTATTAAAAAAAAAACTAGCATTATGTGGGAAAAGCGTCGAGCGCTTGATATACGAAAATTATGGCACAAAGCGGACAACGCTTTTTTCACAATACTACTATGTAGGGTCTTTAAAATTATTTTCCACTTTTTAGTTCAATAATCTCTAAAAGCGTGAGTTTTAGTTTTTTTAAACTATATTTATTTTTTAGTTTTTAGTCAAGTTTCCTATGAAATTATCGATAAATATATCGAAATATACAGCAGTCCAAACGAAAACTCTGGACCTCCACTTTCGTTTGATACCCATATTGTAGGGAAATTGTCAGGTATTTGACCCTCACATTTTGACGATAACTCCTTTATCGATAAATTTATCGAAATATATCGAGGTCAGTTATCGATAAATTTATCGAAATATATCGAGGTCCAAATGAAACCTCGAGGTCCAAATGATACCAATATTGTAGGGAAATTTTAAGGTTTTTGGGCAATCAAATTTTGACCGATAACTCAGTTATCGAAGAATTTATCGAAATATATCGATGTCCAAATGAATTCTGGGACCTTCCCTTTTCGTTTGATACCCATATTAAAGGGAAATTTTACGAATTTGGGGCATTCACATTTTGACCGATAACTCAGTCATCGATAAATTTATCGAAATATGTCGATGTCCAAATGAAACCTGGGACCTTCCCCTTTCGTTTGGGACCCATATTGTAGGGAAATGTTAAGATTTTTGGGCAATCATATTTTGACCCATAACTCAGTTATCGATAAATTTATCGAAATATATCGAGGTCCAAATGAAACCTGGGGCCTTCCCCTTTCGTTTGATACCAATACTGTAGGGAAATTTTAAGGTTTTTGGGCATTCACATTTTGACCGATAACTCAGTTATCGATAAATTTATCGAAATATGTCGATGTCCAAATGAAACCTGCGGCCTTCCCCTTTCGGTTGGTACCCATATTGTCGGGAAATGTTAAGGTTTTTAGGCAATCGTATTTTGACCGATAACTCAGTTATCGATGAATTTATCGAAATATATCGATGTCCAAATGAAACTTGGGGCCTTCACCTTTCGTTTGATAACCATATTGTCGGGAAATGTTAAGGTTTTTGGGCAATCATATTTTGACCGATAACTCAGTTATCGATGAATTTATCGAAATATATCGATGTCCAAATGAATCCTGGGAGCTTCCCCATTCGTTTGATACCCATATTACCGGGAAGTTTTAAGGTTTTTGCATTCACATTTTGACCGATAACTCAGTTATCGATAAACTTATCGAAAAATATCGATGTCCAAATTAAACCTGGGGACTTCTCTTTTCGTTTGATACCCATATTGTAGGAATATTTTCAGGGTTTTGGGCATTCAGATTTTGACCGATAACTCAGTTATCGATAAATTTATCGAAATATGTCGATGTCCAAAAGAAACCTGCGGCCTTCCCCTTTCGGTCGGTACGATTGTTGTCGGGAAATGTTAAGGTTTTTGGACAATCATATTTTGACCGATAACTCAGTTATCGATGAATTTATCGAAATATATCGATGTCCAAATGAATCCTGGGACCTTCCCCTTTCGTTTGATACCCATATTATAGGGAAATTTTAAGGTTTTTAGGCAATCATATTTTGACCGATAACTCAGTTATCGATAAATGTATCGAAAAATATCGATGTCCAAATTAAACCTGGGGACTTCCTTTTTCGTTTGATAGCCATATTGTAGGGAAATGTTAAAGTTTTTAGGCAATCATATTTTGACCGATAACTCAGTTATCAATGAATTTATCGAAATATATCGATGTCCAAATGAAACTTGGGGCCTTCAGCTTTCGTTTGATACCCATATTGTCGGGAAATGTTAAGGTTCTTAGGCAATCATATTTTGACCGATAACTCAGTTATCGATGAATTTATCGAAATATATCGATGTCCAAATGAAACTTGGGGCCTTCACCTTTCGTTTGATACCCATATTGTCGGGAAATGTTAAGGTTTTTGGGCAATCATATTTTGACCGATAACTCAGTTATCGAAATATATCGATGTCCAAATGAATCCTGGGAGCTTCCCCTTTCGTTTGATACCCATATTACCGGGAAGTTTTAAGGTTTTTGCATTCACATTTTGACCGATAACTCAGTTATCGATAAACTTATCGAAAAATATCGATGTCCAAATTAAACCTGGGGACTTCTCTTTTCGTTTGATACCCATATTGTAGGAATATTTTCAGGCTTTTGGGCATTCAGATTTTGACCGATAACTCAGTTATCGATAAATTTATCGAAATATGTCGATGTCCAAAAGAAACCTGCGGCCTTCCCCTTTCGGTTGGTACGAATGTTGTCGGGAAATGTTAAGGTTTTTGGACAATCATATTTTGACCGATAACTCAGTTATCGATGAATTTATCGAAATATATCGATGTCCAAATGAATCCTGGGACCTTCCCCTTTCGTTTGATACCCATATTATAGGGAAATTTTAAGGTTTTTAGGCAATCATATTTTGACCGATAACTCAGTTATCGATAAATGTATCGAAAAATATCGATGTCCAAATTAAACCTGGGGACTTCCTTTTTCGTTTGATAGCCATATTGTAGGGAAATGTTAAAGTTTTTAGGCAATCATATTTTGACCGATAACTCAGTTATCAATGAATTTATCGAAATATATCGATGTCCAAATGAAACTTGGGGCCTTCAGCTTTCGTTTGATACCCATATTGTCGGGAAATGTTAAGGTTTTTGGGCAATCATATTTTGACCGATAACTCAGTTATAGATGAATTTATCGAAATATATCGATGTCCAAATGAATCCTGGGACCTTCCCCTTTCGTTTGATACCCATATTATAGGGAAGTTTTAAGGTTTTTGGGCATTCACATTTTGACCGATAACTCAGTTATCGATAAATTGATCGAAAAATAGCGATGTCCAAATTAAACCTTGGGACTTCTCTTTTCGTTTGAGATCCATGTTGTAGGAAAATTTCAAGGTTTTTGGGCATTCACATTTTGACCGATAACTCAGTTATCGATAAATTTATTGAAATATGTCGATCCAAATGAAACCTAGGGCCTTCCCCTTCCGTTTGGTGCCCATATTGTCGGGAAATGTTAAGGTTTTTGGGCAATCATATCTTGACCGATAACTCAGTTATCGATGTATTTATCGAAATATATCGATGTCCAAATTAAACCTGTAGATTTCCCTTTTCGTTTGATACCCATGTTGTAGGAAAATTCTAAGGTTTTTGGGCATTCATATTTTGACCGATAACTCAGTTATCGATGAATTTATCGAAATATATCGATGTCCAAATGAAACCAGGGGCCTTCCCCTTTCGTTTGATATCCATATTGTAGGGAAGTTTTAAGGTTTTTGGGCATTCACATTTTGACCGATAACTCATGTATCGATAAATTGATCGAAATATGTCGATCCAAATGAAACCTGGGGCCTTCCACTTTCGTTTGGTGCCCATATTGTCGGGAAATGTTAAGGTTTTTGGGCAATCATATTTTGACCGATAACGCAGTTATCGTTGAATTTATCGAAATCTATCGATGTCCAAATGAAACCTGGGGCCTTCCACTTTCGTTTGATATCCATATTGTAGGGAAGTTTTAAAGTTTTTGGACATTCACATTTTGACCGATAACTCAGTTATCGATAAATTTATCGAAATATTTCGTTCCAAATGAAACCTGGGGCCTTCCCCTTTCGTTTGGTACCCATATTGTCGGGAAATGTTAAGGTTTTTGGGCAATCATATTTTGACCGATAACTCAGTTATCGGTGAATTTATCGCAATATATCGATGTCCAAATGAAACTTGGGGCCTTCCCCTTTCGTTTGATTTCCATAGTGTAGGGAAGTTTTAAGGTTTTTGGGCATTCACATTTTGACCGATAACTCAGTTATCGATAAATTTATCGAAATATGTCGATCCAAATGAAACCTGGGCCTTCCCCTTTCGTTTGGTGCCCATATTGTCGGGAAATGTTAAGGTTTTTGGGCAATCATATTTTGACCGATAACTCAGTTATCGGTGAATTTATCGAAATATATCGATGTCCAAATGAAACCTGGGGTCTCCCCATTCGTTTGATACCCATATTGTAGGGACATTTTACGGTTTTTGGGCCACTGGGGCTTAGACCGAACGAGAGTCACATACATACAAGCAAACAAACAAGCAAACATACAAGTGAAGCTAATAAAAGCGTCGTCAAAATAAAGCAAGAACACTAAAACATTTTATTCTATTTTGTGGTTTGTTTACATTTTTGTTTGCGTTCGCTTGCGGAATTGCCAACTACCGCGAACGCAGACCTGTCAAACGCAGTGACTGCGCCGTGATTACGTAATTGGATGGACGCGAAAACATGCTTACCCTGCAGAGACGTTCGGGTAAAATGACTAGTAAATTTACCCGGAGCCCTCCCGAAAGTTTCCGGATTTTTTCCATCACAATTTCATGGGCATCGGTAGACTTTTTTACCGGTCCATTCCACACATTCCTGTCTGTGTGGTTTGACAATGGTTTTGCATCTCGCTCGTCCCCATTAATTTTGACATTAACTTTACTGCTCACACCGTCACAGCTACCAGTCGTATAACTAGCCATTTTACGCAAATCTTTTAACCCATTAACGCCGGGGTATAGAACCCGTGGACCGATTGTCATGATTTTTCATGGACCAACTAATTTTGGCCTCTAGATGCCAAAAAATATTTTTCAAATTTTTTTTTCTTATGCCACGCCCATTTCCTAACCTGTACTTTAAAAAGTACAGCCGGCGTTAATATGTACACTCCTCAGTTTAAATTTGGGGGTCTTGCCCTAGGGAAGTGATGATTAAATCCGAATTTGTAACATCATTTCTTTCATAATTATAACACAATAGATCCTCAACTGCTTCTTGGAGACCTCTAAAGCTATTTTTCTCACGGAAAGTTTTTTTGTCCTGTACTACAGAAATTTCTGAATACGGTAGAAAAAAGCAAAAAATGAATACTATATACGCCGGCTGTACTTTTTAAAGTACACCAAATTTTGGAGCGTAAAAAAATGTATAAAACTGAACTTATCGCAAAAATATTGTTTTTTAGTATTCTTACTAATGCTTTTCTAAACACGTTTTCAATAAATGAATATATTTAAATAGTCACAGTTTACTTTTTTATCACTTCACAGATGTACAACTCTTAAAAGATAAATTTTTTTTCTAACTGATTGACTTTGACACATCACAGGTGACACAATGTGATCCCAATAACGGTAAAAAAAAATTAATTGCTTAGAATGGACTGTCAACTAACCACAAGATTGGCAAATTAGTCGGAATCGATTAAGGTGTGTCCTAAAAAAATCACGGAAAAGAGCCTAATTTGCTGTACTTTTAAAAGTACATCCGGCGGGAAAGGGTTAAGGAAAATTACTACTTCTGTGACTGTCATTTTACAGTAATATTTGGCTGCTTTTTACGACTAGAGTGACCAACATATTACAGGGAAAATTACCGCAATTATTATGGTTATTTTACCAGTACTTTACTCGTAATTTTCCTTGTATAATGACCGCAATTTTTATCGTCATATACTAAATAAAATGGGGCGTATTCATAGTCCAAATTAAGTAGGTGCTTAAAGTTAGTTCCGGCTTTTTGACACAATTTATAGTACACCATCTGTCAAAAAAAGGTGCAACTAAATTTAAGTACCTACTTAGTCGCGACTGTGAATACGCCCCAATGACTGTCATTTTCTAAAATGTTTACCTATCCCAAATTGTAATAAAACACATAACTTTATATAATGCAGTTTATTTTATATGATCTTCAAACAAAAATATACAACAAACAATCATTTAAATAGTGTTTTTGTTTAATAAATAAACAGGCACGTTTTAAAAGGCACATATTTGAGTATTATAAAATAAATTAAATAAAATAGAATGAAAGAGAATAAAATGAAATAGAATAAAACAAAAGAAAAAAGAAAACTAAAAAATAGAATAGCATAGAACAAAAAAAAATCAACGAGAAAAAAAAAACAAAATTAAATAGAATAAAATTCAATTATTAATTTTTGGCGACCTTTTTTGCAAAAATATTTATTTTACTTTATTTATTTTAATTTAACTTTATTATATTTTTGTTTTCTATTTCCTTTTTACTATATTATATTTTATTTCAGTTAATTTTTATTATTTTTTAAAATAAAAAATTAAATAGAATATAATAAAATAAAAAAAAAGAATTTAAATAGAATGGAATAGAATAAACACAACTCAAAATAGAATAAATATGAAAAAAAAATTAAATAAAAAGGCGCTGAACATAACAAAATGAAATAGAATAAAATGAAATGCAATAAAGTAAAATTGAAAAAAAATCAAATAAAATTGAAAAAAATAAATACGTATGTAGAATAAAGTAAAAAAATTGCAAAATAAAAGCCAAAATTAAATAAAACAAAACTAAATAAAATAAAATTAAGTTGAATGAAAAAAATAATAAAGTCGAATTAAAATAAGTAAAGTAGCATAAAAATATTATAATTAAATTAAATTAAAATAAAATAACACAAAATGAAAAAGAGTAAAAAAAAAAAATAAATAAAAATATAAAATAGATTATAAAAAATAGACTGAACAAACTAGAATGAAATAAAGAAAGAAAACACGGAATAGCTGGTATAGTATTTTATTATTTACATTCATTTTATTTAATATTTTTTTATTTTTAATTTGTTCTATTAATGTATTCTATTTATTTTACTAGTTTGTTATATCACCATTTATTTTATTATTTATATTTATTTTATTCAGTATTTTATTATTTTTAATTTAGTTTGATAATTTATTTTATTTACATTTATTTATTTTAGTATTTTGTTATATTACCATTTATTTTATTGAGTTTGGTTATTTTATTATTTTTTGTTCAGTTTAGTATTTTACTTTTATATTATTTACGTTTCTGTATTTATTTTTTATTATTTACAGTTATTTAATTTAATTTTATTATTATGCAAATTTATTTTATTAAGTATTTGATTACTCCTACTTTTTTATTTACATTTATAAGTTTTTTATTTACTACATTTTTTTTATTTTTTTTATTTATTTTAGTATTTTGTTATATTTATTATTTGAGTCAAATTTATCTTTTTTAGATTAAGTTAAATAAAGTAATAAAATAAAACTAACTTAACTTTAACTTAATAAAAAAGTTATATAGAATAAAATAAAATTAAATGAAAAGTAAAATAGAATATAATCAAAAATAAAATAAAATAAAACAAAACAAAATAAAATAAAATAAAACAAAATAATAAAAATAGTATTATGAATGAAAATTGTTAGAATTTAGTATGTACATACGTATGTATGTAGTTGAATAATAGCGATGGTTTTGGTTCATATACATACATACATCAATGACCATTATCATAGAATTTGGAATAAAAAGTGCAACGTATAAATTTAAGTGTAAATAATAGTTACGCAGTAGCAATACAAATAGTTTGAATTCTTATAATTTATTCCTTTAACCATCTAATTCTCCAACAGCACAGGCATCTGCATATCTTTTGCCTCCTTTCGCTTCTGGACTCAATTTGATCATATCATACGTAGGAGGTAATGGCAGCTTCGGTTGCAAATTTAAGTGATTTTATTTTTGACATCACTGGCTCCAATACACCAGCGTTCTTGTTATCACGTACAACGCCTTCGATCAAATTCAGACTAGTCCATTTTAGTTGCGCATGTTTGGGATTTGTTTGACTGGAGTTGTGGTATGCGCACAGCAGCATTTAGAGATAATGTTTTCGGAATGACCAACCAAGACTTCGCAAATTCAGCAATCGCCAGTTGCTTACGAGAGCCCTGCAAAAATATTACAATAAAAAATTAATATAAGTATAATTTTATTGTACGTGAAACAAACTCACTACAGATCTTGCAAAGTTTTCCAAGTATATAGAGAGCGCAGCTTCTACACAACCACCGCCGGCTACAAATTTTTTGCTTCTCGTAGGTACATGTTTAACAATGCATAGCGCATCGTGGATAGATAAATATAAATAAGATATAAACCCGTAGGTCCACGCAAAATAATGGAAGCAGCAGCTCTGTCTAGCCAAAAATCAATAGTAATGGCAAAAAACTAGAGGATAAAAAAGTAACAATAAACAAATGTCAGGATTAGCACCAGATAATATATATAAATACAAATGGGAAATTTGTATAAGGGTCCAGTGCTTAAAAAGGCCATGTCCATTATGGAAATGTTGAGGAAACGCAAAACCATTTGACGGCAAAAAAAATTTGGCCTAAGCTTTGACTTGTCCGATTTATGCGCTGGACCCTTCAATAATTGACTTACATGTTGCCCAAGGATCGATGATTGAACTACTCAAACGATTTGCAGGAACAATTGCAACGAATATGTAGTTTTTATTTATTTTTAATTAAAAAAATCACAATTTCTTCGCACCGCTTCGAAGAATTTTTAAAATGGCGAGCTCAATTCCCAAAATTCCGCACGTCAAAAATAAAGCGTTTCCGTATCGACAAAAAAGATGTTTTTGTATGGACACTTTTTTTGGTTTTAGATGTTTAAACAACTTGACAGCATTAATTTGCCCACTATATTGTGACGAATTCGACGATTCCTTGATTATTTTCCCTGAGTTCGATCACTGTACGTTAAATAAAACACTCCGATTCTGTTTAATAAGTAGTACGCTTTATTCAGTACTAAAAACCGTAGTACAATATCGCGGGTTAATTTACTGTTCAGTACTTCACTGTACAACACTTCAAAATAAACTGATTGAATTGCGTTGTCTTTGCGCGGTTTATATACCCTAGCAAACAGCAGCTTCACAACCTAGAAATGTCTACACATTTCTGGTTTATTCGTGCAACAGTGTTCTCGAAGCGTTTATCTATCGTCATCTCCTCTTTGTACCACATTCTCAAACACGCGAGCTGCCTCTCCCTCTCTCGCTCTCACGTCATGTATCTAAACAGCTGTAGTTGTGGTAGTGACGCTAGTGATAGAAATACGCTAGAGTTGGGAGATGAGCGATTCTTGAGAACATTCGCCACACTGCCCTCCAGACACATTTCCCGATCCAAACGTTGCTAGCCTCTCCAGGTGAACCACCTTCATTTTGTTTCGTGGTCTCCCAACAGCCTGTATGCGGTAAACAACGTCGTTCATCCGTTTCACAACTCTGTACGGTCCTTCCCAGTTGCACTGAACTTTGGGAGACACACTTTTCCTCCGTTGTGGCCTGTTAAGGAATACTAAATCTCCTTCCAGAAACCCTTCTGTTTCCATTGCTTTGTCGTACCTGGTTTTCATGTTTTTGCTTATAGTTCTGGGGAATGGACCAGCTTCATCCAAGGTAATCCTCTCAACCGGTGCATCTGAGTTGCACTGCCTCCTTTGACCATGACTCGTGGACCTCAGCACCTTTGCTCTAATGCACTCATCGCATTTGGCAATCCACTCCTTTACCGACTGACCGTAACCAACCCAATAAAATGTCTGCTTAATCCTCTCCAAGGACTTCTTGACTCCTAGATGACCTCCACTTGGATGGTTATGCATTTCCCTGAGAACATCAGACACCCGCTTCCTTGGAACAACTATAAGTTTCGATGCAAACAACCAGATACCAATTGTAGACTGTTCCATTGTGCCCAATATGACTTGGCAACTGGACTCTCCACTGACATTTCTTTTCTTGCTGGTCGCTCGTTTAGCTCAAGCCCGCGGATCACACATGCCAGATCTGAATCTTTCTGTTGACTTCTCCGAATATTCTCAAGCAGGCATTTGTCTATCGAAGCCATTGGTCGAGGAGGTACCTTTGCATTTCGAGTGTCCTTGTGCTTCATCTCTAATGAAACTCCTTTGGTGTAATACCCAATGTTGTGTCCAAAGATCAGAGGTACTTCTTGGCCATTGTATCTCATAACTCTATTTCTCAGGTTCATGTGAATATCTCTCACAGCCAAGAAGTTGACGCCAATGATGACTTCGTCCACAATATCTGCCACTAAGAAGTTGTGGTATGTAGTCGCATTCCCAATCGCAACTTTGCACCGCACTTCTCCACGAACCAGCTTACTTTCACCAGTTACTGTCCGCAACTGTGCATTCTGCAATGGTCTTACTCTCTTATGGACCAAGTCACTTCTAATGATGGAATGAGATGCGCCAGTATCCACAGTGAGTAACCGCTCTTTTCCGTCCAAGAAACCTCTAACAGTAACATTACTTGCTTTCTCTCCGAACTGCGAGACAGAAACTATGGGACATTCATCTTGCTCATCTCTTCCAGCGTTACCCTTACGTCCACCTGCATTGCCGAAGTCTCTGGAGCCGATGTTGCAATAACACGCTAAATGGCCAGACTTTCCACACTTGAAACATTTAGTGACACCATCGCTTTTCTTTTGTGCTCCATTCAAGGCTTCCTGAACTTTGTTGATTTTTTCGACCAAGTCTGATGTCTCCTTTTCCACATGGCGAACCTTGTTATCTGGTTTACATAAAATCGAGGCTGTCTCTTGTAATAAAGCGTGTGATACCGTCTCTGCGAATGTCCTTTTGGGGTTTGCATATGCGGCTCGCTTCGTGTCTACATCCATTATTCCATTTATGAATCTTTGGATCTTTACCCTCTCGATGTATTCCACGGGTGCATCTGCGTTCGCCAAATGAGCTAACCTCTCAATGTCCCATGCAAAATTCTGCAATGTCTCATTAGCCTTCTGGAAGCGATTCTGTAGCTCCATTTGAAATATCTGCCTCCTATGCTCGCTACCGTAAAGTCTTTCAAGGGCTCCCATCAACGCTTCATAGTCGTTTCTTTCAGCATCCGGAATTGTCTGTAAGATTTCGGCTGCCGGTCCTTTCAATGCTACGAAGAGTGCAGCGACTTTATCTTCAGCGCCCCAGTTGTTCACAGCTGCTGTCTTCTCAAATTGTAGCTTAAATACCTGGAAAGGAACAGAACCGTCAAAGGATGGGTGTTTTACCTTGGGAGTCCTTGCTGAAACACTAGGACGATTCAGCTGCAACTCCTGGATACGACTTCTTAACGCATCCACCTCGGCTTCGACTTTCTCCTCAAGCTGTATTATTTTCCTGTCCTGCATATTTAGCTGTGCTGACATACGTTCCTCCTGTGCCTCCAACTGAGATGACATATAAGCCTTATGTTCTTCCAATTGGGAGGAGATCTGTGATGATACCTGAGCCGAAATTTGCGACGACATTCGTGTCTCCTGCTCTTCCAACCGAGACGTAATGCGTGTCTCTTGTTCTTCCAACTGAGATGCCATGTGTGTCTTCTGTTCCTCCAACTGAGATGACATGCTTGATGTTATGTTGTTTGACATCTGAGCCAAGGCAGCCAATAAAGAGTTTGTGTCCACATTTGCCAATGAATCCGGAGAGTCCTTTTGCTCTTCTATTTTCGTCGCTCCTTCTTCCGAAAGTTGAAAAACATGATCGTCAACGTTGATTCCTTCCGCTTCCATAGCCTCGCGTAGACGTGATTGTAGCTCTGGCTTATTGCCTGTTGTTACCAATCCACGTATCTCCAGCTCGTTTTTGAGTTGCTGGATCTTCAATTCATTAAACTTTCCCATATCCTTGCAATGTTATTGTTACCTTTACAATGTCCTTGTTATCCTTGCAATATCCTTGTTGCCTTTACAATGTCCTTGTTATCCTGTATTTATTTAACAATACCGCTTCTGACACCAATTGTGACGAATTCGACGATTCCTTGATTATTTTCCCTGAGTTCGATCACTGTACGTTAAATAAAACACTCCGATTCTGTTTAATAAGTAGTACGCTTTATTCAGTACTAAAAACCGTAGTACAATATCGCGGGTTAATTTACTGTTCAGTACTTCACTGTACAACACTTCAAAATAAACTGATTGAATTGCGTTGTCTTTGCGCGGTTTATATACCCTAGCAAACAGCAGCTTCACAACCTAGAATGTCTACACATTTCTGGTTTATTCGTGCAACAGTGTTCTCGAAGCGTTTATCTATCGTCATTTCCTCTTTGTGCCACATTCTCAAACACGCGAGCTGCCTCTCCCTCTCTCGCTCTCACGTCATGTATCTAAACAGCTGTAGTTGTGGTAGTGCCGCTAGTGATAGAAATACGCTAGAGTTGGGAGATGCGCGATTCTTGAGAACATTCGCCACAATATCCATTTCATTCCGAATTCTTACATGTACAATGGGTGTGTTTGTAAATTTCAAGAATACGTGTGAATGTATGCGAATTTCGGTAAATCGACTTTTGCAGGGTATAAATTACGAACTTGAGGGTGATGGTGAACGTGAGTGACCGTGTCGCGTCTAGTCACCGTGATTTAGAAAATCAGGTAGGGATGCTCGATGTTGAACGATACATCGGAACCATCGATGTTTTCAATTCGATACATCAAATAAATGTCGATACATCAAATAATACGATATTTATCGATGTATCGATGTATTTTTCCGATGTTTCGGTAGTTTAACATGCCCAATTTTTCGATTTGGCGTCATCGTAAAACCGACACTTCAACTAGAAATTTATTTAGAGGAATAATTTGAACTGTAAGTTGCATTACACACAAAAAAACACAGCATATTCTGGTTTTAGAACTGGCTATGGCATCCATAACAACAAGCATGGTGTGGAAATATTTCTTCAAATACGAAGAGAAATCTGCAAAGTGTAAGCTGTGTGATAAAACAATTTAAACCTCTGGTAATACCACCAACTGGATGGCTCATATTATATTATCTATTCGTTTTAAACCTCACAAAATGTTTAAATCTCACAAAATGTTAAAACTGTAATAAGTACCATTCCAAAAATATAGCAATGGCAATTATGATGTAAATAACATTTTGCCTTGATATTTGAAATTAAAAAAAAACAGTCTCTTGTATAAAAGTATTTTTTTATTGATAATACTAAAATGGGAGTTAAGAGTCAATACGTGATGAAACGAATAAATGTATATGTCAAACTTAGAGGTTAATTTAACATTTTTTTCATTGCAATACTTTTTTTAGGTGAAGTTTTTTTACCTTAAAAACCCTAAGAAAAATTTGGTCGTTTTTTTTTTTTTTTTAATTTGGTCGTTTTTCTTTCACAGGTTTGGTTGCTTATTGTGCTTACAAGTGGCAAGCGTGATTCCAATCAAAATTGATACGATGCATCAAAAACATCGATGTTTTTAGACGATGCATCGCAAAACATCGATGTGAGTTCACGATACATTGCATCTTAAAAAACGTCGATGTATTTTTTTCATGAGGATCCCTAAAATAAGGGCATTAATTGCTACCATGACAATATGTAGGCCATTTCTAACTTTGCATAAGCACGCGCAAATATATCCAACAAATGAGCACCTAAACAATGAAATACATAAAGCTTTGTTAACCTCGCCTGACATTTGCAACCTCAAAACCTTGCGCTCAACTTCAGAGGTATGCTACAATGAACGCCTTGACGCTTCTCTTTTATACATTTGTTTTCGTTATTTATTTCTTTGCATTGAGAGTGTTTTGGTAAATTTATTAATTTAATAGAGAAAAAATAAATTAATTATCATTTCCTCCAAATTTTAATTCTTAAATTAAAGCAAACTCATCAACCTCTGATTGTCAAAGCAGGCAAAGCAAGCAAAATTGGAGAGTTTGCCAAATTTCCACCTTGATTCAAGGGAGGAAAAAAAAGTTGAAAATGTTTCCCCCCAGTGTGAACACTTACCTTATGAGGTTTTAAAAAAATTTATTTTTTATTTTTTTGTCACCCTGTAAGAACAGCGAAATTTGTTTTTTTATAACTTTAATATTTTTCGAAAGGCATTCACCAAGGCAATATTTCATCCATAGAAACTTTTAGCCCATCATGCCAAGTTCAGCTTTTATTCTATTTTTACTAAAAACAACACCTTGTATTTGAAAAAAAATTGTTTCCTGAAAACTAAGAAAAAAAAGAATATTAACCTGCATATAATGAGGAAATAAATGTAATGCATTTATGATAAATCTTTCCTTGACTCTAATTTGCTGCAAAGTTCTCGGCTACTTAGTTTAGCGAATATAGCTGGTTCCTTGGAAACTGATATATTTAACATCGACTTTTTGTGAAATGTCAATGTTACGATAAATGACTTTTGAAAGTGTATACAGTGTAAATGGGGTATGAGAAATATCCCCTTATTCGCATTGCGCTACAACTTAACCCATTAACGCCTACTGTACCCATACGAGTACACTTCTTCAAATATCGAAAAAAGGCTTCAGTTTACCGACGGGTTTTATGTGAAGGTTGACCATTATTTTCTGGTAACAGATCACTATTTTCACTAACACGAATTATAAATCACGACAGATATTTCAGGTTTTTTTCATTTTACATATACTTGTAAAAACAACTGTATCAAAACAAGTAGAATAAAAAGTTGTGACTTTTCATGTTTAATCTATTCTTATTTTAATATGGCTTAGGGCCACTTGCATAAAAGCCGATAACGACTAATCGGTGATTAACTTGACAGCTAACCATACAAAATACGTCAATTAAACTCCGGTTAGTCGTTATCGGCTTTTATGCAAGCGGCCCTTAATATATTTGAACTTCCGTTAGAAATTAGATGTATGTCACCAAGGTTTACATGTGTTCTAATTTTCAAGGAAAAATTACACCTAGTTTAGAAGAAAAGCTGTGGTAAAGTTGTGACATGAGAAAGTGTGACACATCTATTAAGCGCAAAATCTTCCCAGCCCGTCTTCGAAATGGAACCTGCTCTAGCACAGTTTGAAGCTGACATTAGACTGAACATGTGTCAAAAAAATTAACATTATATGTTAATTAATAACCGTACACGGCCACTGTGACCACCATTTTTTATTTTTTACAAAACTACAGAACAAATTTTAGTCCCCTATAGGACCCTAGTCAGGCAAATTATTTTAAAAACAATTGTGGCATATTGTTTCGATATTTATCCTCTTTCTAAGCTTGCTTATGCAAATTTTGCTTTTATTTATAGCAAATAGTGCAAATAAAAGTACATGCAAAGGGACACTATAAATTGTGACTTTTTTTTTTCTTTTTTGTGTGTTTAAAAGTAGGGACAATACATATGAAAACGTCTAATTCAAAAAGCTGGCTAGTCTCGGATTTCGCTCAAACTTTGAGGGACACTTCTTTAGGGTCCTAAAGAAATATTATTATTATTATTCCCAGACGGATTACCCACCATATCCCGCCCAACCGGCACGAGGGGCGCATCCGCATAACGCGCGGATTGATAAATGTTGCCGAGCCGTTGAAAGGCATTGGTTTGTTAATCGTCGAGATCTAAAACTGCTCGGCTACAGAGAAAAACTCATCAGCCGAGTAAAGTAGATATAAGCTAAATTAATCATTAATAAATAATTGGTTGACTGAAGATTGAGAATTTAAGATGCAGGGATAGGGAAAAATAAAAAGATAAATAAATAAGGTGAAATAAAAAATAACATATACATATAGACCAAGAAAAGAGCTCAAATAAGTATTAAAGACTACAAAAAGTTTCTACATATTTAGGATAGATAGAATAGATTCTTTTATGTGCAAAAGCGAGTCTGAAACATCAAATGTGCTAGAATGAGAGTTATAATCCTGACATAAACAGCGAAAGGGTTCATTTAACTGAAAGCTGGTTCTACACTGTTTCAAGACAAGTGGTTTAAAATAACGTAATGGCCGAGAGGGTATATTGAAATTTACTTCGCTTAGAAGAAACGGGCTTGAGAGAGATCCATTTAGTAACTTAATCATAAAAACTATTCCAAGCATTTCCCTCCTACTGGAAAGGGTGTGAAGATTTATGAGTTTCAAGCGACTAGCAAAAGGGGTAGATTATATAAGGGATCCCAGTGAAAATCTCTTAATGCAAAAAGTAAAAACTGGTTTTGGACAGATTCTAGCCTATCTATATGGACTTGGTAGCGCGGGTTCCAGACTATTGAACCATATTCTAGTATCGGTCTGACTAATGAAGTAAAAAGAGCCTTAGTTACATAAGGGTCGCTAAATTCTTTAGACCATCGTTTGACAAATGCTAGAACACCTCTAGCCTTACCGGCTGCTGCGTTAATATGATGGTTGAAACTAAGCTTGCTATCCATAGTAACCCCCAGGTCTACAAAGTCGTGAACCTGCCGAAGACTATAATTGTTAATTGTATAGGAAGCCGGCTGAAGAGTTTTACGCGAGAAACGCATGTATTTACATTTTTTAAGATTTGGTGGCATATAATTTAAATCGCACCAAGTAACTAGGGTATCTAAGTCTGATTGTAGCATAGATTCATCCTGACACGACGTGAATGACATGAATAGTTTTACATCATCAGCGTACATCAAGATTTTTGAAAACATTATTGTAGTGGAGATGTCGTTTATAAACAGCAAGAACAGAATCGGGCCGAGATGGCTCCCTTGAGGAACACCTGAAGAGACGTTAATAACATCAGATAAAATATTTTTGAACACTACTCTTTGAGTCCTGTTACTAAGGTAAGAAGATATCCAGCGATTGAGACCCGGCTGGAAGCCCAACTGATCAAGTTTATAAATAAGTAATGAGTGACACACTTTGTCGAAAGCTTTACTAAAGTCAGTGTAAACAACGTCAGTGTGCATGTTTTTACGAAAACCGTTTGAGACATGAGTGGTGAATTCCAGTAAGTTTGTGACTGTCGATTTTCCCTTACTGAAACCGTGTTGGCAGTCAGAGATCAGCGTAGAGATTGGAACCGTAAGTGGATTTGTAACAATAGCTTCAAACAGTTTTGGGATGGCAGAAAGTTTTGCTATGCCACGATAGTTCTCTATGGAGGACCTACCCCCACTTTTATGAAGTGGTATAAGAAAAGATTATTTCCACGTTGACGGAAAGACGCCACATTTCAAGGACAGATTAAACAAATTGGTGAGGGGCTTGTAAATATATTTCGCGCATTTTTTCAAAAAACAAGTAGGAATTCTATCAGGACCGTATTTATTGAAATCTTTCAAAGTATTTAGGTAAGATAAAACATCTTCGGCACATATGATTGGAGTATTAATTAAATTATTTCCGTGCAGTTTGTAAGGATAATTGGTATTGTGTAAATTGGATACGTTAGAATGGTTCGAACTGAAAAATTTAGCAAAGGAATTTGCGATGTCATGGTTATCGCTAGATGAAAGGTCTTGATATTTCATGGCTGTGGGAAACCCAAATACCTTACGTTTAGAGTTTACGAAACCATAAAATGACTTCGGATCAATAATAATGTTTTGTTTTATCTTAGAGATGTAAGCCTTGTAGCACTTTTTATTCAAATCGACATACTTCTGCCGTAGAGTGGAATACTGTTCGTAATGTTTATTTAAACCCGTTTTCTTGTATAACTTAAATGCCCGGGTTTTTCTATTTTTCAATACCTTAAGATCTTTAGAAAACCAGGCCTGCGTTGGTTTATCATCATTAAATTTGCATTTAGGAACATGTTTCTCAAACAGACTGTATATAGATTGATTGAAATGTGAAACGTTTGGATTAATATCGCCATTATATTCAGGCCATTTTATTTTCGACAAATCTTTATTTAATTTTCGGTAGTTGGCTTTGGAAAAGTTAAAATCAAAACTACTATTGGAGTAGGATTGTGTATCGTGATCATTGCTTATGGTTTCGTAGACTATCGCTAATGAAGGATGGTAAAGGTCCTCAGGTAAAACCAGAGGATCACACCGTTTCACAAAGAATTTATTTTTATCATCAACCTAAACTAAATCTAAGACTTTCCCAAACTTGTTAGCGGTAATATTTATTTGATTAAGGCAGAGATCGGAAATACCATCCAAAAAGTCCATGTAGCCCTGTTTGGATGGAATTGGAACAATGCTTCCATCAAATATACTCCACGAAATATGAGGTAGGTTGAAATCACCCAAGACAATCATCGAATCACAGGGGTTCGTCATTAAATGAACAGTTTTGAGTAGTGAGATATGTTGCATGTAGACAGAAATATCAGATGATGGGGGAATATAGGAAACAGATAAGAACATATAAACGCTGCCAAGCTGAATTCGAATACATTTGAACTCGATAGAATTGATGAAGGGTAAATTAATCTCCTCCGAAATTAGAGAGGAATGAACGGCAAGTAGAACACCACCTCCGACTCTGTTCAAGCGGTCATTTCTATATACCTGATATTTGTTAGATAAAAGCTCAGCATTGAAAACATGGGGTTTCAGCCAAGTTTCCGTAAAAGCAATGACGTTAAAATTATAATGAAGAGATTTTAAAAAAAGATCAGTTAACTTTGTATTTAAACCTCTAACATTTTGATAAAAAATATTTATGCACTTTAGTTTTTTGACTCAACATTATTACGATCGATTCTGACAGCATTTTGAACGCTCTTACTCGGCCTATTTTCGAACTCTTTTACAAGAGTTCCGGGCGGCCAAAAAGAGCAGTTCAAAACAGTATCGAAGTCTTTATCTGACACATCAACTTTAAAGGAAGACATACTTCTTTGGTGAGGAAACTTAAACTTTCTCACTGCTAGCCCTTCCTCTCCAATTTTAGAAGAAATATGATACTTAAGGTCATCTTCGGTAGTGTCAGGATGAAATCTAGACACAAAAATCGCTCGCTTCGGTGGAACCACGACCAGCTTCTTAGTCAACGGTTCGGACGGTTCAGACTCACTTACAGTAGTTGGAGGCTCAATCGTTATAGTTGGAGGCTCTAAGTTCCTCCTAGGCGAGATTCTTCGAGGAGGGTTATTGGACTTGGCCTGAACAGAAGTGCTAGGAGTGGGAGAAGCTAAGTCTATTAGTTCGACTGGTTGAGATGGTTGAAGTGGTTGTGGTAAATTCGGGGTTGTTAAACTAGTTGACGAATCCTTTTGAGGTTGGCGCATGCTTTTTGGGTCATCAGTACCGGAAATATCATCGAAAAGTTTAAAAGTTTTAAAAGTAGTGTCGTATCTTTTGAATTTCTCGCTTAACAATGCAAAATCCTTGCGGATATCAGAGAACCCGTCCCTAGTGTGCCTAAAGATTTGACAAAGTTCGACTTCTTTCGAACGACATTTGGTACAAGACCACCGCAATCCTTTGTCCTCAGTAATGACGTCGGCAATCCTACCGTTCAAACCAGCGCACTTGGCGTGGGCAAGCCCGTCACACAGCCAACATGCGACACAGCGTTCAGACTCGCTTTTAATTTGGCACTTTTCAATAATACACGACATCACGGTAATTTAATTTAATGAAGTTATTGAAAAGAAAACAAAAACTCAATTCAAAAGAAAAAAGTGTGTTGGGTGAAACAAAGAAAGCAACCCTGAACGTTTTAAAAGAAATGTAGCGAGCAGTTTTAAATGCACTGTGTTAGACGGCAAACAAACCCACGCAAACCGCTGTAACAAAAAGGAATGTAAAAAGCAAGTAATCACAACAACAATTGCAATATAGAAACGATGCCTTTCAATAGCAACAAATAAATTATGCAAAAGGCTCGGCACAAGTAAATTCAATAATATGAATTTACACAAATTAATCAAAATAACTGAAATAATAAATTTCACACAAATTAATGAAGCACAAGAAGTGTTTACACTCTTTTAACTTTAATTTTTCACTTAAAATTTAAATAATATCAGAGATAAAATCATTTAATGTAAATAAAAGCACAGAGCAAAAAGAAACACGACTATATAGCTTGACGTTTGCGAAACAATGATATATTGACATACATTTATTTTTTATAACCACTGGTTTTGGACTGGTTCCAGTTTCAAAATGTGAAAAACGTCATTTTTAGGCCTACAGTATTTTAGCTGTAAAAATATTTCCATTAGAGATATCTTTACATACATAAGTATCTTTTTTTTATCGATTTTCGTCAACTTTAGCCGGCTTTGACGTCTTTACTGTTTTAGGTAGCCACTTATTATTTTTCAGAAATTAAGGGTACATATCAAGGCGAATTCATACAGGTGAGTTCGAGCGAATTCAGATCAACACACACGCACACACTCCTTGTGGCTGAAAATGTCAGACAAAGCAACAACATAAACAATTTGACAGCTACGATTCGATTTTCAAGGAAGAAGAAGAAACCATATGATGGGAGGATGCCACCTGTAATGAATTCGCCTTGGTACATATCCTTTTATTATTAATTAATTAACCCATCCGTCGGCGAAAAAACCCCACTCTTTATAGATAAATTATTATCTCAAAATTTGTCAATTTTCAAAAATAATGGTTTTCAGACTCGAAAACGGACATGTTTATCAAGAGATAAAAATACGAATTTCTCGTGGACTCCAGTGCAGACCTTTAGCTTGTAAAATTTCGTTTTGTTATTTTCATACTAAGGGTCTCTGCTGATGGATCTCCTAAACCAATATAATTTTTTTTTTTTTCAAAGTAAATTTTCGTATAATTTTTGAGACTTTTCAAGCGACCTTTACATAGCATGAAAGCTGAAGCTTCTAACTTTTCAACAAAAAAAAAAATCCATCCAATTATCATAACTACTAAACTATTTACATATATTTAAAAATTAATTGCGGCATTATATGAATCTGTTCCTTGAAATAGTACAAAATTTATATAAGTTATTTTCAAATTTCTGTAACTAGTTCAAGAGTTATGATAATTGCACGCGGTTTTTTTGTTGTAAAGTTATGCGCTTTAACTTTAACACTATGTAATGGTTGCTTGAAAAAAGTTCCAAAAATTATACAAAAATTTACTTTGAAAAAAAAATTTATATTTGTTGCCGAGCCGTTGAAAGGCATTGGTTTGTTAATCGTCGAGATCTAAAACTGCTCGGCTACAGAGAAAAACTCATCAGCCGAGTAAAGTAGATATAAGCTAAATTAATCATTAATAAATAATTGGTTGACTGAAGATTGAGAATTTAAGATGCAGGGATAGAGAAAAATAAAAAGATAAATAAATAAGGTGAAATAAAAAATAACATATACATATAGACCAAGAAAAGAGCTCAAATAAGTATTAAAGACTACAAAAAGTTTCTACATATTTAGGATAGATAGAATAGATTCTTTTATGTGCAAAAGCGAGTCTGAAACATCAAATGTGCTAGAATGAGAGTTATAATCAAGACAAGTGGTTTAAAATAACGTAATGGCCGAGAGGGTATATTGAAATTTACTTCGCTTAGAAGAAACGGGCTTGAGAGAGATCCATTTAGTAACTTAATCATAAAAACTATTCCAAGCATTTCCCTCCTACTGGAAAGGGTGTGAAGATTTATGAGTTTCAAGCGACTAGCAAAAGGGGTAGATTATATAAGGGATCCCAGTGAAAATCTCTTAATGCAAAAAGTAAAAACTGGTTTTGGACAGATTCTAGCCTATCTATATGGACTTGGTAGCGCGGGTTCCAGACTATTGAACCATATTCTAGTATCGGTCTGACTAATGAAGTAAAAAGAGCCTTAGTTACATAAGGGTCGCTAAATTCTTTAGACCATCGTTTGACAAATGCTAGAACACCTCTAGCCTTACCGGCTGCTGCGTTAATATGATGGTTGAAACTAAGCTTGCTATCCATAGTAACCCCCAGGTCTACAAAGTCGTGAACCTGCTGAAGACTATAATTGTTAATTGTATAGGAAGCCGGCTGAAGAGTTTTACGCGAGAAACGCATGTATTTACATTTTTTAAGATTTAGTGGCATATAATTTAAATCGCACCAAGTAACTAGGGTATCTAAGTCTGATTGTAGCATAGATTCATCCTGACACGACGTCAAACTTTGAGGGACACTTCTTTAGGGTCCTAAAGGATTATTATTATTATTATTCCCAGACGGATTACCCACCATATCCCGCCCAACCGGCACGAGGGGCGCATCCGCATAACGCGCGGATTGATAAATGTTGCCGAGCCGTTGAAAGGCATTGGTTTGTTAATCGTCGAGATCTAAAACTGCTCGGCTACAGAGAAAAACTCATCAGCCGAGTAAAGTAGATATAAGCTAAATTAATCATTAATAAATAATTGGTTGACTGAAGATTGAGAATTTAAGATGCAGGGATAGAGAAAAATAAAAAGATAAATAAATAAGGTGAAATAAAAAATAACATATACATATAGACCAAGAAAAGAGCTCAAATAAGTATTAAAGACTACAAAAAGTTTCTACATATTTAGGATAGAAAGAATAGATTCTTTTATGTGCAAAAGCGAGTCTGAAACATCAAATATGCTAGAATGAGAGTTATAATCCTGACATAAACAGCGAAAGGGTTCATTTAACTCAAAGTTGGTTCTACACTATTTCAAGACAAGTGGTTAAAAATAACGTGATGGCCGAGAGGGTATATTGAAATTTACTTCGCTTAGAAGAAATGGGCTTGAGAGAGATCCATTTAGTAACTTAATCATAAAAACTATTCCAAGCATTTCCCTCCTACTGGAAAGGGTGTGAAGATTTATGAGTTTCAAGCGACTAGCATAAGGTGGTAGATTATATAAGGGATCCCAGTGAAAATCTCTTAATGCAAAAAGTAAAAACTGTTTTTGGACAGATTCTAGCCTATCTATATGGACTTGGTAGCGCGGGTTCCAGACTATTGAACCATATTCTAGTATCGGTCTGACTAATGAAGTAAAAAGAGCCTTAGTTACATAAGGGTCGCTAAATTCTTTAGACCATCGTTTGACAAATGCTAGAACACCTCTAGCCTTACCGGCTGCTGCGTTAATATGATGCTTGAAACTAAGCTTGCTATCCATAGTAACCCCCAGGTCTACAAAGTCGTGAACCTGCTGAAGACTATAATTGTTAATTGTATAGGAAGCCGGCTGAAGTGTTTTACGCGAGAAACGCATGTATTTACATTTTTTAAGATTTAGTGGCATATAATTTAAATCGCACCAAGTAACTAGGGTATCTAAGTCTGATTGTAGCATAGATTCATCCTGACACGACGTGAATGACATGAATAGTTTTACATCATCAGCGTACATCAAGATTTTTGAAAACATTATTGTAGTGGAGATGTCGTTTATAAACAGCAAGAACAGAATCGGGCCGAGATGGCTCCCTTGAGGAACACCTGAAGAGACGTTAATAACATCAGATAAAATATTTTTGAACACTACTCTTTGAGTCCTGTCACTAAGGTAAGAAGATATCCAGCGATTGAGACCCGGCTGGAAGCCCAACTGATCAAGTTTATAAATAAGTAATGAGTGACACACTTTGTCGAAAGCTTTACTAAAGTCAGTGTAAACAACGTCAGTGTGCATGTTTTTACGAAAACCGTTTGAGACATGAGTGGTGAATTCCAGTAAATTTGTGACTGTCGATTTTCCCTTTCTGAAACCGTGTTGGCAGTCAGAGATCAGCGTAGAGATTGGAACCGTAAGTGGATTTGTAACAATAGCTTCAAACAGTTTTGGGATGGCAGAAAGTTTTGCTATGCCACGATAGTTCTCTATGGAGGACCTACCCCCACTTTTATGAAGTGGTATAAGAAAAGATTATTTCCACGTTGACGGAAAGACGCCACATTTCAAGGACAGATTAAACAAATTGGTGAGGGGCTTGTAAATATATTTCGCGCATTTTTTCAAAAAACAAGTAGGAATTCTATCAGGACCGTATTTATTGAAATCTTTCAAAGTATTTAGGTAAGATAAAACATCTTCGGCACATATGATTGGAGTATTAATTAAATTATTTCCGTGCAGTTTGTAAGGATAATTGGTATTGTGTAAATTGGATACGTTAGAATGGTTCGAACTGAAAAATTTAGCAAAGGAATTTGCGATGTCATGGTTATCGCTAGATGAAAGGTCTTGATATTTCATGGCTGTGGGAAACCCAAATACCTTACGTTTAGAGTTTACGAAACCATAAAATGACTTCGGATCAATAATAATGTTTTGTTTTATCTTAGAGATGTAAGCCTTGTAGCACTTTTTATTCAAATCGACATACTTCTGCCGTAGAGTGGAATACTGTTCGTAATGTTTATTTAAACCCGTTTTCTTGTATAACTTAAATGCCCGGGTTTTTCTATTTTTCAATACCTTAAGATCTTTAGAAAACCAGGCCTGCGTTGGTTTATCATCATTAAATTTGCATTTAGGAACATGTTTCTCAAACAGACTGTATATAGATTGATTGAAATGTGAAACGTTTGGATTAATATCGCCATTATATTCAGGCCATTTTATTTTCGACAAATCTTTATTTAATTTTCGGTAGTTGGCTTTGGAAAAGTTAAAATCAAAACTACTATTGGAGTAGGATTGTGTATCGTGATCATTGCTTATGGTTTCGTAGACTATCGCTAATGAAGGATGGTAAAGGTCCTCGGGTAAAACCAGAGGATCACACCGTTTCACAAAGAATTTATTTTTATCATCAACCTAAACTAAATCTAAGACTTTCCCAAACTTGTTAGCGGTAATATTTATTTGATTAAGGCAGAGATCGGAAATACCATCCAAAAAGTCCATGTAGCCCTGTTTGGATGGAATTGGAACAATGCTTCCATCAAATATACTCCACGAAATATGAGGTAGGTTGAAATCACCCAAGACAATCATCGAATCACAGGGGTTCGTCATTAAATGAACAGTTTTGAGTAGTGAGATATGTTGCATGTAGACAGAAATATCAGATGATGGGGGAATATAGGAAACAGATAAGAACATATAAACGCTGCCAAGCTGAATTCGAATACATTTGAACTCGATAGAATTGATGAAGGGTAAATTAATCTCCTCCGAAATTAGAGAGGAATGAACGGCAAGTAGAACACCACCTCCGACTCTGTTCAAGCGGTCATTTCTATATACCTGATATTTGTTAGATAAAAGCTCAGCATTGAAAACATGGGGTTTCAGCCAAGTTTCCGTAAAAGCAATGACGTTAAAATTATAATGAAGAGATTTTAAAAAAAGATCAGTTAACTTTGTATTTAAACCTCTAACATTTTGATAAAAAATATTTATGCACTTTAGTTTTTTGACTCAACATTATTACGATCGATTCTGACAGCATTTTGAACGCTCTTACTCGGCCTATTTTCGAACTCTTTTACAAGAGTTCCGGGCGGCCAAAAAGAGCAGTTCAAAACAGTATCGAAGTCTTTATCTGACACATCAACTTTAAAGGAAGACATACTTCTTTGGTGAGGAAACTTAAACTTTCTCACTGCTAGCCCTTCCTCTCCAATTTTAGAAGAAATATGATACTTAAGGTCATCTTCGGTAGTGTCAGGATGAAATCTAGACACAAAAATCGCTCGCTTCGGTGGAACCACGACCAGCTTCTTAGTCAACGGTTCGGACGGTTCAGACTCACTTACAGTAGTTGGAGGCTCAATCGTTATAGTTGGAGGCTCTAAGTTCCTCCTAGGCGAGATTCTTCGAGGAGGGTTATTGGACTTGGCCTGAACAGAAGTGCTAGGAGTGGGAGAAGCTAAGTCTATTAGTTCGACTGGTTGAGATGGTTGAAGTGGTTGTGGTAAATTCGGGGTTGTTAAACTAGTTGACGAATCCTTTTGAGGTTGGCGCATGCTTTTTGGGTCATCAGTACCGGAAATATCATCGAAAAGTTTAAAAGTTTTAAAAGTAGTGTCGTATCTTTTGAATTTCTCGCTTAACAATGCAAAATCCTTGCGGATATCAGAGAACCCGTCCCTAGTGTGCCTAAAGATTTGACAAAGTTCGACTTCTTTCGAACGACATTTGGTACAAGACCACCGCAATCCTTTGTCCTCAGTAATGACGTCGGCAATCCTACCGTTCAAACCAGCGCACTTGACGTGGGCAAGCCCGTCACACAGCCAACATGCGACACAGCGTTCAGACTCGCTTTTAATTTGGCACTTTTCAATAATACACGACATCACGGTAATTTAATTTAATGAAGTTATTGAAAAGAAAACAAAAACTCAATTCAAAAGAAAAAAGTGTGTTGGGTGAAACAAAGAAAGCAACCCTGAACGTTTTAAAAGAAATGTAGCGAGCAGTTTTAAATGCACTGTGTTAGACGGCAAACAAACCCACGCAAACCGCTGTAACAAAAAGTAATGTAAAAAGCAAGTAATCACAACAACAATTGCAATATAGAAACGATGCCTTTCAATAGCAACAAATAAATTATGCAAAAGGCTCGGCACAAGTAAATTCAATAATATGAATTTACACAAATTAATCAAAATAACTGAAATAATAAATTTGACACAAATTAATGAAGCACAAGAAGTGTTTACACTCTTTTAACTTTAATTTTTCACTTAAAATTTAAATAATATCAGAGATAAAATCATTTAATGTAAATAAAAGCACAGAGCAAAAAGAAACACGACTATATAGCTTGACGTTTGCGAAACAATGATATATTGACATACATTTATTTTTTATAACCACTGGTTTTGGACTGGTTCCAGTTTCAAAATGTGAAAAACGTCATTTTTAGGCCTACAGTATTTTAGCTGTAAAAATATTTCCATTAGAGATATCTTTACATACATAAGTATTTTTTTATCGATTTTCGTCAACTTTAGCCGGCTTTGGCGTCTTTACTGTTTTAGGTAGCCACTTATTATTTTTCAGAAATTAAGGGTACATATCAAGGCGAATTCATACAGGTGAGTTCGAGCGAATTCAGATCAACACACACGCACACACTCCTTGTGGCTGAAAATGTCAGACAAAGCAACAACATAAACAATTTGACAGCTACGATTCGATTTTCAAGGAAGAAGAAGAAACCATATGATGGGAGGATGCCACCTGTAATGAATTCGCCTTGGTACATATCCTAGAAGAAATTAACCCATCCGTCGGCGAAAAAACCCCACTCTTTATAGATAAATTATTATCTCAAAATTTGTAAATTTTCAAAAATAATGGTTTTCAGACTCGAAAACGGACATGTTTATCAAGAGATAAAAATACGAATTTCTCGTGGACTCCAGTGCAGACCTTTAGCTTGTAAAATTTCGTTTTGTTATTTTCATACTAAGGGTCTCTGCTGATGGATCTCCTAAACCAATATAATTTTTTTTTTTTTCAAAGTAAATTTTCGTATAATTTTTGAGACTTTTCAAGCGACCTGTACATAGCATGAAAGCTGAAGCTTCTAACTTTTCAACAAAAAAAAAAATCCGTCCAATTATCATAACTACTAAACTATTTACATATATTTAAACATTAATTGCGGCATTATATGAATCTGTTCCTTGAAATAGTACAAAATTTATATAAGTTATTTTCTGTAACTAGTTCAAGAGTTATGATAATTGCACGCGGTTTTTTTGTTGTAAAGTTATGCGCTTTAACTTTAACACTATGTAATGGTTGCTTGAAAAAAGTTCCAAAAATTATACAAAAATTTACTTTGAAAAAAAAAATTTATATTTGTTGCCGAGCCGTTGAAAGGCATTGGTTTGTTAATCGTCGAGATCTAAAACTGCTCGGCTACAGAGAAAAACTCATCAGCCGAGTAAAGTAGATATAAGCTAAATTAATCATTAATAAATAATTGGTTGACTGAAGATTGAGAATTTAAGATGCAGGGATAGAGAAAAATAAAAAGATAAATAAATAAGGTGAAATAAAAAATAACATATACATATAGACCAAGAAAAGAGCTCAAATAAGTATTAAAGACTACAAAAAGTTTCTACATATTTAGGATAGATAGAATAGATTCTTTTATGTGCAAAAGCGAGTCTGAAACATCAAATGTGCTAGAATGAGAGTTATAATCAAGACAAGTGGTTTAAAATAACGTAATGGCCGAGAGGGTATATTGAAATTTACTTCGCTTAGAAGAAACGGGCTTGAGAGAGATCCATTTAGTAACTTAATCATAAAAACTATTCCAAGCATTTCCCTCCTACTGGAAAGGGTGTGAAGATTTATGAGTTCCAAGCGACTAGCAAAAGGGGTAGATTATATAAGGGATCCCAGTGAAAATCTCTTAATGCAAAAAGTAAAAACTGGTTTTGGACAGATTCTAGCCTATCTATATGGACTTGGTAGCGCGGGTTCCAGACTATTGAACCATATTCTAGTATCGGTCTGACTAATGAAGTAAAAAGAGCCTTAGTTACATAAGGGTCGCTAAATTCTTTAGACCATCGTTTGACAAATGCTAGAACACCTCTAGCCTTACCGGCTGCTGCGTTAATATGATGGTTGAAACTAAGCTTGCTATCCATAGTAACCCCCAGGTCTACAAAGTCGTGAACCTGCTGAAGACTATAATTGTTAATTGTATAGGAAGCCGGCTGAAGAGTTTTACGCGAGAAACGCATGTATTTACATTTTTTAAGATTTAGTGGCATATAATTTAAATCGCACCAAGTAACTAGGGTATCTAAGTCTGATTGTAGCATAGATTCATCCTGACACGACGTCAAACTTTGAGGGACACTTCTTTAGGGTCCTAAAGGATTATTACCTATTATTATTATTCCCAGACGGATTACCCACCATATCCCGCCCAACCGGCCCGAGGGGCGCATCCGCTAACGCGCGGATTGATAAATGTTGCCGAGCCGTTGAAAGGCATTGGTTTGTTAATCGTCGAGATCTAAAACTGCTCGGCTACAGAGAAAAACTCATCAGCCGAGTAAAGTAGATATAAGCTAAATTAATCATTAATAAATAATTGGTTGACTGAAGATTGAGAATTTAAGATGCAGGGATAGAGAAAAATAAAAAGATAAATAAATAAGGTGAAATAAAAAATAACATATACATATAGACCAAGAAAAGAGCTCAAATAAGTATTAAAGACTACAAAAAGTTTCTACATATTTAGGATAGAAAGAATAGATTCTTTTATGTGCAAAAGCGAGTCTGAAACATCAAATATGCTAGAATGAGAGTTATAATCCTGACATAAACAGCGAAAGGGTTCATTTAACTCAAAGTTGGTTCTACACTATTTCAAGACAAGTGGTTAAAAATAACGTGATGGCCGAGAGGGTATATTGAAATTTACTTCGCTTAGAAGAAATGGGCTTGAGAGAGATCCATTTAGTAACTTAATCATAAAAACTATTCCAAGCATTTCCCTCCTACTGGAAAGGGTGTGAAGATTTATGAGTTTCAAGCGACTAGCATAAGGTGGTAGATTATATAAGGGATCCCTGTGAAAATCTCTTAATGCAAAAAGTAAAAACTGTTTTTGGACAGATTCTAGCCTATCTATATGGACTTGGTAGCGCGGGTTCCAGACTATTGAACCATATTCTAGTATCGGTCTGACTAATGAAGTAAAAAGAGCCTTAGTTACATAAGGGTCGCTAAATTCTTTAGACCATCGTTTGACAAATGCTAGAACACCTCTAGCCTTACCGGCTGCTGCGTTAATATGATGCTTGAAACTAAGCTTGCTATCCATAGTAACCCCCAGGTCTACAAAGTCGTGAACCTGCTGAAGACTATAATTGTTAATTGTATAGGAAGCCGGCTGAAGTGTTTTACGCGAGAAACGCATGTATTTACATTTTTTAAGATTTAGTGGCATATAATTTAAATCGCACCAAGTAACTAGGGTATCTAAGTCTGATTGTAGCATAGATTCATCCTGACACGACGTGAATGACATGAATAGTTTTACATCATCAGCGTACATCAAGATTTTTGAAAACATTATTGTAGTGGAGATGTCGTTTATAAACAGCAAGAACAGAATCGGGCCGAGATGGCTCCCTTGAGGAACACCTGAAGAGACGTTAATAACATCAGATAAAATATTTTTGAACACTACTCTTTGAGTCCTGTCACTAAGGTAAGAAGATATCCAGCGATTGAGACCCGGCTGGAAGCCCAACTGATCAAGTTTATAAATAAGTAATGAGTGACACACTTTGTCGAAAGCTTTACTAAAGTCAGTGTAAACAACGTCAGTGTGCATGTTTTTACGAAAACCGTTTGAGACATGAGTGGTGAATTCCAGTAAATTTGTGACTGTCGATTTTCCCTTACTGAAACCGTGTTGGCAGTCAGAGATCAGCGTAGAGATTGGAACCGTAAGTGGATTTGTAACAATAGCTTCAAACAGTTTTGGGATGGCAGAAAGTTTTGCTATGCCACGATAGTTCTCTATGGAGGACCTACCCCCACTTTTATGAAGTGGTATAAGAAAAGATTATTTCCACGTTGACGGAAAGACGCCACATTTCAAGGACAGATTAAACAAATTGGTGAGGGGCTTGTAAATATATTTCGCGCATTTTTTCAAAAAACAAGTAGGAATTCTATCAGGACCGTATTTATTGAAATCTTTCAAAGTATTTAGGTAAGATAACACATCTTCGGCACATATGATTGGAGTATTAATTAAATTATTTCCGTGCAGTTTGTAAGGATAATTGGTATTGTGTAAATTGGATACGTTAGAATGGTTCGAACTGAAAAATTTAGCAAAGGAATTTGCGATGTCATGGTTATCGCTAGATGAAAGGTCTTGATATTTCATGGCTGTGGGAAACCCAAATACCTTACGTTTAGAGTTTACGAAACCATAAAATGACTTCGGATCAATAATAATGTTTTGTTTTATCTTAGAGATGTAAGCCTTGTAGCACTTTTTATTCAAATCGACATACTTCTGCCGTAGAGTGGAATACTGTTCGTAATGTTTATTTAAACCCGTTTTCTTGTATAACTTAAATGCCCGGGTTTTTCTATTTTTCAATACCTTAAGATCTTTAGAAAACCAGGCCTGCGTTGGTTTATCATCATTAAATTTGCATTTAGGAACATGTTTCTCAAACAGACTGTATATAGATTGATTGAAATGTGAAACGTTTGGATTAATATCGCCATTATATTCAGGCCATTTTATTTTCGACAAATCTTTATTTAATTTTCGGTAGTTGGCTTTGGAAAAGTTAAAATCAAAACTACTATTGGAGTAGGATTGTGTATCGTGATCATTGCTTATGGTTTCGTAGACTATCGCTAATGAAGGATGGTAAAGGTCCTCAGGTAAAACCAGAGGATCACACCGTTTCACAAAGAATTTATTTTTATCATCAACCTAAACTAAATCTAAGACTTTCCCAAACTTGTTAGCGGTAATATTTATTTGATTAAGGCAGAGATCGGAAATACCATCCAAAAAGTCCATGTAGCCCTGTTTTGATGGAATTGGAACAATGCTTCCATCAAATATACTCCACGAAATATGAGGTAGGTTGAAATCACCCAAGACAATCATCGAATCACAGGGGTTCGTCATTAAATGAACAGTTTTGAGTAGTGAGATATGTTGCATGTAGACAGAAATATCAGATGATGGGGGAATATAGGAAACAGATAAGAACATATAAACGCTGCCAAGCTGAATTCGAATACATTTGAACTCGATAGAATTGATGAAGGGTAAATTAATCTCCTCCGAAATTAGAGAGGAATGAACGGCAAGTAGAACACCACCTCCGACTCTGTTCAAGCGGTCATTTCTATATACCTGATATTTGTTAGATAAAAGCTCAGCATTGAAAACATGGGGTTTCAGCCAAGTTTCCGTAAAAGCAATGACGTTAAAATTATAATGAAGAGATTTTAAAAAAAGATCAGTTAACTTTGTATTTAAACCTCTAACATTTTGATAAAAAATATTTATGCACTTTAGTTTTTTGACTCAACATTATTACGATCGATTCTGACAGCATTTTGAACGCTCTTACTCGGCCTATTTTCGAACTCGTTTACAAGAGTTCCGGGCGGCCAAAAAGAGCAGTTCAAAACAGTATCGAAGTCTTTATCTGACACATCAACTTTAAAGGAAGACATACTTCTTTGGTGAGGAAACTTAAACTTTCTCACTGCTAGCCCTTCCTCTCCAATTTTAGAAGAAATATGATACTTAAGGTCATCTTCGGTAGTGTCAGGATGAAATCTAGACACAAAAATCGCTCGCTTCGGTGGAACCACGACCAGCTTCTTAGTCAACGGTTCGGACGGTTCAGACTCACTTACAGTAGTTGGAGGCTCAATCGTTATAGTTGGAGGCTCTAAGTTCCTCCTAGGCGAGATTCTTCGAGGAGGGTTATTGGACTTGGCCTGAACAGAAGTGCTAGGAGTGGGAGAAGCTAAGTCTATTAGTTCGACTGGTTGAGATGGTTGAAGTGGTTGTGGTAAATTCGGGGTTGTTAAACTAGTTGACGAATCCTTTTGAGGTTGGCGCATGCTTTTTGGGTCATCAGTACCGGAAATATCATCGAAAAGTTTAAAAGTTTTAAAAGTAGTGTCGTATCTTTTGAATTTCTCGCTTAACAATGCAAAATCCTTGCGGATATCAGAGAACCCGTCCCTAGTGTGCCTAAAGATTTGACAAAGTTCGACTTCTTTCGAACGACATTTGGTACAAGACCACCGCAATCCTTTGTCCTCAGTAATGACGTCGGCAATCCTACCGTTCAAACCAGCGCACTTGACGTGGGCAAGCCCGTCACACAGCCAACATGCGACACAGCGTTCAGACTCGCTTTTAATTTGGCACTTTTCAATAATACACGACATCACGGTAATTTAATTTAATGAAGTTATTGAAAAGAAAACAAAAACTCAATTCAAAAGAAAAAAGTGTGTTGGGTGAAACAAAGAAAGCAACCCTGAACGTTTTAAAAGAAATGTAGCGAGCAGTTTTAAATGCACTGTGTTAGACGGCAAACAAACCCACGCAAACCGCTGTAACAAAAAGGAATGTAAAAAGCAAGTAATCACAACAACAATTGCAATATAGAAACGATGCCTTTCAATAGCAACAAATAAATTATGCAAAAGGCTCGGCACAAGTAAATTCAATAATATGAATTTACACAAATTAATCAAAATAACTGAAATAATAAATTTCACACAAATTAATGAAGCACAAGAAGTGTTTACACTCTTTTAACTTTAATTTTTCACTTAAAATTTAAATAATATCAGAGATAAAATCATTTAATGTAAATAAAAGCACAGAGCAAAAAGAAACACGACTATATAGCTTGACGTTTGCGAAACAATGATATATTGACATACATTTATTTTTTATAACCACTGGTTTTGGACTGGTTCCAGTTTCAAAATGTGAAAAACGTCATTTTTAGGCCTACAGTATTTTAGCTGTAAAAATATTTCCATTAGAGATATCTTTACATACATAAGTATTTTTTTATCGATTTTCGTCAACTTTAGCCGGCTTTGGCGTCTTTACTGTTTTAGGTAGCCACTTATTATTTTTCAGAAATTAAGGGTACATATGCTAGAAGAAATTAACCCATCCGTCGGCGAAAAAACCCCACTCTTTATAGATAAATTATTATCTCAAAATTTGTCAATTTTCAAAAATAATGGTTTTCAGACTCGAAAACGGACATGTTTATCAAGAGATAAAAATACGAATTTCTCGTGGACTCCAGTGCAGACCTTTAGCTTGTAAAATTTCGTTTTGTTATTTTCATACTACGGGTCTCTGCTGATGGACCTCCTAAACCAATATAATTTTTTTTTTTTTTCAAAGTAAATTTTCGTATAATTTTTGAGACTTTTCAAGCGACCTTTACATAGCATGAAAGCTGAAGCTTCTAACTTTTCAACAAAAAAAAAAATCCGTCCAATTATCATAACTACTAAACTATTTACATATATTTAAAAATTAATTGCGGCATTATATGAATCTGTTCCTTGAAATAGTACAAAATTTATATAAGTTATTTTCAAATTTCTGTAACTAGTTCAAGAGTTATGATAATTGCACGCGGTTTTTTTGTTGTAAAGTTATGCGCTTTAACTTTAACACTATGTAATGGTTGCTTGAAAAAAGTTCCAAAAATTATACAAAAATTTACTTTGAAAAAAAAATTTATATTGGTTTAGGAGATCCATCAGCAGAGACCCTTAGTATGAAAATAACAAAACGAAATTTTGAGGTATTTGAAGCCAAAGGTCAGGACTAGAGTCCATGAGAAATTCGTATTTTTATCTCTTGATAAACATGTCCGTTTTCGAGCCTGAAAACCATGATTTTTGAAAATTGACAAATTTCAAGATAATAATTTATCTATAAGGAGTGGGGTTTTTAGGCCGATGGATGGGTTAATTTCTTCAAGGATATGTACCATTAGTTTCTGACAAATATTTAGTGGCTACTTAAAACAGTTAAAACGCCAGAGCCGGCTAAAGTTGACGAAAGTCAATAAAAAATACGTATTTTCAGTACCGGGTTTTTAATACCAGGTATGATTTAATATTTATGTTTAAACAAACTACTATCTTTTCCCTTTAAAACGCTGTATCGAATGTAAAGATATTTCTAATGGAAATATTTTTTAAACTTTGAAACTTGACCAGTCCGAAACTGTAACGTCCCCCCCTCCTTCAAAGGGGGAAATACCCAAAGATAGTTTTTTTAAAAGAAAATAGGTCTTGGACACATTTCAATTTCAAAATAATACCTATAATTGCGATATCTGAGTTACCCTGTTACTTGGGACTACGACTTTTTCTCCCATGCGATATTCGTATCGAGAGTGGTCACATACCCTAAAAAGGGAAAAATCACTTCAAAGTGAGATAATTGTGTTATCTTATCAGTAGTGCCAACTTTAAAGATAAGGTAAAGTGACAGCCGCAAGGGTCCAAGCGCGTGGCGCAAGCGAAGTCACTTCCTTTCACTTTTAACCTTGGACGAAGACGGATCCGATTCTAACATCAGGACCAAAACCCGTGGAAACCTGCAGATATCCCCTCTGGAGGTTCATTGAGAGTGGAATCCCTCAATCATTCAGGAATCAGTAAAGGCATCCCTATTTGGCAAGATCTACATATTTACAAAAAGGTAAGAACACGAAATTGTGTTTGCGTTATCTAGTACTCTCATTGTCCTATCCCCTTTGCTTAGATTTTCCCAGAGCAACGAAAACACAAAATTACCTGCAGTCATACGGCCGACGGACGCATGCTGTTCAGTTACGTCTGGCTATTGCAGTGGAAAGACGGAATCATTCCTTGTAGTCGTCAAATTCGCGGAGTGCTAATCCCCTGGGCAAAATATTGATAAAATTGAAAATTTTAACTCCGGGTAGAAGGAAACCTTGTGTTAAGTCCAAAGGACTTCAAATCCCTAAAAATTTTGTGCAGTGTAAGCCATTCAGGGCAGAAAAGTGTTGACCCTATGACATAATGAAACTCCATGCGGAGTTCAAAACCAAGCAAATTTAAATTATAGAAAAAAAAAAGAAAAAAAAATTTTGTTTGTTAACTTAAACGTAAATTTTAAGAAAAGCAAAAGGAGAAGCAAACTATAAGAAAACCCCAAGTTAATTTAGTGCAGAAAAAAAACCTACATACACATACATTGGAGGGGGGTTTGAGGTTTAAGGTTTGTAATAGAAACCTAACCTATGTTATTTTGCAATAAAAACCAAAGTGAAATTTAGCTCCGAAAACTAAAATTGGAAAATAAATAATGCAAACAAAACAAAAATAATGTTCACCCCTAATATATGTGTACCTATACATGAAGATTAAAGAAAATTTGCATTAACAAAAAGGGGTACAGTCACTACAACAATAAACAAGTGGAACACAATTTTTTTAGTGAAAACAAAAATTAACCCAAAACAAAGCAAAAGTCACTAGTAGCATATTCAGGTGCACTCTCCACGACGCTCCGGAAGGCCTTTCAGCGTACATGGCGGATCACCCGGTAAGTTGTATTGTACCAGTTTTTATCTAATTTTGCTTTGTTACAAATAGCATATACATATTCAAGCAGAGGGTAAATCTAGTTTTTTAAAACTTGAAAAAAAAAAAAAAAAAAAATATGAATTATTGAAAATATAAATGAATATGATTGGCAAATAAAATTCGTGTTGTTTTCTCGTGGTCCGGTAGTTAAGCCCCGCTAGTAATGTAATCGCGATTAGTATTAGGGGTTTCCACCAACATTTCGCACCGGGAAACCATGGAATGGAGGGTCTAGAGCCAGCTGATCCGTTCCATCATGGATTAGCTATATAGTTGGCAGAGTTGAGAAAGACCATCATTGAGAGTTCTGTTGATAGTTTTTTTGTTTAGAATACCGGCCCTTTGTTTAATTTTTGGTTACCTTTAATCAGTTCATGATTTCTATGGTTGTTTAATTTGTTTGAATATGTTTCGGGACTCTATAATAATAAAGTAGTACCGTCGTGTAGGTAGCCTCAGGGAAGCAAGAACCACCCCAGCCACAGAAGCCTAGCCTACTTTAAAGGGTCCCAACCAGCTAACCTAAGTGCTAAGAAATTCTACCCTGACGAACATCTTCGGGTACACCCAAAAGGCGGTTACAAAACCAGTGGTTATAAAAAATAAATGTGTGTCAATATATTCCTTTAGGACCCTAAAGAAGTGTCCCTCAAAATTTAATATTAGACGTTTTCATATGGATTGACTCAGTAGTCCATGCCATTAAATGATTAAATTTTTCACTTAATTTATATGATTCAATGAGATCTTTAAGACGGCATATAAGTTTATTTAAAAAAAGGTCGGTTTGTTATGAGTTTTTGACATTAAAGTCGGTGAACACAAATATATCAGTTTCCAAGGAATCACCCATATATAACCTAGGCGTTCCTCGTCGGCGATCACTGTACAAGAATCACTTCCTACGTGAACAAATCGCTCAGGATTTTGAGAATGGCATAGAAAATCTAAGGCTATTTTGTTATATTGAATTTTTTTTTTAATACAGGGTGTTGGTTCTAAATAAATTTGAATAAAAGCTAAATTTGGTGTCGCAGGTTAATGGCTTACATGGACGAAATATGACACGGGTTAAAACCTTTAAAAAAAATATATTGCTCGTTGAAATCAAAGACCAAATAGGAAAGTTATAAGCAAAAAATTAATTTCGCTGTTTTTACACGGTGCCGCCAAGTGAACATTCGAACCAGGGGGGAACATTTTAAACTTTTTTTGGCGATACGCTCTACTAGAGCGTATCACAGTGTAAGGAGGAAAAACAAAAGTTTCGATCAGTTGGTCTTTGTTAATTTTATTGATTTTTTATTACTTCTCAAGTGTTGCCTATTTTAGAGATTATTTTAAATGGATATACATGTCTAGCATACTGATTATTTATAGTTATTTGTGTTAGAAAGTATAATGGTGTGTGTGTGAATAGGTTGATGCAACTTATCATATTTGTGAGTAAGTATGCGAGTAAGTATCTGTGTAAGTATGTATTTATGTATATAAAAGTGTTCTAATGTATTTACATTTGAACATAGTCCCAAGGGAAAAATATTTCTTTATTTCAATATTTCTTTCAATTAAGGGGACTGTATGTATGTATGTGTGTGTATGTATGTTCTTATGTTCTTGCATCAACATTTTGTGGGCGGGCAGAAAAATTTATAGTGACTTTATCTTCAGACTTATATTTATGGATTACATAAAATATTAGAATGCATATCACAAGCAAAACTATTAAAATTAGGGACAAGTGTCCGCTGTGATTTTTCAAACTCAAATTACTTATCTCTAGTTAATTTTTTATTAAATATTTAATCTTACTTTTAAGTTTATCCATCTCCTCGCTGCTGCTGATGTTGCTTATCTGAAGTGGAGCTATTTTGTCCTCAGAACTGCCGTGAATGGCTGTGGCTATAGGATCCTGTGATGGATTGATTGTCCCTTTCATTTTGAATATTTGCAGACCGGATAGCGTTATACCTTCATGCCTTGCAGTGCAACCGGATTTAATAGAGAGGATTCCTTGTGCTGGAATTTCCATTATTTCGGTTTTGCTATTACCGCAGTCCAGATGTAAGGTGGAATTATTAAATACTTTGTACATCCACTTATTGTCTTGGTATAGCTCTGCCCAAAATGGAGTTTTCTTCTTTTCCTCATACTGGCAATCTGATTGACTCCCTTTTAGGAGTGGTGATAGTTCGCAAGTTTGATCCAGAGCAGATTGCCATGGTATTTTCCCTTTGCAAATGAGATGACTGTTTAAACCTCTGGTACATTTATTCAATTGTGCTTGGTATATCAAAAAATATAAGTGCAGGCCAAAGTTATAAACTAAGAAGTCGTTTTTAAATTTAATTTGTATGACCTTTTCCTTATACTCAAACGGAATTGAGATCAATTTGTATATTTCTGACGATTCACTGTGCATAAGTGGTATTTCTGCCTTAATTACCAGCTTGTTGTCGATTATGAGTCCATTTGCTCTCATAAGATTGTAAACATCGCGTAGTTGATTGTTGCCTTGCTGTCCAGGTATTTGCAGCTTTGGTGGCAGTTTTTCTCTAATTAGTGTCAACTCCTTGTTCAATTGACCTTTGAATAGTCTCGCATTCGCTCAATAAAATGGTGACTTGGGTTACAAGCATTTGGAACTGGATCGCCATTTTATCTCTGTTAATGTTTTTAATTAATTCGGACTGAAATTTGTTGATTTGACGGGTTATTTTTTTGAATTGCATATTCACTTCGTTTACATTTTTATTTATTAAGTTTGCCGTGGAATTAATAAGTGATACTTGAACCTTTAGTCTCTCTTTGATGTTATGCTGGTTGTTGAGTAGTAATCTAAAGTTAGATTCTATTTGCTCCTGGCTGTCAGCATCCATTAACCCAAATAGCATATTATAAATAGAGCCAATCCATTCAAAGGGAGCCCTTCGTTGCCTTTTATTGTAGATGATTAAATCATGACTGTTCTTTATTGTTTCATATCGCCTTCCTGGTGACAAAGCTATACCCGCGCAAGCTTCCTCAAAATCTGACAACAGGTTGCGATTATCTTTTATTCGATGCAAACAGCCTGGCATCATATTCATTTGCTCAAAATATGAATGGAGATCATAATATATTACGAAGTCCCAATTGGAAGTTATGACGTCCATCTAGTCCTGGATGACATTCCATAACTTTACCAAATGGCCATTTGGCTGGTTGAGTGTTTTCATCTTTTACTATTACGACGTCACCCTCTTTTAAATTCTGCTCTGATGTTTTCCACTTGTTTCTTTGCTGAAGTGTATGTAGATATTCCTGCTTCCAACGTTTCCAAAAATCACGCTGGATTTTTTGTATTAACTTCCATTTGTTTAAGGTGGATATATTGATATCCGATTCTGGAGTTGGTATGGATATCAGTGGTCTGCCAATAAGAAAATGGCCTGGAGTTAAAGCATCTACTCCATTTTCATCATTTAAGGCATATAATGGACGTGAGTTTAATGATGCCTCAATCTGCGCCAGGACGGTTGCCATTACCTCGAAAGTTAGTTTTGTATCTCCTATTGCTCTTCTTAAGTGGAATTTCATTCCTTTCACACCAGCCTCCCACATTCCACCAAAATGTGGGCCTGCCGGGGGAATAAAATGCCTAAGATTGGTGCAACTTCACAATTTTGTTTTAATGCTTTTTTAAAGTCGTTGTCTAGCCATCTGCTTGCGCCCACGAAATTAGTTCCATTATCAGAGTAAATGTGTAGAGATTTTCCTCGTCTGCCAAATGGAATTTTTAATTTTTCTAGTTCCAAATTAGGCCGATAATTTATTTTTGGCTCTTCTTTTACTACACATTTTTCTAAATGCCCCAAATTTTCAAAATATTCAGCTACTACCTCTTCATAGGCATCTTCAATTTGAGGATTGTAGTACCTTGAAAAATCATTGGTGTATGCATTTTTGATATCAGTAAATAAACTCTCCAAATATTTAATTTGGTTAGTACCAATCGTGCTCTCGAAGCGCAAATGAGCCATTTTATGTGTCATTGTTTCAATTTTCCTCATAAACATTTCAATTTTCTGGTCACTTTTAGTCATGTTGTCTGCTTGTGTTAATGACAAGTGGTTACTTGCCAAAGATGTACGCATTTCTTTTGGTTGAAATACCACTTCATCACAAAGGAAGTGTCTGAACCCTTCAATCAGATTTTTTGTTTCACTATATTTGTCTTGAGTAAAATAATCTTCACTGCCAACGCCATCCACCAAAAGTTTTTCGTTGTTTATGTCCAATTCTTTTTGGAGCTTTTGTACTAATTTCACCTTCTCTTCGGCTTTAGACCTATATATTGCTCGTTGAAATCAAAGACCAAATAGAAAATTTATAAGCAAAAAATGAATTTCGCTGTTTTTACAGGGTGCCGAATTTTTTTTCCATTTTTGAAATCGCCAACAAGTAAACATTCGAACCAGGGGGGAACATTTTAAACTTTTTTTGGCGATACGCTCTAGTAGAGCACATTGTGCATATAATGCATAGACTTAATTTTCCACTCGCGATATCTCAAACTTCGAGAAAGAATGCTGAGGCCATTTGGGTAGAGAATTTTCAGGTCTACAACTTGGTCTGAGGTAATTTTTCAAAAAAACTTACCGTTTTCGAGAAAAACCTCTAGAACCTCAAATTTTGACCTTTGACCCCGAATAAGTTTTTTAGCACACATAGGATCGATGACGACGTTTGAAGTTTTCTTTCTTTTTCTACAAAAATTTGGCTCTGTCGGACTTTTGTTATTCAAATGTCTAATTTGACCGCACTTTAAATTGGGAAAAGGAGCAGAAGGAAGATATCCATTTTACGATTTTCTTCCATAAATCAGTGGCCTATCTGTCATAACGTCCATAAAAGAAAAAGTAGTCGGCTTATTTTCTGTTACTTCGGGAGTAACGTCAGTGACGAATTTTATGTAACCTCAGTGACGGTACATAATTAACTATACATTCCACATATCTACAAAAGTCCTAGTTACAAAGATTGTAATAAAGACTTCATTCAATTTCTAATAATCTCCCAAACATTGAAATTTTATTATGTCAAGGGGTTTCGCAGAAATTTAGATAAATCACCGGTGCCAAAAACCCCTTGTCCTGAAATTGTAACGTCAGTGACGACTGAATTTTAGTCCGTATTTAGTATGTTTTTAAAATTTAAATGAAAAGTTTAGGAACAACAGCTTTGAGTAGATAAGCTCCAAGAAATAAATCAGTTTTCGTGACGTAAAACTTGCAAATGGTAAAGCAAATAGAAATTGAATCATACAATTTTATTTGCGATGTAACGTAAGTAACGGTGAAATCTCCCTATATGAGATACAAGTTTTAAGCCGATAACTAAGTTTCCTGATTTTTGCCATTTTTTTGTAAAATGCAGAATACCACAAACTTCAAAACTAAGAAACAAAATATAAGGATAGATACATATAGTTAAGGTGAGTATAACCGTATTTTTTTTTAGCGGGGAAACAATAACAAAAGCTATTAAAGGTCAAACTTCATTTGAAGCATTTTAAAATTGCAATTACTCGAAAAGTACCAATTTTTCCAAAAAAATGCGTATTTTTAATTAGTAAGTGAACAAGGGCTGAAAATTAACGTTAAATTTATCAAAAAACAAAAAAATATTTTGATTTCGTTCCGTTTATCAATAAAATTAACGTTATTTGTCCAACGAAAAAATTTAACGTTATTTTTGAAAACAATAAAAAATTATCAGAACAAATTTCTTTCCGTTATTTATCAAAAAAAAAAAAAAAAAAAAAAATTAAAAATTGAATATTTGACTGGCGAAATAGTGCGATAATGCTTTGCTGCTGATATAAGCATACGGCACGTTCCCCCAGCGGTCACAATGCAATTCCGCATCAAAAGAACTCCGGTGGAGTTCGGATCATGCTATTTCAAAAATTCATTTAAATTCGGGAATCCACTAACTTTCTGGCAAACTAGGGACATGAAACTTAGCACATAAATAGTTTAGGACACGATGACAATACATTTTGCAGAAATAAAAATTACGATAGCACTTCATGTACAATGACGCATTTATCGTCGAAGAAAGTGCAAAACCACATAAAGAATGTCTTTTATGATGCTTGGTTTTGCAGGGTCACCGACGATGTGAAGCGGAATCCTCACATAACCCCTTTCCATTTCATGTAACGAATAATTAACGAACATGGAGCAGAGTTTCCGTAATGGCTTGTTACTCCTTCCTTTTTCAACTAGGTATCTAACCACTGGTAAAACTGACGTATTCAATGATGAAGCAAAAAAAAAAGACAGTTAAAATTTCTATGGAACTTTTTTTTTTTTAATTCCACCTTTTATTGAACTGAGATATTAAAGGTTTTCTGTTTCAACTTATAGGGGGTATCCCTGATTTCACAAACTAGTTCATTTATTCTGTTGCTATGGGAGCTAGGAGTTGCCCAGTTAAAACACGTTTCCCCTCAAATAGTGTCATTGCTAACTAAAATAAACCAAAAACTGGACTAACGCCACTTGTGCTTCAAGAGTCTCATGAGCCTCCACGACCCTATAAATGTACTCGTAGAGCGCTTTAGCGGTTAAGTGCTCGGCCTACACACCAAGTCGTGTCATATCAATGCCCGGCAAAAACCAACATCAAAAATTATTTAGAAAAGAAATTTTCTAAACAGGGTCGCCCCTCGGCAGTAGTTTGGTAAACTCTCCGGGTGTATTTCTGCCATGATAAGCTTCTCAGCAAAACTCGTTTGCTTTGCAAGTACCGTTCGGAGTCGGCAAAAAACTATAGGTACCGCCAACTTGTAGGAAAAAAATCAAAAGCAGCACACTACAAGTGGGAAGAAAACCTCGGCAAAAGCCTCGTTAGAGGTTATGATAACCTGTTGGTATATCGCCGTCATTAGTTAGAGCGCTTTCGACCTTAAAATATTTATGAATAATTACAGATCAGTACTGCGTTTCTGTAACTCATTTCGATCGATCGTCTCAACTGAAATTGTCGATTTGACGTCATATTGACGTCACACTCATTTTTTTGTTCCTGTAAAAAAATTTAATTTTGCCGATTTATATATTTTCTCACTTGCTTTTAAATGCAAAAACTAACGAAAGAGTTCAAAAAGTGACGAACGCTGCATACTGCGCAGCGTATATGTAAAATGTGGTAAAAAAATATGTTTTCAAAAGAAGCCCCAAAATTGTAACACTTTCGTATTTTCACCCATATATAATTAATTAATTTATTTTATTATATTTTGCTTTATTTCTTTGTATTTCATTATTTTTATTTTTATTTTATTTTTTTATATTTGGTGATAGATTTATTGAATTTCATTTTACTTTGATTTTATTTTATTTCATTTTATTCAAAATTTTTCATTTTTTTATTTTATTTTATTTTATATTTTGTAGTTCATATAATTTTATTATAATTTACTTTCTTTTTAATTTCGTTTCTTTTATATTTAATTGTTTGTGTTATTTTTTAAATAATTAAGGGCCCTTATCTCATCTTAGCTTTAGTTTTAAAGGTCACTTTATCGGACAGATAAGTGTATTTCCGTTTGCTCAAGTTACCTATAATTTATTGGGCAGAAAAATTTATCTGACACTACATCCAAGATTTATAAATAAAGGTTGAGTCGTTGTGTTTTTAGTGTGTTTGCTCTTGTTGTTGACATTTTCTCCCGCTGTCAAATGAATGTCAAATCGCATTGGTTTGTTTAAAAATAAATAGAAACAAAACAGAAGTAATTTTACTAACTGATTGCTGCTTGAATTTTATTATATTATTCTTTTTTTGTTGAATAATATGTAAGATATCTATGCATTGAAGCGTTAAAGTTGCAGGCAAAGAAATTTTAAAAGGAAAAAAGTTTTATTTTTAATTGTTATGCGTCCAACTTCTGTTTTCACTTATTTTTTTGCCAATTTCACACAAAATTTCGAGAAAACCTTCGAAACAAATCCAAATTAAGTTTTTGCCCGACTTTGAATGTTTGAAAAAAAAACATAATGGCTGTTGGCTTTGACACCAGGAAGTCAATAAAAATCAGAAAAAAGCAGAAAAAAAATTAAACAGCTGTTCATTTGCTGTCACCTTTCTTATTTCATGATGACTTCATCTGCCCTTTAAAATTTGTTGTTAACTTTTAACTGAAGCATTGCCACCATCTTGTTTAGTTTTGTTTACTTTGCATATCTACTGACATTAAAATTGTTTTGAATTAAATTCGAAAATATCAAAAAGGCAAACATATAATGGAATAATCTCGAAGGTAGCTATTAATATCACCGAAACGAAGCTGATAGTTGCACTTGGATTTTGTGCAAGCGGCATCTTTTGTGGAGTGAGCACCTCCCTATATCCGTTCGAACTAAAAACGTCTACGAACAGAACAATGGCTATCGTGTAGCGTGCGCTATACGCCGGCGACGCAAAGTTCAGGATCTGCCGATCCAAGGAAATTGGTTGCCAGTAACTTTGCTTTATCTTTTCCCTAAGAGCTGTCGGCTAGCGACTTCAAGATTTTTGCACCTTTATATTTTAGAGACAATTGCGGCTGAAAGGGCAAGTAAAGTGTGCATGGTGTCGAAAGTCACCCGTAAGATTTTGGGGTGGGAGACAGTCGGTGAATAGTGTCACCGAGGCCTTTGAGTGAGGAGATAACCATTAATTACAGCTCATCGACGGAAGTACCAGCTGCCAGTATCGTGCAGTCGTCTCCGTAAGAAACTATCGAGACCCTCTCTGGTGGAGAAGGAAGTTTAGAAATATAAGAATTAAACAACGGCGTTGAAATGACACCACCCTGAGGCACACCTTGTTTAATCTTGCATGGTTTTGATTTTTTGTTCCTAAAAACGACAGACGTTTGACGACCACTCAGATAGTTAGCGGACCAACCCTTAAGACAGGGGGGTGAGTGATGAATCGTCCAAATCGGAAACCAGCTGCGCGTGATTGACTGTGTCAAAAGCTTGAAGATAGATTAAGAGCAACTAGGACCGTCCTGCCTTAGTGTTTATAGGATTTAGGGCAGAAGCTGTACTCCTAATTTTCCAAAAGCCATGTTTTCAAGCGCCTCTCTCTAGACCCATACGGCGAACGTATGGGTTTCCCGACAAATGATTTCTGACGCAGATATAGGGACGAGGAAGAGATTAGAAGTATTAAATAATTCATCTGCAGGTGGCCTGAGATAGCCAAAACTAGGAATGCATCTGTAAGTATTATATTTTTTAGCCATTATTTATTTATTTACAATATTTTTGACTGAAACAAAATCAAATTGTCATTGTCATTGTCAAATGTATTGCCATTCTTAAAAAAAATTTCATAGCTGCAAGTTTATTTTTATAGGGAAGATGAGAAATTGAAAACAATTAAAGGTCCCTTTAAAGTGAGGAATAGTTTATCTGCCCTATAAGTAAATTTAACTTTATTGGGTGGATGAGATAGCGGCACTTATTGTTTTTTTTATATATTTTTTAATTTCATTTCGATTAAATTTAATTTTAGATATTTACTAGTATATACCCGCGGCCTTGCCCGCTCCTGCGAAGTACCCTTTCAACATTTTAGATAAGAATTCGGTCGTCGAAGTTCACCACGTTAGGTATATTGATCAAATAAAAAACTATTGGAAGATCAATTATTTGTCCTATAGTTTTGTTCCTAGAGTTTTGAAAAAATAGTATGTATTGAAAAACGGTTTTAAAAAATTTTAATTAAATATACATATCCTTGAAATCGATTGAAAGTGAGGTTTCTAAAGTTAAATTTTGCTTTGGCTTTAAGTATTGATATTAATGTCTCAGAAAGCATTTATCGAATAGTTCATCTAAACTTCAAACTTTGATATTTTATATAATACTAACTGCTGCCCGCGACTTCGTATGCGTATAATTTCTGTTTTTTGCAGCTGGGTTAGCAAAGAATAAAAGACTGGAGTTCAGCACTTAAGGGTCGTCTTGTCATGTAAACTTTAAAGTTTGTCTGCTCGATAAACCCAAATTTCGGCCACAAAAAATGATTTCATCGGACTGATAAAGCTTAAAGTTTAATAAAAAACGACCCTAAAGCCATTTATTTTTCCAATATAAAGAACATAAATTACAGAATTTCTTTGTACACAATATTTGAAGTTCTACCCAAATTACAAATTATAAACAAATTGTCCGAGGAAGTTACTCGCGAGCAACTTTAACAGCCATATTAAGCGTTTTATATTATAGCACTCATTGACACCTTTCGTTTGACACCCATATTGTACTAAGACATTTTCGGTCCCCCCTGGTCCACATAACCGCAAACCCGTTGAGATATCGCAAAAAATAATATCTTAAACTTTAAGTTGAGCGTCAAGAAATCCAATGATTCAACTCCATTCAGTACTTTTAGAGTGTTACGAACACAAACATACAGACAGACATGGTCCACATATTGGGCGATAACTCCAAAACCGGTTGAGATATCGAAAAAGTAATATTTTAAATTTTCAGTTGAGCGTCGAGCAATCCAACGAAAAAAGTTTCATTCTATTCCATTCATTACTTTCAGAGCGATACGACCACAAACATACGGACAGACAGACAGACAGACACACAAAAATTTTTAAAATGGTTGATTTGGATTCTACTTTCTTAATAATGCTTCCCCCAATCAATTTTTTGTTGATATCTGCCATGTACAGACATCGACCTCTTACAATTTTATTATATGTAGAGATTATCGAATACTGAAGCATTTGCCAAGGGTATTTAAAATTCCAATCAATGGGGAAAGGTAGATTGATTACATAATTTGAGGTTTTTGTGCGATCACGTTTTGACCCATAACTCAGTTATCGATAAATATATCGAAATACATATATCAAAGTCCAGATGAAACCTGAGGCCATCCCCCTTCTTTTGATACCCATATTGTGAGGAAATTTTAAAGTTTTTGGGCAATCACATTTTCACCGATAACTTAGTTATCGATAAATTTATGGAAATATATCGAAGTCCACCCTCGTGAAGGGTGGATACCTTGCCACGGTACGAGGGCTTAAGTCGATAGCCACAGGGCTACGCTGCCCTTGTGATCATGGCTCCGTACGGCACTTCATCACGAGAGCAGCCCAGCCTCTCTGGCGCGACGACAAAGATCTTCCCCCTCCCAATCCAGGATGCGAAACCGTGCCCATTGGACGTTTGCAGCCGGGAGGCAAATCGTGGCTGTATTTGAACGGAGCCTCTCTGATACCGCCTCAGAGAGTAAGCATGGCCTTACCGCGGTACGGGGCTCTGCCGCGGCGGACGACACATTTTCCCCTACTCTTCCCTTGACCCTAAGCTGGCCTTGTCCGGCGATGGGTCGTACGAACAAGATGAACTCAAATAACGTAAATAAAAACGGAAAACCTAAGAAACAAACAACGCGAAATTTCACTTCTCAGCAGAGGAGAGCTATGGAGGAGCAAGCGAGAAAGCAACAACAACGCCGGAGGACAACCTCCTCTCCACAATCAAGGGGGGGATCGACAGCGATGGCAACTACGAGTCGGTCAACCAAACCTCTATCGAGTAAGATTGGCTTAATGGGAGCTAGCACCAGTACGGTTGCCAACGCAGGTAAGCGGACAACGGCGGATGCTAAACTCCCATCAACCGCTGATATGAAAACCAGAATCTTTACGTCTGTGGCAGCTGCCTCACGACCTGGCCTCGGAGTTTCGAAGGAGAACGAAGCTGCAACTGAGATTTCGGCAAAGGGAGCGACCGCGATGGAAACTACGGGTCCGCACTCCCGGGAGACATCTCCCCGCCGCTTCACATACCACGAGAAAAGATTGGCTGCAAAGATCCTGAAGAGGTATGAAGGGGTACCGCAGGAATCGCTGTCGCCGAATTCCAGTAAATCGGTAGAGCTAGCGAAAGCTGTGATACCGGATTTAAAAAATACTTTCTTGCCAAAGAGGTTAAAAGTTAACCCTTTCAAGCGCCAGAGATCGGACCTGGAGTTAAATCCCCCTCCCAAGCGGCATCAGAATACCCCTGGAGCGGGCAAACTAAGCTTTGCTGAGGTAACCAAGGACAGGATCCTTATAGGCGTCCTTGACCGCGCAATGACCTTTTGGCCATCCCCAAGGACCGGTGGCGTTACGTGCGAAATGAACTCAGCAACATTCTTCTCAACGTTGCTCCGGAGTTTCCGGGTAGTTCGGCACGAGTAACGGATGCGGGTTGGCACCATGGTCAGATTAAATTACTCGCATGCGAGGATGCAAAAACTGTAGCACTGTACAAGGCAGCAGCTGCTAAACTGGGTGAAGTCTACAAGGGCGCAAAGATTGAGGTCGTCGACTGGAAGGATATTCCAGCTCGTCCAAGGGCAAGGGCGTGGATTCCGGCCATCCCTGACGAACCCGAAAGAATTCTCGGGATGCTACGGCTAATGAATCCGTCCCTCCCAACGCACGACTGGCAGGTGGTGTTCACCATGAATAAAGAGTCAATCGAGCCCCTCAAAAGGTGCAATGGCCTAGTACACTACAGCGTGGGCCAGATCGTTATCCACGTATATCGTGGTGATACTCAGCGCGCTGCCTTCTCGGCTGCTCCGGGGGAACCGGAAGACGAAATACCAGAAGAGGAAGCGGATGATTCCGATGCGGAAAGCATGTTATCCGCCACGTCCCTTGGCCATAGTGCTGTGATCAACTCGGAGATGGAGGACAGCCTACAGGACGAGGAAGACCTCGACGTCACGGTGGTAGCAGCCAACGCTGAGCGATTAACATCTAACGCTACAGACAGCAGGACTCCCGCAACGCCATATCGGGCAGTTAATCGGAACAACTCGTCGTTGATAGGCAACCTCCGGGATGGGGCAAACCTCTACGATATGGGGACGGCAGGGAAGTCTGTGCGCTCTCAGGTTGGTGGTGCTTCAGATTAATCTACACAAATCTAAAGTGGCCTCGGCTGCTTTAATAGTAGTCGTCTTTCTAAAGGCGACGTGGATGTGGTCCTCATCCAAGAACCCTGGGTCAATAGCTCGAGAATCTGCGGATTGGGGACTAAGGGCTTCAAGCTCATTCGAGCCAGCGAGGAGAGCAAAGTCAGAACGGGCATTTTGGTCAAGTCTGAGTTGAACTCCTTTCTCCTACCTAACTACACCAATGGTGATATTACCGCTATCAGTCTAACGGTCGACAGCACCCGCCTGACGGTGGCGTCGGTCTATATGCCCTACGACGCCGAAGAATCCCCACCACAAACGGAGGTGAAAGACCTGGTGTCAAATTTCTGCACGGTAATCTTATTATTGGAGCGGACGCTAATGCTCACCATGTCTAATGGGGGAGCTCCGATATCAATGACAGGGGCGAGTCTCTGTTTGATTACCTCTTAACAACCAACCTGGTAATTTGCAACGTGGGTAATGAGCCTACTTTTATCACTAAGACCCGCAGAGAGGTCATAGACCTCACTATCTGTGGTGAAGGCGCTTATGAGTGGGTCAGAAAATGGCGGGTTCTGGAAGAACATGAAACACAAGGAAATATTAGACAGAGACCTACCAGTACTGCCCTCATAAGCCCCCTCATCAGTAGAGGAGCTGGAGGATCTTGTTACTACATTTACATCGGCGCTCTCAAATGCTCTAGGACAGGCTTGTCCAGTGCCAAAACCACGCGGTAAACACATGCCACATGGGTGGTCCTACGATTTGGACTCGCTCCGCAAATCACGCCGGAAATAATTTAACAAGGCCAAGAGCCTCGGCTTTGAGCCTCATTGGCACGAATATAAAGCTAAACTAAGGGCCTACAAAAAATCTCTGAGACAGGCGAAGAGAAACTCGTGGAGAAATTTCTGCACTGGCGTCGAAAAGGTCGACGACACAGCGAGACTTAGACGAGTCCTCTCGAAAAGTCAAACAGCCATCAGCTATTTGCGAAAACCTGACGGATCCTGGACCAGCACGGAAGAGGAAACCCTTGAGCTGCTCTTGAATATACATTTTCCGGGGAATCTGCATGACGCACCACTAGCACCTGCAACAAACCTGGCAGTAAATATACCCATCACTGAGGAAAGGGTAAGGTGGGCAGTTAAGAGCTTTTAACCGTATAAGGCTGCCGGGCCGGACGGGATTATCCCCGCGCAACTTATAAACACGTTGGAGACATCAGCTAAATGGCTGGTATTTCTCTTCACAGCCTGCCTGGCTCTCAACCACATTCCGGGCTCCTGGAGAAGCGCCACGGTAGTGTTTATCCCTAAGGCTGGGAAGGCATCCCACTACGAGCCAAAAGACTACAGACCGATCAGTCTCTAGCCCTTTGTACTTAAAACCTTTGAGAGGATACTAAGCGACTAGCTCTCAACGACTATTGATAGCAACCTTATCTCTAGCTATCAGCATGCATACACCAAGGGTAAATCAACAGAAACTGCTCTGCATAGCCTAGTATCTGTCATTGAGAAATCGCTGTGTGAAAAGGACTACTGTCTCGTGGCCTTCCTAGACATTGAGGGGGCTTTCAACAATATAAGCCCGGAGGCGATCAACTCTGCTCTAACTAATCTGGGCGTAGATAGACCTCTAACTGGTTTAAGTGAGTTATCACGCTATGTCAAAAGGGGAACGCCCCAGGGTGGTGTTCTTTCCCCGCTTTTATGGAACCACACAGTCAACTCGTTGCTACGTGACACAAGCTGGTTTAGCTATTGCATTCAGAGGCAAGTTCCCACAAACTCTGTGTGACCTGATGCAAGTAGCACTGCGAGAAGTTTCGACGTGGTCCTCTCGCTGCGGACTTAGTATCAACCCGGGGAAAGTGGAACTTGTCCTCTTCACCAACCGGTACAAAATACCGCCACTAAGCCTACCAGAACTAGATAGCACGCGCGTGGGCTTGTCGGATAAGGCCAAGTTTCTAGGCATAGTTCTGGACAGGAAATTGAATTGGAAGGAGAATGTTCTTCAGCGCCAGAAGAAAGCTTGCATCGCTCTTTACACATGCAAAAGAGCCATTGGCAAAAAATGGGGGCTCAGCCCTAGAGGATGCAGTTGGACCTACACGGCCATCATTCGCCCAATCATGCTGTATGGAGTTGTAGTATGGTGGCCTGCGCTGAGCAAGGCAACATACCTGAATCTGTTGCGGAAAGTCCATAGATCCAATATGATCTGTATAAGCGGTGCGCTAAGGACAACGCCCAACGAAGCCCTCCAGGTCATTCTGGGCATTTTGCCACTTGATCTGGAAGGGTTTCGGTCAGCGGCGGCATCAGCTCTGCGCCTAAGGGAAACCTGCAGTTGGGCTGCGGGTATTATTGGACACTCCAGTATTCTGGAATCTTACAGCTTTCTCCCTCTAAGCACAGATCGTTGTGCGACCACTACAGTCGGGGATAGCTGTTTCAAAATAAACATTCCTAGCAGAGAAGACTGGGAGAGGACGGATTGGTGTCCCGAAACAAATGGTGGCACTTCCATATACACCGACGGCTCGAAGTTGGACGGCAGAGTTGGAGGAGGGGTTTATTCAAGGGATTTGGACCTTGAGCTCTCCCTCAGACTACCTAGCAAACGTGTTATCGGAGAAGATATCGCTATTATCAGCGATAGCCAAGCTGCACTCAAATCCCTTGGCTCATACACGTTCAACTCTGAACTGACGCTCAGCTGTCGTCGATCTCTTCAGGAGATGGCCCAACAGAACCGCGTAAACCTCATATGGGTCCCGGGACATAGGGACATTGGGGGAAACTGTAAGGCAGACGAGCTTGCCAGGCAGGGCACGACCAAACAGGTTCTTCAGGATAAAGAGGGCTTAGGTATGCCGTTTGCCACATGCAAACTAATGCTGAAGGAGCACACACTCCGTCAAGCCAACGAAGGATGGCTGCAACCCCAGGGTGTCGGATATCGAAACAAACCTGGCCAAAATGCGATCTTAAAAGGTCTAGACGCATTTATGCCTTAACTAGGAGGAAAATCTCCATATTGATAGGGGTATTAACCGGTCACTGCCTCATTGGTAGGCATGCAGAAAGGCTAGGTGTGCCCTACCGACGATGCTGCAGGAGTTGCAAAGATGATGAGGAGGAGGAAACAGTGGAGCACCTCATCTGCAATTGTCCGGCTTTAAGCGGCGCGAGAACGCGCTTTTTGGGAGTTCCCTTCCTGGATAGCCTAAGCCGGTGTCGGTTTAGGAGTCTCAGTCCCGGGATTCTGCTATGTGGAAAATCCCAACAACTCAGGGATTTGCCATATGGCTGGGTCCCGCGACTGACTTTCCTTATGTTGGTGGTATCACAACGGGCCTTTCAAAACTGGCCTAAGTGTGCCTCTGCGGCAGCCACTTGAACCTAACCTAGCCTATCGAAGTCCAAATGAAAACTGCAGCCTTTCCCTTTCGTTTGTTACCCATATTTTAGGGCAATTTTAATGTTTTTGGGCAATAACATTTTCACCGATAACTCAGTTATAGATAAATTTATCGATATATATCGAAGTCCAAATGAAACCTGGGGTCACGCCCTTTCGTTTGATACCCATATTGTAGGGTAATTTTAAAGTTTTTGGACAATCACATTTTCACCGATAACTCAGTTATCGATAAATTTATCGAAATACGCTGAAGTCCAAATAAACCTGGGACTTTACCATTTTCGTTTGATACCCATATTGTAGGGCAAATTTTAAGTTTTTGGGAATCACATTTTCATTGATAAGTTAGTAATCGGTAAATTTATCGAAATATATCGAAGTTCAAATGAAACCTGGGGCCATCCCCTTTCGTTTGATACCCATATTGCAGGGTAATTTTAAGGTTTTTGTTCAATAACATTTTCACCGATATCTCAGTTATCGATAAATTTATCGAAATCCAAATGAAACCTGGGGGCATCCCCTTTAGTTTGATACCCATGTTGTAGGGGAAATTTAAGGTTTCTGGGCAATCGCATTTCGACTGATAACTCAGGTATCGATAAATTTATCGAAATATAATATATATATAAAGTCCAAATGAGACCTGGGACCTTCCAGTTTCGTTTGATACCCATATTGTACGAAGTTTCTACACCTGTATACAAAATATCATAAGTTTAGGTCAAGTGTACTCAGAGTTATATGGAAAAACCAAAAAATCGAATAGTAACGGTCCTAGCATGGCCGGAAAAAAAAAAACCTATACCTCCTTCCAGACTATTAGCTGTCTGCCAGGGGCGAGTCTCTATTTGATTACCTCTTAACAACCAACCTGGTAATTTGCAACGTGAGTAATGAGCCTACTTTTATCACTAAGACCGCAGGGAGGTCATAGACGTCACTATCTGTAGTGAAGGCGCTTATGAGTGGGTCAGAAAATGGCGGGTTCTGGAAGAACATTCATTCTCCGACCACCGTTACATAGAAATGGGTTTAGACTTATTGTAGAACAACCACTCATGAAGAGCAATCCACGTAACACTAATTGGCAGTTACACAATGAAATATTAGACAGAGACCTACCAGTACTGCCCTCACAAGCCCGCTCATTAGTAGAGGAGCTGGAGGATCTTGTTACATTTACATCGGCGCTCTCAAATACTCTAGGACAGGCTTGTCCAGTGCCAAAACCACGCGGTAAACACAGGCCTCATTGGTGTTCCTACGATTTGGACCCGCTCCGCAAATCACGCCGGAAACAATTTAACAAGGCCAAGAGCCTCGGCTCTGAGCCTCATTGGCACGAATATAAAGCTAAACTAAGGGCCTACAATAAAGCTCTGAGACAGTCAAAAAGGTCGACGACATAGCGAGACTTAGACGAGTCCTCTCGAAAAGTCAAACAGCCATCAGCTATTTGCGAAAACCTGACGGATCCTGGACCAGCACGGAAGAGGAAACCCTTGAGCTGCTCTTGAATATACATTTTCCGGGGAATCTGCATGACGCACCACTAGCACCTGCAACAAACCTGGCAGTAAATATACCTCTCAACGACTATTGATAGCAACCTTATCTCTAGCTATCAGCATGCATACACCAAGGGTAAATCAATAGAAACTGCTCTGCATAGCCTAGTATCTGTCATTGAGAAATCGCTGTGTGAAAAGGACTACTGTCTCGTGGCCTTCCTAAATAGGTCAAATCAAGCGGCTGAAAAAAAAAATTTGTAAATTTATTTAAACAAAAAATTGGGTAAACTGTGGAAATCATGTCAGCGTAATTTTAGGATTTTGTTTTTGACCTATTTTCCGAACTCTCTTTATGTAATTTGAAAAGCCATAAATAAAATTATAAACTATAAAGCTATCAAAATAACTATAAGTTGGAGATAGTTAGATAATGATTTTGGGTATCAACTTGAGAACTATCAAGGTTGAAGAATAATTTGGGAATGGTATTGGAAATAAACTTAAGAACTAAGCAGTTTTTTAAAGGTTTCAGAAATATTTATTCGATATTTGATGGGATTGAATGTTCTATGGTTGACCAAAACCAGAGTACCGTGCTTACAAGGAAATCATAAAATTTTGGAGTCTGATTTTCCTGAATGAGCGAGAATAAACTCATTTTTTTAGAACGATAAAGTTTCAAACTTGATTTTCCAAAAATTTCATTTTTAAATAATCGCAAGACCGACGATATGAAATAATAATACAAATATTACTATTCAAGTTGACTTACCCGTAAGGCGACAGTTGTGTACTCTGATAACTTGGAGACATCCACTGTCAATTTGCGCAACAGTTTCAACAACATGGCAGGTTGCATCTGCGATGTAAGGGCCACCAAGAAATCTGAAACAGCCTCCCTTTGACCTTTTGTGAGCATACGATTTTTCGAAAGTCTGTAGACTGTATGCAACGTGGCATCTAAAAGGCTTGCATAATTTTCAGCCTCATTATAAAATTTTGAATGTTTGATCAGTAACGGTAAAATTGAGTTACCGATATAACGATTCATTGAAAGGGCCATATCGCTCTCGGAGCCATCACTCTTATCAAGAATTGTAGCGGTGCGTAGGTCAGGTAAAAATGCATCTTCAAGCAAACGGTAAAAGAGGTCTTGAGTTTCAATTCCATAAACTCTTTCTAAGAAAAGCACTATGCTTTGTTTATTGTTAGGTAGTAACCCAGATGGCATATCGGACTTTGGCCTTTCTTCTCCTGGCGCAGTTTGTGTTAATGTGAACTTTAAACTGAGGACACCTTGAAGATCCTCCAGTGGCACAAGAGATCTCAAAATAGCTCTAGCTCTCAGTGATTCATTTTTTCCTTGTTCAATGACAGACGCATCTGGTGCACATCTGCCAAGAAGATCAACAAGTGTACAATAGAAGTTAAGTATAGCTGCGCCAGTATCAATGTAGTCTTCGTCTTCATCTGCTTCTGGTAGTGGATGTGTGAAATTTAAACCAGCAATTGTTCCTTCCGCTTCGTCTTTCATGTTACACCTATCAGATATACGTTCGGACATACGGTTTGCCTCGACAATGGCGCGAAATAGGCCTTCTCCTTCTCCTCTTAAAGCCGGCCCTAAACATTCGGGACGACGGATAAGAAGACGAATGACAAGGTTAGCATTCTCTTCAACACTCTCTCCGTTAACCCATACGCAATAACGAAGGAAATCTAAATATCGTTCGCCTTCGACAGGATCCCATCCAAGGTCCGGATAACCTTTCTCAACTAGTTCTGAATTGCTTTGTAATCCACATCTTGACAGATAAACAGCAATTTTCTCTAAGTAATGTTCTCTAAGTGCCAGAGCTAGTTCTGTGTTCTCCATTAAACTTGAATATGCCACATCTAATGGAGTAGAACCCCTCAAGCTAGGTCGTGCCAACAAAATATTAGCGTTATCTAATAAAAAGTCGAAGTGATCAAACATTGCTTTTTGGTTCTGACGGCCAGTTCGGCAAAAGTAACATAGGAATCGGCAACAACCAACAACCATTTCATGAGAAGTATCCTTTTCCTTTGGTGGTGCACCTTCTACTCCTTCAGTTTGTGGGGGAGCATCACTTTGTGCCTGAGCTCGTCTTCCCAAAGTATTCATCATAACAGCCATAACATTCTCGTGAATTCTTAATATTCGTATAAGATCTGGATGTTGGAAGAATGTCGCGTTATTAACTAATTTCCAAAGTCGTTTTCTCATAAGCTCCTCTTCTTCTTGACTCATTTGCACGGGAAGTAATGCACGAATTTGGCTTAATCCCACCCACATTTCAGCCACATCATCTCCTGCTCTGCTATTTATAACATAGGTCTTTCCAAGGGCGCGGACTAGTTCACCCACTGTATCGTACTGACGAACTAACAAACTAAACATCTCCCGCACAAGTTTCGGATTTTCTATTTGCGATTCTTCAGCCCAACTAACAATGGTCTTTATTAATACCTTTCGGAAAATCTCTTCAGGAGTTTTCTTTTCGGGCTCCTCTATTTCTTTAGGTCCTTCCTCAAGCTCTTTCACCGCATTTATAAAGTTATAAATCTTTGTTATAGGTCCTGTCTTCACTTCTTCAATTGCGTTGCTGTCAAGTTCATCAGGCTCTTGAAGTGCATTGAGTGATACCTTTTTCATAAGGTTATCGTGAAAATCGTATAATCGGCATCTTAAATCTAACCCACACGTACAGTTCTCCTGATCATCAGTCTCAAGATTCTTAAAGCATAATATTTGGTTCATTTGCTCTCTAGGCGGACACCGAAATTCTTTGGTCTTTTTCGCAGCCACAGCACTAGGAAGATCCGATTGTTTAATCTCAATATATCGCCTTAGCTGGTCAGATTGCAGATCACCAACAAAATCGTGAGAAAAGGATATAATACTTTCAACCCGATGCCTGAGCTGTATATCGTATAGATGGTGAAGTAGATAGCACATCTGAAGTTTGGCCCCTTCTGCCATTTTCATTGTTAACAATCCTTTGCGGTGCTCATCTTTGGCGTCTAATATATAAAATCAAATTGTAATATTTAAATAATTTATATATTGATGCTCAAACCTTTTTCAAAAGTACTATCCCATGTTTCAGGATCAATCATTATCAACAGTTCCTGGACATCTTCATCAGTAAGAACACCAACTAACAGCAAACGATCAGTAAGCTTAATAAGAGGCCTAAACATTTTATCAGTGTTATTGTGTTATATTATTTTTTATGAGGATATTGAATATTGATTAGTATCATAGGGACTTACAGAAATAAATTTTCATTGGTCCAGCCAATAGGGTCTCGATTATGCACTTGATTTACTTCGACTGCCTCCTTTAAAGCTTCCATCACGAATTGCCTTACTACTTCCAACGGAAATTTTGGAGAATAGAGCTGATCAATGTTGGGTATTGGTTCACTGGAAACACTCGGTAAGCTAGATGTTTGGCTATATACAGGGGGTCTTCATAATCGATTTGTACGAATGTGGTTTTATGTGGTTTATTGTTTGTTTGGATGTACATAATTCATTTTGAACGTGAACGTGATTGGTATGCATCGTTTGTTTATACATGGCAGATGTACATACATATATATATAACATAACGTAAATATGCATACATATGTAAATTTATTACACATGATTTTATTGGTGTGCAAGATATCGTGGTGCATTGGTTGATACATGGAAGAAGGGAAAAACTAAATAAGTTTCAAAATACCTTTCAAGCTATTAAAACTTAAATATTATGGTATTATAAGTATGTACACATTTTTATATTGAAAAAAGTAATGAAGTCTAAGTTCGGATCATTGTGTATCATGTTGATGTGTGTTGTCAAAAGAAGAGTTCCCAATTGTACTGATACACAATGGTTCGGATAAACCGAACAGCCAGCTATTTCTACCAGTTTCAGGGGTGCAGCCAGGGGTGGTTTTAGGGGTTTAAACCACCCCTGAGATATAAAACTAGTTTTCATGACATGTTTGCAAAAATTTCGATTGCATGAAAATCGCAAAACGTCAATTCCATAACAGGGGCCTAAGCTTTTGGGCCGTTTGCATAAGAGGAGTGTCACACTTTACATCTATATTGACGCGATCCATGGCTGTGACATCCATACACCTAAGATACAGGGTCATAAGTGTGCAAATGTACGAAAAACCGGTTTTGACCCCTAACTCAAGATTTTGAGGGTGTCCGACAAATTTCTTGTACGCAGTTCTTCTTATCTAATTGAGATCTACCAGAAAAAATGCTTTCTCGTATTTTTTTCGTGTGCGCAGTGTAATAGATTCAATGACAAATAAAAAAAGAAGGCTGGCCCTTGTTATATAAGTCAATATAAAGTAACATTTATTGGCAGGTGTCTATGTATGAATGTATATTAGACTGGGCCAAAAATCCCAAATTTGGTTGTTTTTTTTTCAAAACTTATATGTATTGATTTTCTTTTTAAGAAAGGTGAAAAAAAAATTCTGTAATTTTTCAGATTTTTATATTAAAGTCTAGAGGTCTATCATCGCTAGTTTAGATTTTACAGACTTAACCTCCAATTTGGTATAAAAACGACAAATCATTGTTGAAAAACACCAATTACCTGAACATATTTTTGTAGGAAATTTAATTCCCTAAAAAAGCTACCTAACTGAAATTATCTCAGAATTCCCGATTTTGGTTTGAAAATTTGCGAAACATGAAAAAATCAACATCGAATAAAGCTAAATACATATTCTTAAGGGAAATTGGATGCTGAATCCGAATTCGATATTAGAATTTAACAACGGGCCCGAGGTTCGGCCCTAACCGTGCAAAACAGTCCAATATTATTTTGTGAAGGTTAGTGAAGAACTGCGATCTATTAGGCTACTTCTGATCACGGATTTGGATTTAGCTCGCCAAAATACATGTAAATTAGGGTATTGAGGTCACAGATCCGTCACCTTTTTGTTTTTTTATTTGTGGCTGCGCCATTTGAAGACTGTAGAACTACACCCCCGCAGAGAAAGCCTATATTAAGCAAAAATATGTTTGAACGTATATGAGAAATGTATATTTTTTTGTTGTAATATTGATTATATAATGATAATTAATCATGTAGAATATCAATAAACCAATTTTAGTAAAAAAATTGGATCAAAAACACCAAAAAAAGACGGAAATATGATTGTTTTTAATTTAATACTAAATAAGTTTTGAAAAAGTAACTTTACAAAAAAAAAGTTTTTTAACCTTTTTTGTAGCCGAATCAATTTCCTTTTATAATCTGTATCTATCTTTGTTGTACATGGATAATTGCATTTTTGACAATTTTTGAAAGAAAAAATGGGAAATCGAAAAAACATGATAATTTTTGAAGCTAGAATACTAGAAAACGGCTAGTCTGAGAAAATTTGGTCAATGCAAATTTTGTAGGGAATTCGATTTCCTTAAAAAATATGTTCAGGTATATGGTGTTTTACAACAATGGTTTGTCCTTTTTATACCAAATATGGGGTAAAGTCTGTAAAATCTAAACTAGCGATGATAGACCTCTAGACTTTAATTTAAAAATCTGATAAAATTACAGAAATTTTTTTTTAACTTTTCTTAAAAAGAAAATCAATATAATTTTTGAAAAAAACGCAATTTTGAATTTTTGGCCCAGTCTAATGTTAATGTGTATAATTATCTTTTTTAAATGCTTTCTTTACGCTACTCCTGACTGGCGCTATAAAATAATTTTGTAAATAGTTGTGCTAGGAAAATATTAAAAAGAAAAAAATTAAAAACCACCCCAAACATTTTCTTCTGGCTGCGCCCCTGACCAGTTTCATTAGGAATTTTTCTTATACCACCCAGGCCCGTGCGCAGGAATTTTCTATAGGGGGGTTTTGAACTTTTGGATGTTCCGAAGGTTGTGACTTTGATAACGAGTTCTCGTGATATGGTGTATGCAAAATTAGCACTAAATACGAGCAAGCTTAAGGTTTATATTATACAGCGGCCGGACTTGAAAATTTTACTTGGTTGTAGTGTGTAATTGCAATAATAAAGTGGTAGATTTATGAAAAAGTGGTATAAAACATTTTATTTCTGTGAGAAGATATTTGCTAATTAAAAGTTGCAACTTTTCACGTGGTGGTTTTGCACCGTTTTGCCCATGTTTTTTGGAGATAGTTTTTCACAGACATACGGTTTTTAATTTTATTTATTAATACTGGTCAATACGCATCTTCTGACAAAAATCTCGAGAATTTTCTATGAAAAGTAGGCATTAAACCATCTTGCAAAAATATGGTACCAAAGAAAATTTGTGCCAAAAGTAAGTACTGACAAAAGCTTTTATTTCAACAACTTGGCTATGCCTATGACTAATATGCTGCCCTGCTCTTTTTGTGAGTAGTTTCAGTTTTATAGAAAATAGTTTTCTTTTTTAGCGGGTACATTTACCAAAAAAATGTAATGGGTTTTTTTCTATATCTCAAAATCTTTCACTATTTAAAAATTTCAAATCGTTTAAAAATTACGACCTGCAGTAGGTAGTGTAGTAGTAGGAGTGTAATGGGGGTGGTTGCTGTGCTACCTTGCCCAATCCCGACTCTTGCGTCCCCGTTCGTACACTCTGGGCAACGTGAGCTATCTAGGCTCCCGGCAGAAACAGAGGGAGCCCCGGTGGGGCCACTCTGACATACTTGGTTTAAGGGCTCACCGAGGTTTTTGCGTAGCGTCTGTTCACCATGAGGTGCGGCTGCAAGCGGCCGTCTGTCTTGAAACAAGCGGCTCGCTATATAAATGTGTAAATATTTTCCAAAAACCCCGAAACGGGTTGTGCGCTGGGTTTGGGACCCGCCACGTAAAAAACTTAATTCCAATGAAAAGGAATTCAAAGCCTCGGATGAGAGCACCCTTTAATGTTGACGACCCGGCAAAACGAATAAGGCATAATGATTTGGATATTAGGGCATGTACCGGGAACGTCCGGACCCTTTCAAGGGACGGCACCGCTGCCCGACTGGTTGATGTCCTCATAGGCACAAATGCCGACATCACCGCCCTGCAGGAAATGCGATGGACGGGGCAAGGAAAGATGACCATCGGTTCTTGTGACGTATACTACAGTGGCCAGATACGCGGCAAAGCGCGTGGTGTAGGATTTGTGGTGGGAAAGAGACTACGCGGCCAAGTACTAGCGTTCACTCCTGTGGACGAGCGTCTCGCTGCGATCCGCATTAAGGCGAGGTTTTTCTACATAGCATTTATCTGCGCCCATGCGCCGACTGAGGAGACGGACGACGCAGAGAAGGACTCCTTCTACGATAAACTTGAACAAGCCTAGGATCGCTGCCCCTGCATGATATCAAAACCGTGCTCGGCGACTTTAATGCCAAGGTGGGCAAGGAAGGAGTCTTTGGTCCTACAGTTGGAAAATTCAGTCTCCACGATATAACATCACCCAACGGCACTAGGTTGATTAACTTCGCCGCTTCCCGCAATATGGTCATCAGTAGTACCAGGTTCCAGCATAAGCGAATACACCAAGCCACATGGCTGTCCCCTGATCAATGAACAAGAAACCAGATTGATCATGTCATGATCGACGGCAGACACAGCTCCACCGTTCTAGACGTGCGTACCCTACGCGGTCCCAATATCGACTCGGACCATTATCTTGTTGCAGCCAAGATACGCACACGCCTCTGTGCAGCGAAGAAAGTACGCACAGTAACGGAAGGAAAGTTTGACGTCGAGAAACTGCGCGTGACACAGACAGCTGATAATTTCTCCACTCGACTCTCACACCTGCTATCAGAGAGCAATCCTCGACCTAACGATGTAACCGAGCAATGGAAGCATATCTCTCACTCATTACGTACCGCCGCTGAGGCCACTATAGGGTTTCAGCGAGCCCGCAAGAACAACTGGTACGATGAGGAATTCACCGCAGCCTCGGTCAAAAAGGACGCTGCATACAGGGAGACGTTGCGAACGGGCGCAACCCGCAGTGTATGGCAACGCTTTCGTGAGGCGAAGAAGGAAGAGAGACGCCTTTTCAGAAAAAAGAAACGTGAGGCCGAAAGGCGTGAGTGTGAGGAGCTTGAGATGCTGGCTGACAGGAATGATGCCCGAAAATTCTATGAAAAGATCCGGCGGATGACGGAAGGTTTAAAGACCGGGGCAAGTTCCTGTAAGGACAATAACGGCGACCTGGTAACCGACGTACAGAATGTACTTAAATTATGGAGTGACCACTTCTCCTCACTGCTAAATTGCGAGGGAGACGTCGAACCCGATACCCCAATCCCTGACGATGGAAAAGTCGTCCCACCACCTGACTATGATGAAGTGAGGATAGCAATATCCCGGCTCAAAAACAACAAATCGCCTGGGAAAGACGGCTTTGCCAAATGACGTTGAGCAAAACCAACAGCTCCGTCAGAATCGGGAAGGACCTCTCTGAGCCATTTGAAACCAAAAGAGGTTTCAGACAGGATGACTCCCTTTCGTGCGATTTCTTTAACCTGATGCTGGAGAAGATAATTCGAGCAGCAGAGCTAAACCGCAATGGCACAATCTTTTACAAGAGCGTGCAATTGCTGGCGTATTCCGATGATATTGATATCATTGGCCTTTCTCTGGGTTGGATAAGGAAGCGAAAAAAGTGGGTATTGCGGTGAACGAGGACAAGACGAAGTATCTGCTGCCATCAAAGAAAGAATCGGCACACCTGCGCCTTGGCAGCCAAGTCACCGTTGATAGCTACAAGTTTGAAACGGTGAGAGACTTCGTCTATTTGGGAACCAGCATTAACACCGAAAATAATATCAGTCTAGAAATCCAACGGAGAATCACCCTTACCAACAAGTGTTACTTTGGACTAAGTAGGCAATTGAGAAGTAAAGTCCTCTCTCGACAAACAAAGATCACGCTCTATAAGTCTCTCATCATATCAGTCCTGATGTACGGCTCGGAATCATGGACAGTGTCAAGAGAAGATGAGATGGCCCTTGGAGTATTTGAGAGAAAAGTTCTCCGGAAGATTTATGGTTCTTCCCGTGATGCCAACGGCGAGTATCGAAGGAAATTTAACGATGAGCTGTACGAGCTTTACGCAGACCTGACCATAGTTCAGCGGATTAAAGCCCAAAGGCTCCGCTGGCTGGGTCATGTTATGCGAATGGACAAAGAAGCACCAGCACAGAAAGTTTTCCTATCGACACCCGAATTCGGCAGCAGAGGAAGGGGGAGACCTCGACTGAGATGGAAAGAACAGGTGGAGGATGACTTGAACTCCCTTGGGGTTTCCAATTGGCGTCAGTTGTCGCTAAAAAGGAATGACTGGTGTGCTTTGATACGAAACGGCAAAAATCGCCTAGGCGGTTAAGCGTCATTATGACGCAAGCCAAGATTAGATTAGTAGGTACAAACTTTTTTAAATTACTACCGTGTGAGGTTCTTACATGAATTTGTAAATATAGTTGAGCCTATTTACAGCAGCTTGCTACAAAAAATGCCCTCATATTCAGAACATTTTTTGTTTGGTTTCGATTACCACCGACTGAGCCATATTTCTGTACTGTTGACTGAAATAAAAAAAGCCAAAAATACCACAGTTATTGAACATTAGTCAACAAAGGACTGTTCGATGTACCACATTTTATGAAAAAATTCAGTCGTTGAGTTGAGAGCCAATAGGCGGGTTTGAACCCGATCCGATTTCTCCCATTTTCAATAGCAACCTACCTTGACAAGAAAGTGGTTAGGTTAGGCTGCCGAGGCACACCTAGGCCAGTATTAAGAGGCCCGTTGTGATACCACCAACACTAAGAAGGTCAGTTACGGGACCGTGCCATATGGAAAATCCCTGTATTATCGGGATTCTCCACATAGCAGAATCCCGGGACTGACGCTCCTAAACCGACACCGTTACTCCTCCTCGAACCATTAACATGACTTGATGAAGGCATAAATGTGTCTTGATCTTTTATGATCCCATTTCGGCCAGGTGTTTGGCATCCTGGAGAGTGCAGCCATCTTTCGTTGGCTTGGCGGAGTGTGTACTATTTTGCATGTGGCAAACGGCATACCTAAGCGTTCTTTATCCCGAAGAACCTGCTTGATCGTGCCCTGCCTGGCAAGTTCGTCTGCCCTACAGTTTCCCTCAGTGTCCCTATGTCTCGGGGCCCATGTAAGGTTCACGCGGTTCTGTTGCGCTATCTATTGTAGAGATCGACGACAGCTGAGCGTCAGTTCAGAGTTGAACGAGTAAGAGCCAAGGGATTTGATGGCCGCTTGACGGTCGCTGGGAATAACAATATCCTGAGAACGAAACCCAAACCGAAACCAGAACGTTATTTTAATCGGTTTCAGACCTTGCTTATAACATACATACATATCGATCACAGGGACTGGTTTTCTAAAAGTGTAGAAATTAAAAGTGTACACTCATTCAAAACTCATTTGCATCGAAAACTTACACATGAGATTTTCATGCGATTCTGTAAAAGGGTGTTTCCATTGGGGTGAATAAGTGGTTGCCGTCAATACCGTGTAAATTTTCACAGCTATTTTGGGTACAGTAGGCAACGCTTGACTTTTTGATTTTAAGTTTTTAAATGACATTTGTAAACAATACTTTTAAAATGTTTTTCGAATATTTTATGTTATGTCGTTTTAAAATATTCATGCTCTTGTTGAAATACCCTTTACACCAAAACTCACTGAAAAAAGTCAGTGAAAATTTTTGACAAGCTGTGTAAATTATTTCGATAGAAAAAACTCGCACTCATTGTTACTGAATTGGTATGCTAGAGTGTACACAGTTTTCAGTGTACATTTGAAAACGCATCGTTAGAGAATCCAGGGCCAAGGAGTGGATTCTCTAAAAGTGTACACTGAATCAAAACTCATTTGCACCGAAAATTTACACATGAGATTTTCATGCGATTTTGCAAACTATTGTGTACATTTTGTGCTGAATGAGCGCTGACAAACACAAGAAGGGTGTTTCCATTGGGGTGAATAAGTGGTGACGGTCAATACCATGTAAATTTTAACAGCTATTTTGTGTACAGTAGGCAATGTATGACGTTTTGATTTTAAGTTTTTAAATGACGTTTGTAAACAATACTTTTAAAATGTTTTTCGAATATTTTATGTTATGTCGTTTTAAAAAATTCATGCTCTTGTTGAAATACCCTTTACACCAAAACTCACTGAAAAAAGTCAGTGAAAATTTTTGACAAGCTGTGTAAATTATTTTGATAGAAAAAACTCGCACTCATTGTTACTGCATTGGAATGCTAGATAGTACAGAATTTTCAATGTACATTTGAAAACTCATCGTTAGGGAATCCAGGCCCAGGAAACAGTGAATGACCATGAAAAAAAAAACAGCTGACAAGTTTTAGTAGTAGATTTGCATCGTCGATAAACAAACCCTTCATACACTTAGTATAAATTGCTACCGATAGGGGCGCTAATGGTGGAATTCTGTAAGGTGTATCTAGTCACTAATAGAGACATTTCATGGTCTATTTCATATTTGATACAATTTGGTATTTAGTAAGCTACCTCACATCTCTAGTCTCAATAAAGGGTCACTAATTTGTGATCTGATTGAAGGCAGGTAACAAACGAAATCAATTAAAGAATATTGGATAAAAAATTAAAAAAATTATTAAAAATGTGAATTTATGTATAAGAAGTATTTATATGTTTAAAAAAAGTTAATGAAACTAAAAAAATTAAATAAAAAAATAAAAATTTACCGTTAGCGGAACGGCACTTCAACCTCCGACCTCCCGCGTGATAGTCCGGACGCTTAACGCCTGGGCTACATCGACATCTATAGGTCGAGTGTCAAATGCGTTACTTAAAATTTTTGCGATTTTTGTATTCACCACACCTTTAAATGTTCGAGAGAGAGAGACTATGGTAGATTTCTGTAACTTTCTCTTATAGAATACCGGAATCATCTCAAGTCACAAAAATTGTATCTAGTGAAATATCTCAAATTTAGTGACTTGATATGAGACAAAAATACAGAATACTGGTATAAGAGTATCGTAAGGTGAGAATAATATCAAAACAAATAATAACACTGTACAACAGCCATTTCGCAACAGAGTAACCATAGTACTTTTCTGAAAGGGGGCATCGCGTAGATCATTTTTGCCAAACAAACTTATAGTCCAGCACGTCACAGTTCTTTTTTATTTGCATCTAAAGGTTAAGGGGGTCATATTGGGTCTTTGTACCATAACCACATCAATTTGAAGAGCTACAGCTTCGGTGTCTAAGGGAAGGCTGTTGACAATAAAAAGACTAACATTTTTCTCCTAGACATTGTCTCGCTACGATTCATGGTTATGCCATTTTTACTTGGGTTTTTGTAAAATTTGTCGAAAAAATGACTCCCCTGAGTCTACTGTTAACAATTACTTTACGACACCTTCAGGAAAAATATTCCTCATAAAAAAATAGGGGGTGTTCCCAATAAACGAAATTTCCGTCGAGGACTCCTTTAGCCATAAACTAGCAAAAACTAGAGTTCATCCAAGAAAAAATGAAGATCCATAAGTAAGTACAATACTTATTATTTTTATTCACTCATTTTATTGAATAAGCTATTTTTAAGCATATGTACATTTGGGAGTGTAATGGGGTGTGGTTGCTGTGCGACCTTGCCTAATCCTGACTCTTGCGTCCCCTTTCGTACACTCTGGGCAACGTGTGCTATGTAGGCTCGCCGCAGAAAGAGAGGGAGCCCCGGTGGGGCTCATCGAGGTTTTTGCGTAACGTCTGTTCACCATGAGGTGCGGCTGCAAGCGGGCGTCTGTCTTGAAGCAAGCGGCTCGCTATATAAATGTGTACATATTTTCCAAAAACCCCGAAACGGGGTGTGCGCTGGGTTTAGGACCCGCCACGTAAAAAACTGAATTCCAATGAAAACAAATGCAAAGCCTCGGATGAGAACCCCGTTTAAAGTTGACGACCCGGCAAAACGAATAAGGCATAATGTTTTCGATATTAGGGCATGCACCGGGAATGTCCGGACCCTTTCAAGGGACGGTACCGCTGCCCGACTGGTTGATGTTCTGCAGGAGATGCGATGGACGGGGCAAGGAAAGCCGACCATCGGTCCTTGTGACGTATACTATAGTGGCCAGACACGCGGCAAAGCGCGTGGTGTAGGATTCGTGGTGGAAAAGAGACTTCGCCGCCAAGTATTAGCGGTCACTCCTGTGGACGAGCGTCTCGCTGCGATCCGCATCAAGGCGAGGTTTTTCATCATAACATTTATCTGCGCCTATGCGCCGACTGAGGAGACGTACGACGCAGAGAAGGACTCCTTCTACGATAAACTTGAACAGACTTATGATCGCTGCCCCCAGCATCATATCAAAATCGTGCTCGGCGACTTTAATGCCAAGGTGGGCAAGGAAGGAGTCTTTGGTCCTACAGTTGGAAAATTCAGTCTCCACGATATAACATCCCCCAACGGCACTAGGTTGATTGACTTCACCGCTTCTCGCAATATGGTCATCAGTAGGACCAGGTTCCAGCATAAGCGAATACACGAATCCACATGGCTGTCCCCTGATCAAAGAACTAGAAACCAGATTGATCATGTCATGATCGACGGCAGACACAGCTCCACCGTTCTGGACGTGCGTACCCTACGTGGTCCCAATATCGACTCGGTATGGCAACGCTATAGTGAGGCGAGGAAGGAAGAGAGACGCCTTTTCAGAAAAAAGAAAGGTGAAGCCGAAAGGCGTGAGTGTGAGGAGCTTGAGATGCTGGCTGACAGGAATGATGCCCGAAAATTCTATGAAAACATCCGGCGGATGACGGAAAGTTGAAAGACCGGAGCAAGTTCCTGTAAGGACAATAATGGCGACCTGGTAACCGACGTACAGAATGTACTTAAATAATGGAGGGAGCACTTCTCCTCACTGCTAAATTGCGAGGGAGACGTCAAACCCGATACCCCAATCCCTGACGATGGAAAAGTCGTCCCACTACCTGACTATGATGAAGTGAAGATAGCTATATAAAAAAAAAAACTAATGGCGGCGAAATACCAACAGGCTATCATAACCTCTAACGAGATTTTTAGCCGAGCTTCTCTTTCCAACTTGTGGTGTGTTGCTTTTGAGTTTTCCTACAAGTTGGCGGGACCTACAGTTTTTTGCCGACTCCGAACGGCACTTGCAAAGCAAATGAATTTTTTGCTGAGAAGCTTCTCATGGCAGAAATACACCCGGAGAGTTTGCCAAACTACTGCCGAGGGGCGACCCCGTTTAGAAAAATTCTTTTTCTAAATAATTTTTGATGTTACTTTTGTCGGGCATCGAACCGCCACGACTTGGTGTAGAAGGCCGAACTCTTAACCGCTACACCACGGCGGCCGCCATAGATAGGTATATCCCAGCTCAAAAACAACAAATCGCCTGGGAAAGACGGACCCCCGCCGAGCTGATCAAATACGGAGGCGAAGAGCTGGTAAAAAGCATGCATCAGCTCTTATGCAGAATATGGTCAGATGAGTGCATGCCTACAGATTGGAATTTAAGTGTGCTCTGCCAAATCCGCAAGAAAGGCGATCCCGCTAACCTCACCAACTACCGCGGAATCAGTCTTCTTAATATCGCATATAAGGTTCTTTCTAGCGTATTGTGTGAAAGGCTGAAGCCCATCGTAGACAAACTGATTGGACCTTATCACCGTTAGAATTTGGCACCGTTAGAATCGGGAAGGACCTCTCTGAGCCATTTGCAACCAAACGAGGTTTCAGACAGGGTGACTTCCTTTCGTGCGATTCCTTTAACCTGATGCTAGAGAAGATAATTCGAGCAGCAGAGCTAAACCGCAATGGCGCAATCTTTTACAAGAGCGTGCAGTTGCTGGCGTATACTGATGATATTGATATCATTGGCCTTAACAGCCGCGCCGTAAGCGCTGCTTTCTCTGTGTTGGATAAGGAAGCGAAAAAAGTGGGCCTTGCGGTGAACGAGGACAAGAGGAAGTATCCGCTGTCATCAAAGAAAGAATCGGCGCACCTGCGCCTTGGCAGCCAAGTCACCGTTGATAGCTACAATTTTGAAACGGTGAGAAACTTCGTCTATTTAGGAACCAGCATTAACACCGAAAATAATACCAGTCTAGAAATCCAAAGGAGAATCACCCTTGCCAACAAGTGTTACTTTGGACTAAGTAGGCAATTGAGAAGTAAAGTCCTCTCTCAACAAACAAAGATCACGCTCTATAAGTCTCTCATTATACCTGTCCTGATGTACGGCTCGGAATCATGGACAGTGTCAAGAGAAGATGAGATGGCCCTTGGAGTATTTGAGAGAAAAGTTCTCCGGAAGATTTATGGTCCTTCCCGTGATGCCAACGGCGACTATCGAAGGAAATTTAATGATGAGGTGTACGAGCTTTACGCAGACCTGACCATAGTTCAGCGGATTAAAGCCCAAAGGCTCCTGGGTCATGTTATGCGAATGGACAAAGAAGCACCAGCACAGAAAGTTTTCCTATCGACACCCGAATTCGGCAGCAGAGGAAGGGGGAGACCTCGACTGAGATGAAAACAACAGGTGGAGGATGACTTGAACTCCCTTGGGGTTTCCAATTGGTGTCAGTTATCGCTAAAAAGGAATGACTGGCGTGCTTTGATACGAAACGGCCAAAATCGCCTTGGCGGTTAAGCGTCATTATGACGCAAGCAAAGATTAGATTAGATAGACGTGCTGAACTATAAGTTTGTTCGCAAAAATGATCTACGCGATGTCCCCTTTCAGAAAAGTACTATGGTTACTCTAATGCAAGGCCGAAATTGTGCAATCATGGTAGCTTGTAATTGTTGTAGCTTTTCCAAAAACAAAGAATAGTCTAGGAAAAATTATTCGAACGGTCAAAAGTCCACTAAAATTTCGAAATGTTTACAAATCAATTACCAAAAACTTATAAAATTGCCGTAGGTTTTACGAAATACATACATACCTACATACATAGTATATGTACAAATAAATTTTTTCATTTAGGGTACTCACAGTCCCATATTACCAGCCATGTTAATATTGCCAGCTGGCAATATTTTGACAATTTACCAGGTTTCAAATTTATTGTTTTTGTTTTGCCTGCAAATCGAAGATACCACTTTGTGGCAATATTGCCGGGCTTATTCCTATGTTTAAATTTGTGGCAAAATTGAAAGTTGTCATTTTGCTTTCTTTTCAAATATAAATTCAGAAAAACAAAAAAAGGAAAAAAGTAAGTTTTGTTTACATTTTCTAATTTATTTAAATAATTTAAATGTTATTATAATTTCAGCTAAAAAGTGCCCGTATTTGCAAAGGCCAATGTAAGAAGCGGAGCAGGGGTGCTCACAGTTAATGTGGCAATTTTAAAACCTTCTAAATTTAAAAGGGAACTGTGAGCACCCTAATTGAAATATGACGTGCTGTGAATTTTAAATTAAATTATTTTTTTGTTTCATACATATATAAAAAAATAGTTGGATATTTTTTTAAGTGCAATTAAGCGTCGTCTTCACCGGGCACACCATTATGGCAGCCCTCCACTAAAAAAAAAAGTTTCCTTATTTTGGCTCCAAAGCAGTGCTAACGCGCCATATTTGATATTTAATAAAATTATTGAATAATAATTTGCAATATTTTTAGTGTAAGCCTTTTTTATTTATATTAGAGTCATGTACATAATTGACGTGCTAAGAAGGAACATGGAAACCGTTTTCTAAAGTATTTTTTCCTTTTTTCGAATACAAATAAAAAAAATATAAATTTTTTTCAATTTTGTACATTTTTAATATTTCTTGTAATGGACCTCGAACATTTCTTTAATGAATTGTTATCTTAAACAAAAAAAGCACATAAAATTCACCATAAAATGCAATTAATTTACGGATTTTTTTTTTGTTTTTTTAAATTTCCGATTAGTTATGGTATCCGATTTCTTTGTGAAAAGTTTACAGCTAAAATTCACCTATTGCAAATCATTTCATGAAAAAAAATAATTTTTATTTCTTTTTATGGTGTCCTTCTTTTGTTTAAGATAACAATTCATTAAAGAAATTTTCGAGGTCCATTACAAAAAAGGGATCATTTTAAAGGAAAAAGATCAAGCTTTAAATTAAAATTAAAAAAATAATATAGTTATTGTTATTATTGGTCATTATATTTACGAACTTTGAAAATTTTGTGGACTTTTGACCAGTCGAATAATTTTTATCAAATTTTTCTTTTGATTTTTTGGCGAAAAATGCTACATACAATACCAACTACGATCATTGCAATTTCTATTTTGTTGAAGGATGTTGTCAAACCGCTTTGTATTGTTGCTTAGAAATTTTTAATCACCTTTATTGGTCATCGAACCAAGGAGAGGAGATTAGGAATTTCTAAACCGCAGTGTGTAACCATTACACCAAACACCGCTTAGTGTGCCTGAGGGGCAAATTGCAACCATATCTTCGTCTCTTTTTGTTGTTATTGTTATTTAACAATGTTATTTTTTACCTAAGTGTACATACCCAAAGCGACATTCTGTTGCAATTTACGTATGGCTAGGATTTTTGTTGTACACATTGGTACGTTTTTGCCCGTGTCCCGGCTTTATTATAATTTAGTTATTGTTATTATTGGTCATTATAATTACGAACTTTGAAAATTGTGTGGACTTTTGACAAGTCGAATAATTTTTAACAAATTATTCTTTTGAGTTTTTGGCGAAAACAAGTTGAAAAATGCTACATACAATACCAACTACGATCATAAGGAGGGCCATTTTGAATGAAGTGTTTAAACTTCAAGTTGGCACTATTAGTCCCCGCTTCACGGGCTGCTCGATTCGCCAAGGACGGCTTTCAATTGTCTGCGATGATTCTAATACTGCAGAGTGGTTAAAAGACATCGTCCCAAAACTAACTCCTTGGGAGGGGCGAAACTGAAGGTAGTCTCGGATGCGGAAGTACCCCGTCGCATTATCTTTGTTGGGTATTATAAAAAGAGGACGATTGCCCCTCAAACGAGCATATCTTCAGAGTTATTTCTGTTCAAAACCCGGCCCTAGACACCATATACAGGAGAATCCTCAAGTAGAGCCACAGTGGCGGAAATAGCAGTAGCTGTAGATCCGATGTCAGCTGAAACAACCCGTCACCATAATAATATTATCAGTTTGGCCAAAAGTGAAACTGCGGCTTAAAACCAAACCGTCTCTGCCCCGGGTAGCTGATGAAGCCAGCGGCAGTGATGAAAATGTTGCGGTAGAAAAGAAGGCTGTAGGACAAACAGCCTGCAGCTCAAAATCGGCAGAGGACGCAAGGCTTGGAGGATGTACCAACTAAGCTTCAGCTGGAATCAACAGCAGAAGCTGCGATTATCGAGACTCCACCGCCCTCTTAAAGCCGGCAAATAAATCACTTACGTAGTGAGAACCCTAGACCCTGAGGCGTCTTAAATGCCTCCAGGTGAATCTTTATCATGCCAAGGCAGCTTTGGGTGTCCTTAGTAGAAGATTCAACAGATAAGGTCTGGGAGTAGCCTTCATTCAAGAACCATGAATTTTACATGGTTCTGTAAAAGGTTTAAGCAGTGCTGATGGTAAACTAATCTATGCCACTGGTTCCCGTCCTAGGGCGGCGATGCTTCTAAAGAAGAAACTGTCGTTTATCCCACTCCTACAGTTTATGACGGCTGATTTGGTTGCAGTTTGGGCAAAAATTCCAACCCCAAGATGTGAAAAAGAGGCCATTTTGGCATCAGCTTACTTTCCGGGTGAGGAGGAAACAGCCCCTACTGCTGAATCCAAATCCCTCATTGAGTATTGTCAACAGAAGGGTATCCCATGGGTCCTCTGCTATGACGCAACTAACAGGGGTGAGCACCTCCTGTAGTTTATTAGTAATCATAACATCAATGTCATAAATCATGGTAATGAACCCACTTTTTTTAATGCTATTAGAGGGGAGGTTCTTGACCTTACTCCATGTAGCCAAAACATGGCCTTCGCTGTCACGAATTGGCACGTCTCGGGGGAGGAATCAATGTCGGACCACAAACATATTGTGTTCGACATGGGTCACTTCTCTGATCAGGAGTCCGTTTTCAGAAATCCAAGGAAAACGAAATGGGAACTATTTCGCTTCACCATGGAAAAAAGCGGCAATTGCTTACAAAAACCGATAACTACGGTGCGTGAGATTGAGGCAGAAGCTGAACAATTTCAGTCAGATATTATAACGGTTTTTAGTGAAAGGTGTCCCCAGGCTGAAAAACGTGAACAACGGGATGTGCCTTGGTGGAACAAAAAGCTTGCACAATTAAGATGTCAAGCAAGAAGGTTGTTCAATACAGCTAAAGACACGGGAGACTGGGTATCCTATAAAAATGATCTAACCTCCTACAATAAAGAACTTAGGAGGTCTAAGAGGGCAACCTAGAGAGAACACTGCGAAAATATTAAAGATCTCCCTACGGCAGTGCGGCTTCAAAAGGCCCTTGTGAGAGGCCATAGCAACGTCATTGGTACACTGAAGAATTCAGATGGGAGCTACACGAAGCAGCCGGAAGACACATGCAAACTCTTGCTTGCTATTCACTTTCCGGACTGTACACCAGGCTATCAACACTCACATCCTATAGTAGATGATTCTCCAACTATTAGTGGAAGAGAAAAGAGCCTGGCAGCAAAGCTAACCAATGCCAAAAACGTTCAATGGGCTTTATCGACTTTCAGTCCTTTCAATTCCCCAGGACCGGATGGGGTCTATCCTTGTCTGTTACAGCAAGGAATCAACTATACAGCCCCAGTCCTAACAAATTTATATAGATGCCCTCAAGGAGGTGTACTTTCTCCTCTACTTTGGACCCTTGTCATAGACGAACTTCTTCACCTTTTTTAGGCAATGGCTTTGACGTTCAGGGCAATGCAGATGACTTGGTTGTCTGGTGGCATAAGACTGCTCAAAGAACAGCAGCAACTAAATTAAGTAAGCTGCATTGGCTGGTCTGTGTCTGTATAACAGGTGCAATGAGAACGTGCCCTGCTGATGCTCTAAGTGCCCTTGTAGGAATACCTCCCTTCTCTATTCTGATAGAGAAGGAAACCACACTTGCTGCATTGAGACTTCAAAATGTTTCTCATCTAAAAATCGGAAATATGGCAGGACATATGAAGATAGTAAAGGACTTCATAAACGATCCTATATTGCATGTAAGTGATGCAATAACTCCTACGCTCAGGATCACGCGAAAATTTGAGGTTTCAATCGTAGATCGAGTGATCTGGGAAACAGGGAACCCATATGCTGAATCCGATTCGGAGATTTGGTATACGGATGGATGCAAGCTGGAAGATGGTAAAACGGGAGCTAGTATCTATGGACCAAACTACAAAAAATCGGTACCAATGGGTAGCTACCCCACTATTTTCCAAGCGGAAATCCATGCAATAGAAATCTGTGGCAGAGAATGCCTCCGAAGAGGACTATCCTCTCAGCGAATTTACATTATGTCGGACAGTCAGGCCGGCCTACATGCCTTGCAGTCGTACACAATAACTTCGAAACTTGTTTATGAGTGCGTCACAGTCCTTAATGATCTGAGGGCCAAAATCAAAGTGTTGTTAGGTTGGGTACCAAGGCATGAAGGACATGACGGCAACGAAAAAGCGGACACCTTGCAAAATACGGTGCTCTAACAGCATTTTATGGTCTGGAACCCTTCTGTGGGCTCACCAAGGCCCACGTAAGGGATACCATAAGCAACTGGGAAGACAAACAGTTTAGGCAGCATTGGCGTAGCAGCCCAGGACAGAGGCAGGCCAAACTCTTTATAGAACCATCGCAAAGAGCATCGGCCAGGCTCATAAATCTAAGGAGGTTGGATCTAAGAACCCTCACTGGGTATAATACGGGACATTGTAGTCAGCGTTATCACCTGAGTAAATTGAATCTGTCAGATACAACAATTTGTCGGTTTTGCGAACTGGACGATGAAACACCGGTTCACATACTCTGCGAATGCATTGCGTTAGCAAGAAAGAGAGTTTGCTACCTAGGTGGTGTCTCTCTCAATCCGTTCGTAATATGGAATAAAATACCAGAGGAGGTGCTCAAATGTATAAAGAGCCTCCGCATACAGCAATAAGCTGAGAGGTCACACAATATGTAGATCGTACTAATGGTCGCGGTGTAATAAGGCCTTATAATAATAATAGTAATAGACCTTGATGGTATACATCTAATTTCTAACGGAAGTCCAAAAATATTAAGCCATATTAAAATAAGAATAGATTAAACACGAAATGTCACAACCCTGAAATGTCACAACTTTTTATTCTACTGATTTGATACAGTGTTTTCACAAGTTTATATAAATGAAACCAGAGCTGTTAATTTTGATTAGTAATTAGTAATTGATTGATTAGAAGGTTTTTTTTTAATTAGTAAAGATTATTTTAATTGCTTTCAAGAAAAAGCAATTACTAATTGATTACGTTTAGAAAAAATAAAAAATAAATATAAAAAAAATATAAAAAAAATTAAAAAATCAAGAAAAAATCAAAAATAATCAAAAGTAATCAAAAACGGCTTTTTTTTGATTATTTTTTTGATTTTTTCTTGATTTTTTTAAATTTTTTTGATTTTTTGGATTTTTTTTTTATTATTTTAAAGTTTTGTTGTTAAAAGTATAAACATCTGTGTATCATTGTATGCAAATATATACACCTACTTACACTTTGGGGCTCATGGATTTCTAGAGTGAACCTTGATCGCTAAGTATATGTACATATGAGAAAAAATGCCAGGTTTAATGGTTATATTGGTTGGAGTGATGATAACACTGGTTTACAAATAATTAATTTGAAAAAATACCAAGATATTCATGTATATGGGTGAATTGGCACTGATATGCGAAGCACAAAACATATTTTTTAAATTTTTTGTATGGGTAGGTTTTCGAGATATCGGTAATTTTGTGTTTTTTATTCAAAAATTCTTTTTGCCAATGTTGCAAAAGCGATGGAGCTAAGCGATACCTCGTTCGAAAGGAAATTAAATACGCTTCTAACGACGTATAAAACGTAAGGGTGGGTCATACCATCGCTGAGCAATAGATGGCCAAAGTCGAAATTTTGTCGAATTTTTACAATTTTTGAAAAAAAATTGATTTTAAAAATGTTTTTTTTCATGCGAAGCTGTGAAAATCAGGACTGTTTATTTTTTCGAAAATGAGTGTGTATAATTGCAAACACTTTAAGCGTAATATTACCAAGATCTAGGAAAAACTGTATTTTTGGCGATTTTTTTGTAACTTTCAACATATCTACTTTTAATAGAATTGTAAAAGGTCGATGTCTGAGTATTGTAGATATTCAAAAAAAATATTCATAGTATTAGTCATTACTAAGCCAATAAACTCCAAATCAACCGTTTTTAGAATTATTGTCGGTCTGTCTGTAAACTAGTGTAATTTGTAAACGGCTAGTGTCGGACATTTCTCGTTTGATACCCTACGGGTACGGTCGGATAGTTCTATTTGAACACTTATAAGGCTAGGCTCACACTGCAACCTACTCCGGCCGTCCGGCAACAATCACACATCCAAACACATGTGTTTTAAATTAGCTCCTCGATTTCATCCAATTTCACCCGAATGTAAACAAACTTTGGCCGTCCGATAAAATAGAACGCGTTCGAATTTCTCTGATGAGACCGGATGAAAAAGTCGGTTGCAGTGTGAGCGTAGCCTAAGTATGCTACACAAATTAAAACATAGGCATACCAACTATGTCCAAAAGAGACTTGTAATGATCAATTGATCAAAAATTAAGTTATTGTCCATAGAGACATGTCCAGGATTAATAAATTTCGTCCACAATGGGCGACGTAGTCATTTATGGGCATTAGACATTTGATTTACTATCGTACAGCACTATTAACAAGTTGTAAATTACACCGCTACATTCAATATTTTTCATATTGATATTTTATCATCTCTATCATTCCATATTACATATACCTTTTTAAAAATAATATACTGAATGTGCAAAAGCGCCAGTCTTCTGTTTAGGTTGTAGTTCGACCACTTGATCAGAACTAGTACAAAAGATTTTTCCTCCAGGGATATTTATGTGCATCAATACATGCATTTATATAAAAGAACTTCCTGCTTGACCCATACATATGTATGTTTGTGCAAGTGAATATTTATGTATGTACATATTTTTCTACAACAGTACTGGAAAAAAAATCAAAAAAAATCAAAAAATCAAAAGTAATCAAAAGTAATCATTACTTTTGGTTATTTTTGATTACTTTTGAATTTTTGATTTTTTTTGGATTTTTTTAATTTTTTTTTTTTTTTTAATCAATTGAAAAATAATCATTAAAAAGTGAAAGTAATTGGTAATCAATCATTAGGTGGCTTCTCAAAAAATAATCAATGAAATGCTAATCATTACCGATTATTAATCAATTATTAACAGGTCTGAATGAAACAAATATCTGTCATCATTTATAGTTCGTGTTAAGCAACCATTAGCGATACTTGGCATAGACTTGACTTGACGTGGGAACTGCCACTTAGCGTTCTGTTATATGAAGTTTGCATGTAATCGATTACCCTACTTGACTTGACTTAGAAATCTGATGAGTTCCATAGTGATAAAAATTTTTGGATGTATATTATTCATATGGCAGCCGCAAAACTAGCTGTCAAATAAATTAAATTCAAATTAGGCCAACCAAAAAAAAAACGTTTTTTCCTCCCAAAATTCTTTATAGTTTTGCTCGGGCATTGATTATATACTGATTATAGATAAGCTCTAAACATCGAAACCTAATGCCACGAAAAGGCGTGTTGGTACTTTTTACAGAGTTATATGTAAAAAATCACATAAGATAAATTTCATATCAAATCCAATATGCATTGAACCCGACCCCCTCAGAATTTGATGAAATTTTGCATAGCGGAACATCTTACCTACCCAAACTCAACCTCATTTTTAGAAATTGCATTTTCGAAAAATTGTGGGCGTGGCAAGGTTTCGAAATATTAGAAAAGTGACGATAATAGGTACTTTAAAGTGTGATTACTACGGAATGGCTTTACCGATTTAAAAGATCTTCATACCATTAGAAAGGTATTGAAATAAGCTTTCATAAAAATACACTGTAAAAATTTTTCAGTACACTGAAAAAAAATGTTTTCCAAAATATGTTTTCCAAATAAACTGAACAAACACTTCAAAGATCAAGTGATTTTGGAAAATAAAATTTTCGTTCAACGTTTCGCCAACCTCCTTGGCTTCATCGGGAACGTATTTATTTTATTTATCTCTACACCCAAAAAAAAATGTATCGGTATCGGTTTCATACCGCTTGGTTAAAAAAGTATCGTTTTCTTCGTATCAATGAAACAATGCATCATATAAAAAAGACAGTGAAAAGTATCAAATCTGTATTTTAGTTATTGAATCGCTGAAGAAAAGTATTACATTGGCACTTCAAAAATGTCAAATTGAGAGTATTGGTATCAATATAGTAGCATAAAGCATATAATTGATATTTAAAGATATTAAATTACAACTTATGAAATATCAATTGAATAATACGTTTGATGAAGAAAAATTGATACCCCAAAGTTGCATATTGACACTGCTATTTGTACTATTTAGCATCGCCCTGATACCAGCTGTTTTTTGAGTGTATTTAAGAGCAAAACAAACAGAGGACAAACATAAAAACAAATACAATTTTCACAAATAAAAAGGGTCATAGCTGGTACCATCAACATTTGGTGCACTTGCCATACTGAGCTTTTCTCATAAGTACAGTAAATATGCAGCCGCAATATAGGCGGTGTCTTCCTTCTTGTTCATCGTTCTTTCTCTATTTTTTAGTATGTGCAGACTCTCCAGTGTGTACCTAGTTCGTTCTCTATTCTCCTTATCTATTATTTTGGCGTTTAGTATATCAGGTGTATGTCCATATGTAAGACTGTGTTGTGCAAGTGCCGTGCTGTTTTTGTTTTTCCTGATATCAGCTTCGTGCTCAGCTAAACGAACTCTCAGATTTCTTTTGCTCGCACCGATGTATATCTTGTTGCACTCTGAGTTTTCTCCACCCTTGCACTGCACCTCGTAAATGACGTTGTTTTGTTGGTGGGTTTCTATCGGACTTTTAGTTTTTGTATAAATCGTTGAGAGTGTGCAATTTGACTTGTATGCTAGTGATATATTTTGTTTGTGTTTTCTAATATTCTCGTTTATTTTCTCTGTAAATCGAGGTACATATGTGACACTGTGATATTGCTTTGTTGGGTTGATCGGTTGGGAAGTGGTTGTTTTGTTATGCTTTTTGTTTACTTCTTGATGTATTAGGGTGTTCACTAAATGTATTGGATAATTATTATCCGTGAGTGTTTTATAAATTTTCGTTTTGTTTGCTTCTATGAACTGTTTGTCGCTAATTGTAAATATTTTGTGTATAAGATTTTTTGCTGTATTTATTTTATACTTTTTTGGTTGGGCGGAGAGAAAATTAATTATTCTACCTGATGCCACAGGTTTGGAGAACCAGTCAAGTATAATTTTGTTGTTGTCTGTGTGGATAAGCACATCTAAGAACGGGACTTTGTGATTTTCTTCTTTTTCCATGGTGAATTGCAGTTTGTTGTGGTATTGGTTTATTGTATTTAGAATTAAATCGACGTCGTCTCTTTTCACTATGGCAAATATGTCGTCTACATACTTTACTATAAATTTCATTTTGATGTTGTGAAGATTTCTCAGATTTGAGATGGTACAATCTAGTAGGTCATCCATTATAATATCTGCTATTGTCGGTGAGAGAGGATTGCCCATAGGCATGCCAAAACTTTGTGTATAAATTTTTCCTTCGTACATAAAATAGTTGTTTTCTTTCAAGGTAGCATATTCCATACGGAAATAGCACTCAAACGCAATTTAAGTGAAAATGATTTTCACTCCGTCGTACATAATCAGACACATCTAAGTGAGAGAATCGCGAAAGAAGTAGAAGCAGTTCAGGAATCCAATATTGAACAACTACAACTTAAATCTTTAGGCATTCGTGTGTTTTTTTTTTTATGTAGACGACATATTTGCCATAGTGAAAAGAGACGACGTCGATAAATACACTAAACCAATACCACAACAACCTGCAGTTCACCATGGAAAAAGAAGAAAATCACAAACTCCCGTTCTTAGATGTGCTTATCCACAAATGCAACAACAAAATTATACTTGACTGGTTCTCCAATCCTGTGGCATCAGGTAGAATAATTAATTTTCTCTCCGCCCAACCAAAAAAGTATAAAATAAATACCGCAAAAAATCTTATACACAAAATATTTACAATTAGCGACAAACAGTTCATAGAAGCAAACAAAACGAAAATTTATAAAATACTCACGGATAATAATTATCCAATACATTTAGTGAACACCCTAATACAACAAGAAGTAAACAAAAAGCATAACAAAACCACCACTTCCGATCAACCCAACAAAGCAATATCACAGTGTCACATATGTACCTCGATTTACAGAGAAAATAAACGAGAATATTAGAAAACACAAACAAAATATATCACTAGCATACAAGTCAAATTGCACACTCTCAACGATTTATACAAAAACTAAAAGTCCGATAGAAACCCACCAACAAAACAACGTCATTTACGAGGTGCAGTGCAAGGGTGGAGAAAACTCAGAGTGCAACAAGATATACATCGGTACGAGCAAAAGAAATCTGAGAGTTCGTTTAGCTGAGCACGAAGCTGATATCAGGAAAAACAAAAACAGCACGGCACTTGCACAACACAGTCTTACATATGGACATACCCCTGATATACTAAACGCCAAAATAATAGATAAGGAGAATAGAGAACGAACTAGGTACACACTGGAGAGTCTGCACATACTAAAAAATAGAGAAAGAACGATGAATAAGAAGGAAGACACCGCCGATATTGCGGCTGCATATTTACTGTGCTTATGAGAAAAGCTCAGTATGACAAGTGTACCAAATGTTGATGGTACCAGCTATGACCCTTTTTATTTGGGAAAATTGTATTTGTTCATACAATTATTTGTGAGTTTTGTTGCTATATTTGTTACCATATTTTATGTCAAGTGTTTAAATTCTAATTGTTTTTATGTTTGTCCTCTGTTTGTTTTGTTCTTAAATAGAGATAAATAAAATAAATACGTTCCTGATGAAGCCAAGGAGGCTGGCGAAACGTTGAACGAAAAGTGTAGCTGGTATTGTTTGTTTGTGAGTTGTTGCTCAGTTTGTTCGTTAATAACAAAAAATAGAATAATTTAAGAAAATAAATTATTCGATCGGTCAAATAGTCCATGAAAAATTTTCTTCTGTACAATAACATGACCATAACATCAAAGCTTTCGAAAAATAATGTAGTTTTCTTGCTCTAAATGCATTAGACCGTATAAGCTTATTGGAAATAATAAAAAAAAAAAATTTAAAAATACCAAAAAACGGTCAGAAAAATATTAAAATAAAATTTTATTTTAGAAAGGTCTATTCAATATATATAATATATCTGAAAACTAAAATGCGTTTTTTTTCTTTTCTTTAAATTTATTTAAGTAAATGCATCTCTTGGTTACTTTCTGATATTTTGATATCACGCGTAAACTAATCAACCAATTTCAAAAATTTTTTTTCAAACTGGGAAACACTTCGAAGACCAAGCGATTTAAAAAAAAAATTAAAATTTTAGAAAGGCCTATTTAATATATGGGTGTTTCCCAGAAAAAGTCAACCAACATTTTTTTTTGTATGGAAAAAATTTGGTTTTTACTAGTAAAATAACGTCCGCAACGTAACGTCCCCAACAGACATATGTAACGATTACTTACAAACAGCTTTTCTTATCTTATTTTTGTGTTGGTTTTTAAGAACTCACTACATTCATCTTCAATTTATCCTTAAAGGGTTTTTCTTAATACTTCGAAATTGGAAGAAAATTGCTAATTTGGCTAGTTGCCTTAACACTACTTCCGTTTTGAGTAACGTCCGCAACGCAGTTTATGTGGCTTTGACAGCGACATCATACTTTGCTATCATCTGCAACATACTTTAACCGACAGCAGGTCCTAAAAACGTCCATAAATAATACAATGGCTCCAGTTTTCACGATACTTCTTACTCAAAATTCAAAAAAATCGTTCAAACGTAACGTCCGCAACACTAGGAAATGCCCATATATAACTTTTCTGAAAACTAATATGCGTTTTTTTTTCTTTTGTTTAAATTTATTTAAGTAAATGCATCTCTTGGTTACTTTCTGATATTTTGATATCACGATCAAACTAATAAACCGTTTTCAAAGATTTGGGGTGTGTTCGAGCCGCTCAATATTACTGCAATATTGCAGTCATGTTACTTTATTGTTGCAATGATGCTGATACTTAGATGGCTATATGCAACAATGATTGCATACTTTATTTTCATGTTGCACATGATGACCTTGTGATGCGCAACAGATAGTCAACATTTTATTCAACGAACGCGCGACGTTGCAAATGTTGCCAAAACTTTGCCAAAGAACGTGATACGTGTCATAAAAAGTAACACTGCCGCAACAATTGCGGCTCGAACACACCCTTGTATACTGTTAGAAAGGTACACGGCTAAAAATTCGAACATAAATTTTAAACTTTTTTGGACTACATATATGACCAAACCAAATTTGGATTCAAATTCAATCTATACCAGTTTTCTTCATTGTAATTCCAAGCTTGAAGCCAAGAAATAAAGAGTTTTGTTTTTCAACAATATCATTATTGCTATTGGTATTTTTAATTTTAATAATTCATATTAGGTTAGGTTAGGCTCAAGTGGCTACCGTAGAGGCACACCTAGGCCAGTATTAAAAGGCCCGTTGTGATACCACCAACACTAGGAAAGTCAGTTCCGGGACCCTGCCATATGGAAAATCCCGGTATTAACGGAATTCTCCACATAGCAGAATCCCGGGACTGACTTTCCTATACCGACACCGTTACTCCTCCTCGAACAATTTAGATGACTTGATGAAGGCCATCAGGTCCTTTATGTCCAGCTCCGTGACCTGGCGTAGGCTAACCAGGAAGGGAACTCCCAAAAAGTGCATTCTCGCGCCACTTAAAGCCGGGCAGTTGCAGATGAGGTGCTCCACCGTTTCCTCCTCCTCATCATCCTTACAACTCCTACAGCATCGTCGGTAGGGCACACCAAGTCTTTCTGCGTGCCTACCAATGAGGCAGTGCCCAGTCAATACGCCTATTAATATGGAGATTTCTCTTCTCCTTAGGGCATAAATTTGTCTCGATCTTTTATGATCCCATTTCGGCCAGGTTTCTTTGGATATCCGGCATCCTGGAGATTGCAGCCATCTTTCGTTGGCTTGGCGGAGTGTGTACTCCTTCAGCATAAGCTTGCAAGTGGCAAACGGCATACCTAAGCGCTCTTTATCCCGAAGAACCTGCTTGGTCGTGCCCTGCCTCGCAAGTTCGTCTGCCCTACAATTTCCCTCAATGTCCCTATGCCCCGGGACCCATGTGAGGTTCACGCGATTCTGTTGGGCCATCTCCTGTAGAGATCGACGACAGCTGAGCGTCAGTTCAGAGTTGAACGAATAAGAGCCAAGGGATTTGATGGCCGCCTGGCCGTCGCTGAATATAAAAATGTCGTGTCCGATAGTGTGTTGGCCTATCCAAGCCGCGGCGTCCATGATTGCTGAAACTTCAGCCTGGAAGACACTGCAGTGATCAGGTAGTCTGAAGGAGAGCTCAAGGTTCAGATCCTTTGAATAAACCCCTCCTCCAACTCTGCCGTCTAACTTCGAGCCATCAGTATAAATGGAAGTGCCGCCATGAGTGGCGTGCTCTCCCATTCTTCCCTGCTGGGAATGTTGATTTTAAAACAGCTATCTCCGACTGTTGTGGTCGCACAACGATCCGTGCTCAGCGGAAGAAAGCTATAGGATCCCAAAATACAGGCGTGTCCAGTAGTGCTTGCGCCCCAGCCGGACGTTTCCCTTAGACGTAGAGCCGATGCTGCTGCTACCCGGTGCCCTTCCAGATCGAGTGGCAAAATGCCAAGAATGGCCTGGAGTGCTTCATTGGGCGTTGTTCTTAACGCACCGCTTATACAGATCATGCAAGATCTGTGTACTTTACCTAGCAGATTAAGGTTTGTTGCCTTGCTCAGCGCAGGCCACCATACCACAACTCCATAGAGCATGATTGGTCGAATGATTGCGGTGTAGATCCATTTGCATATTTTGGGGCTGAGCCCCCATTTCTTTCCAATGGCTCTTTTGCATGTGTAGAGTGCAATACACGCTTTCTTCTGGCGCTGAAGAACATTCTCCTTCCAGGTTAGTTTCCTATCCAGAACTGTGCCTAAGAACTTGGCTTTGTCAGCCAGGTTCAGGTGCACGTCATTCAGTTTTGGTAGTGTTAGCGGTGGTATCTTATAGCGGTTGGTGAAAAGAACCAGTTCTACTTTTCCCGGGTTGATGCTCAGTCCGCAGCGCGAGCACCATGAGGAAACCTCTCGCAGTGCTGCTTGCATCAAGTCGCACAGGGTTTGTGGGAATTTGCCCCTATATACTATAGCTAAGTCGTCTGCATATGCCACTACCCTCCCGCCCCCCAGCTTGTGTCTCGCAGCATCGAGTTGACAGTGAGGTTCCATAGAAGCGGGGAGAGAACACCACCCTGAGGCGTTCCCCTTGTGACATAGCGTGATAAGTCAACCGAGCCCAGTGATGAAACTATTCGTCTACCCCTTAGCAGTTGATCAATAAGTCCAATAAGAGACCTGCTTATGCCCAGACTTGTTAAAGCGGTGTTTATAGCATCAGCGCTTATGTTGTTGAAGGCTCCTTCAATATCTAAAAAGGCCGCAAGACAGTACTCCTTCTCATACAGCGATTTTTCAATAACAGAAACTTGGCTGTGAAGCGCAGTTTCTGTAGATTTCCCTTTGGTGTATGCATAATGATAGCTACAGATCAGGTTGCTATCAATAGTAGAGGAGAGGTAGTCATTTATTATCCTCTCGAAGGTTTTGAGCACAAAGGATGAGAGACTGATCGGCCTGTAGTCCTTCGGCTCGTAATGAGACGCCTTCCCCGCCTTAGGAATAAACACTACCGTGGCACTTCTCCAGGAGCACGGAATGTAGTTAAGAGCCAGGCAGGCTGTATAGAGAAATACCAGCCATTTGGCTGATGTCTCCAGCGTGTTTATGAGTTGTGCGGGAATAATCCCGTCTGGCCCGGCAGCCTTGAACGGTTCGAAGCTCTTAACCGCCCACCTAACCTTTTCCTCCGTGATGGGTATGTATACAGCCAGGTTTGTTGTAGGTGCTACGGGTTCCTCATGCAAGTTCCCTGGGAAGTGCGTATTCAAGAGCAGCTCTAGGGTTTCCCTCTCCGTGCTGGTCCAGGATCCGTCAGGTTTGCGCAAATAGCTTGTGGCTGTTTGAGTTTTTGAGAGCACTCGTCTAAGTCTCGCTGTATCGTCGACATTTTCGACCCCAGTGCAGAAATTTCTCCACGATACTCTCTTCGCCTGCCTCAGAGCTTTTTTGTAGGCCCTGAGTTTAACTTTATATTCGAGCCATTGAGTCTCCGTGCCAAGGCTCTTGGCCTTATTAAATTGTGTCCTACATGATTTTCGGAGCGAGTCCAGGTCGTAGGACCACCAATGCGGCCTATGTTTACCGCGTGGTTTTGGCACTGGGCAAGCCTGCTCTAAGGCATTCGAGAGCGCCGTTGTAAAGGTCTTTACCAGATCCTCCAACTCCCCTACTGATGAGGGGACTTGTGGGGGCAGTGCTGGTAAGTCCCTAGATAGTATTTCATTGTGTAGCTGCCAGTTAGTGTTACGTGGGTTGCGTTTCATAACCGGCTGCTCAACAGAAAAGTCTAGAACTATTTCTACGTACCGGTGGTCGGAGAATGAGTGCTCATCGAGAACGCGCCATTTTCTGACCCACTCATAAGCACCTTCGCTGCAAATAGTGAGATCTATTACCTCCCTACGGGTTTTAGTAATAAACGTAGGTTCGTTACCCACGTTGCAAACTACCAGGTTAGTTGTTAACAAATAGTCAAACAACGACTCTCCTCTAGCATTGATATCGGAGCTTCCCCACTGGACGTGATGAGCATTGGCGTCAGTTCCGATAATAAGATGACCCATGGAAAAATTTGCTACCAGGTCTTTTACCTCCCTCTGTGGCGGAGGTTCTTCGGCGTCGTAGGGCATATAGACCGACGCAATCGTCAGACTGGTACTGTCGACTGTTAGACTGGCAGCTGTAACGTCACCATTGGTATAGTTGGGCAAGAGAAATGCATTCAGCTCAGACTTAACTAAAATACAGGCTCTAACCCGGCCCCCCTCGCTGGCTCGAATAAGCTTATAACCCTTAGTCCCCAAACCGCAAATCCTTGAGCTGTTGACCCAGGGTTCTTGGATGAGGACCACATCTACGTCGCCTTTAGAGAGACGACTGATTAAAGCAGCCGAGGCTGCTTTAGATTTGTGCAGGTTTATCTGAATCACCACCAACATGAGAGTGCTCAGACTTCCCTGCCACCGCCGTATCGTCGAGTTCCACCTCGTCTGGAGGCTTATCTTTCAACGACGATTTCTTCAGACCACGGTTTGGCGTGGCAGAGATCCTCCTAACTGTGGCAGTGTCAACCGTGGTGCGCTCAGGACTAGCTGCTATCACTGTGACGTTGAGGTCCTCCCCGTCCAGCAGGCTGTCTCCCATCTCCGAGCTGTTCACTGCTCCTTCGCCATTTGACGTGGCAGATACCATACTTTCCGAGTCGGACATCTCCGACTCCCCTTCCGGCACTGCGATGTCCGAGTCCTCCGGTGCAGCCGAAATAGCAGCGCGCTGTGCATCGCCGCGGTATACGTGGATCACGATCTGACCCATGCCGTAGTGCACTCGTCCATTGCACCGTTTAAGGGGCTCGAGTGCCTCCTTATTCAAGGTGAAGACCACTTGCCTATCAGGCCCTACCGCGTCCTCGACCAGATTTACACCCCAGTCCTGCGTCGGGAGAGACGGGTTCATGATCCTCAGCATCCTGAGAATTCTCTCAGGTTCAGCAGGGATAGCAGGAATCCACGCTCTTGCCCTTGGCCGAGCCGGGATGTCCTTCCAGTCGACAACCTCGATTCTTGCCCCTTGGTAGATCTCACCTAGTCTTGCAGCTGCTGCCTTGTACAGTGCAACAGTTTTTGCATCCTCGCAAGCGAATACCTTGATTCGGCCCTGGTGCCATCCCGCATCAGAACCCATCGGAGTGGCACCCGGAGGCTCATCCATAATGTCGAGAAGGGCATTACCGATAGCGTTCCGGACGAACCGCCACTGGTCCCTAGGGATGGCCCAGTTTTCATTACCTCGGTCAATGACGCCTATGAGGATCCTATCCTTAGTCACTTCAGCAAAGCTGAGTTTACCCATTACGGGGGCGTGTTGCTGCCGCTTCGGGTGAGGTTTTAAATCCACGTCCGATCTCTGGCGTTTAAAGGGATTTATATTAACCTTCTTTGGCGCGTAATCGCTTTGGAAGTTCGGTAAGATAGCTTCAGCCATCTCCACCGTCTTCCTAGCATTCGGCGATAGCGTCTCTTGTGAAATACCCTCGTATTTCTTCAGTATCCTCGCGGCCGCTCTTTTGTCCAAGTACTCAGAGCGACTGGGAGATGTCTTTTGGGGTAAATTTCGACCCGTAGTTGCCATCGCGGTCGTTCCCTTATTTGGATCTCTGGGGCCAGGTCGTGAGACCACTGCCACAGACGTTAAAGACTTGGTTTCGGTACCGGCACTTACTAGGGCTCTAGCATTAGCCGTTGTTGGCTTCACCGTGTTTGTACCGGTACTTACTTTGGGGATTGCCCCCTTATTATCCAGAGCTGATCGACTCGTAGTTGCCATCGCTGTCGACCTCTCGGCTGATGAAGAAATGGAGTTTGTCCTCCGACGTTGCGTTCTCGGTTGCTCCAGCATTTTCCTCCTCTGCTGGGCAGTATACATGGTTGTATCATTATTTTTAAGGTTTTTATTACTTTTTTTCATCTTGTTCGTACGACCCCTTGCCGGGCAAGGCCAGTTTAGGGTCAAAGGAAGAGTATGGGGAATGTGTCGTCCGCCGCGGCAGAGCCCCATGCCGCGGTAAGGCCATAGTTACTCATATTAATAATTAAAAATTTTTGTTAGAATAGAAAAAGTAAGTTTTTGGGTCACACGCCACAGCTTCATAGATCGATTTCGGGAGTTGCTAGTTCCACTCATCAGTATGATTTAGGCAACGCGTCTCTAACCTACCGGCTAGTTACGTGTTATTTTTGTGAACGCGCTAAACACCCTTTTCTATTCTTGGTTCTTGCCAACTGGTTTATTAGCGGCAGCGATATATATATATCACGTTTCACTAAGTGTTGGGCTTTTGTTGTTTTGTCAGTTCGACAAATGCGAATGCGTGCTCTCGCTTTATACACATATTTGTTTACAACAATGGAATTGTTGTTATACGGCTTTTTTTGGTACTAAACTTCATTGTAATTGCAAGCTTGAAGCCAAGAAATAAATAGTTTTGTTTTTCAACAATATCATTATTGCTATTGGTATTTTTAATTTTAATAATTCATATTAATAATTAAAAAATTTTGTTAGAATAGAAAAAGTAAGTTTTTGGGTCACACGCCATAGCTTCATAGATCGATTTCGGGAGTTGCTAGTTCCACTCATCAGTATGATTTAGGCAACGCGTCTCTAACCTACCGGCTAGTTACGTGTTATTTTTGTGAACGCGCTAAACACCCTTTTCTATTCTTGGTTTTCATGAAAATTGGCTAAATGAATCGGGTTTCAATTATAAACAAGAAATGTTTTAACAATTTTTTAAAGATAAAATAAATTGTTTGTCCGTTGGCGGGAATTCGAACCAAGACTCCCCGCATCATGCCCGTCTGCTCTACCACTGAGCTACATCGCACACATAAATGTTGTTGGCAAAATTCAATCTTGAATAAGCTTTCAAAAATAAATTTGAATTTTCAAACCCAAAAGTTTAAATTTTAGACCGAAAAGTTTTAAGAATAAAATAAAACTAAAAAAAATGTGGCAGCTGACAGAACTCTAACGAAAACGCTCAGGAGTCACAGCCGACTGCTCTACCGCTGAGCTATGACGCTCATGAAGTTTTTGTGGGCAAAATTCAATTACATTAAAACAAACCAAAAATAAAAAATTTAGACAGCTTTTTCATTTAGATTTTAAATCGAAACCAAAAGAAATTGAAAATCTTTCTAGGTATTTGGACGGTTTGAAATATTGTACAAAAAAGTTTGAGAAATTGATTAAAATTTATACGGGTTTAAAATTTAGGTTCATTTTTTTAGCCGTGTATTTAAATCAGCTTTTGAAAAAATACACTGTAAACAATTTTGTATTCCAGTGGGGTGCACCCCAGCTAACATCAAAACAACGGCTCGAATATTTCACATACAAGGAAAAGGTCGGCGGCTGAATGTACTTGAGAACATGGAGATATACAAGTTAAAAACATTTAACTTTTGAGCTGCGAAAAGTTGTATATTAAATCTAAATAAATAAAAATAAAAAATTAACTTTATCAAGTGTACGTCAATTTATTGTTTGTGTCTGAAAAATTTGATAATACGATGCTTGTTCGAACCTATTAGAATACTTAGTCATAGTATCTGTATCTGTATAACTTCCAAAGTATAGTTAGGTACCTTTTTTTGTCACACAATAATATCAAATCTTTTTCAGTGTAATATAGAATCTTCACAGTATATGTTTTCAAAAGGTGATTTTAATACCTTTCTAACGGTATAACAATTTTTGAAATCGGTTGATTAGTTTACGCGTGATATCAAAATATGAGAAAGTAACCAAAAGATGCATTTACTTAAATAAATTAAAAATAAAAAGAATAGATCTTTCTAAAATAAAATTTTATTTTTCAAAATCGCTTGATCTTTGAAGTGTTTTTTCAGTTTATTTATATTTTGGAAGACATTTTTTTTTTGAGTGTACTAAAAAATTTGTACAGTGTATTTTTTTGAAAGCTTATTTCAATACCTTTCTAATGGTGTGAAGATCTTTGAAATCGGTAAAGCCATTCCGTAGTAATCACACTTTAAAGTACCTATTATCGTCATTTTTCGAATATTTCGCTACCTTGCCACGCCCACAATTTTTCGAAAATCCCATTTCTAAAAATAAGATTGTGTTTGGGTAGGTAAAATGTACCTCTATGCAAAATTTCATCAAATTCTGAGGGGGTCGGGTTCAAAATGTACCTTTTTTCAGCCTTTGAAATGAAATTCATCATAATTACTTTTAAAAAGCAATTCGAGAGGGAACAATTTTACGCTTATTTGAAACTGGCTAGTGTGCTCTCTTGTTATTTTTCTAAGTGCTAAGTGACAGTTCTCAAGTCTAGCCAAGTATATGCTAAGTATCTGTAATGGCACCTTTAGTGAAAAATAATTGTTTGCCTTAAAGCCCTATATACGCATCTTTTTGAGCGTGAGCGGGGGTGAGCGTGAACAATTTTCTTTTATTTAATATGTTGATATTACTCCAGTTTTCCAAAAAAATCATAAGTGGATAAACAACTAAAATATCTTTGATATCAGTGCATGTAAAATTAAGTGAATGTGTTAAATATGCTTTGAAATGCTTATTTTACCATCTCACAGCAGGGTTGGGAAATGAGAATTTAGAAATTGTATTGAGGCCACACAAAAGACGTACGAGCCATGATTTTCGATTAAAGTGTTGTGAAAATCCATTATGTATTTACTACACGTTTAATTGCTACGAAACATACAGTTATGAAGCTAGAACAAAATCAATTCTGTCGTAAGTACATTGTCTTTGTTTGTTATTAGCTTTCGAAAACGCAAAGTGGCTGTTACATCTATTTTTTTCTTTTGGCTCGTACGTCTTTCCTGCGCACACGTGGCGCTGAAGAACATTGTCCTTCCAGGTTAGTTTTCCATCCAGAACTGTGCCTAGGAACTTGGCTTTGTCAGCCAAGTACAGGCGCACGGCATTCAGTTTTGGTAGGTTTAACGGTGGTATCTTATACCGGTTGGTGAAAAGGACAAGTTCGGTTTTTCCCGGGTTGATGGTCAGTCCGCAGTGCGAGCACCAAGAGGAAACCTCTCGTAGTGCTACTTGCATCAAGTCGCACAGGGTTTGTGGGCAACGAGTTGACAGTGATGTTCCATAGAAGCGGGGAGAGAACATCACCCAGAGGCATTCCCCTTGTGGTAAATCAACCGAGCCCAGTAATGAGACTATTCTTCTGGTCTTTAGTAGTTGATCAATAAGTCCAATAAAAGACTTGCTTATGCCCAGATTTGTTAAAGCGGTGTTAATTGCATTCGGGATTATGTTGTTGAAGGCTCCTTCAATGTCTAGGAAGGCCACTAGATAGTAATCCTTTTCATCCAGCGATTTTTCAATAACAGAAGCTAGGCTGTGAGGCGCAGTTTCCGTAGATTTACCTTTGGTGTATGCATGTTGATAGCTAGAGATAAGGTTGCTATCAATAGTAGTGGAGAGGTAGACGTTTATTATCCTCTAGAAAGTTTTGAGTACAAACGACGAGAGACTGATCGGTCTGTAGTCCTTAGGCTCCTTAATGGGACGCCTTCCCCGCCTTAGGAGTAAACACTACCGTGGCGCTTCTCCAGGAGCGCGGAATGTAACTAAGAGCCAGGCAGGCTGTATAAAGAAATACCAGCCATTTAGCTGATGTCTCCAATGTGTTTATAAGCTGTGCGGGAATAATCTCGTCTGGCCCGGCAGCCTTGGACGGTTCGAAGCTTTTAACTGACCGCCTTACCCTTTCCTCTGTGATGGGTATGTTTACAGCCAGGTTTGCTACAGGTGCTGAGGGTTCATCACGCAAGTTCCCTGGAAAGTGCGGGTTCAAGAGCAGCTCTAGGGTTTCTCTCTCCTTGCTGGCCCAGGATCCATCAGGTTTGCGCAAACGGCTTATGGCTGTTTGAGTTTTTGAGAGCACTGGTCTAAGTCTGGCTGTATCGTCGACATTTTCGACCCCAGTGCAGAAATTTCTTCACGATACTCACTTCGCCTGCTTCAGAGTTTTTTTGTAGGCCCTTAGTTTAAATTTATATTCGAGCCATTGGCGCATAATCATAGTCCTGAGTTAGTGTACACTTTAGTAAGAGTAATACTAAAAAGTTGAAGTGCACTTCTTTTTTAAGTATATCAGAGACAGTTTAGCGCCATGCTCTACCAAGTAACATTGATAATGTAGTTCTATGTAAAAATGGTAATGCAGTGCGCCACAGTAGCCTAGTGGTTAAGACGTCGCGCTAGTAAGCGGGGGTTCGAGTTCGATTCTTGGCAATTTCTTTGAGTATTTTTTTTTACATTTATTTTTTGTTTTTAAATAATTAATTTTTAATAAGATAAGTTAATAAAATTTATAATTCGCAAATAATGCAATGCAGAAACGCGCTACTGTTTTTTTTATGAAGAATCTATTACAAATTGCCGTAAAACATGTTTTTGGACGTTGCAGAAACAAAAGGCTCGCCAATATGCATATTAAAAAGGATAAAATATGGCAAAAAATAAAAATAAAAAGTAAGATAATATTAAATAAAAAAAATAAAATGAAATGAATTAAAATAAAATAAAATTAAATTAAATAAAACAAAATAAAATAAAACAAAATGAGTCATAAATGACTTCCATGAGTCATAAATGAATTTTCCTTGAGTAATGAATGACTCTTCCATGAGTAGTAAATGACTATACCAAAAGCTATAAATGACTCTTCCAGAAGTCATAAATGACTCTTCCATGAATCATAAATGACTCGTCCAAGACTCATAAATGACTTTCATGAATCATAACTGACTCTCCCATGAGTCATAAATGACTCTTCCAAAACTCATGAATGACTCTTGCATGAGACATGAATGACTCTTAGTCATTATTAGTCCTATACGACTCTTATAGGCATCTGTGGTTCTTGCTTGAGCCAAATAGGACTCTTAGAAGTTTATTTTTATGAATGAATAAGGGCAACATGTTTTTTTTTCTAATTTCTATTTGTTTGTAGCAGTTGTCGATATTTTAACGAAATTGGCAATGTATGAAAAATTAAAGTATTTTTATTTAAAAGTAAGATTATTTTTTACTATTTATACCAAATTTTAGCAAAATCTAAAGAACAAAACGATATATTTGACAGATTTTTTCAACCTCAGTACATTTAGCAGCTATTCGCCGCTCTAACTTTAGCAATGGCTCTAACTGAAAAAAACCGACTTTAACTCGACTACGAATAAGATGAAGTATACTTTTCTTTAAAGTATGCTCTAATTTTATTTAGCGCATACTTTAAGTTAACTATGATTATGCGCCATTGATTCTCCGTGTCGATGCTTTTATCTTATTCAATTGTTTCCTGCAGGTTTTGCGGAGCAAGTCCAAGCGGTAGGTCCACCAATGTGGCCTAGGTTTACAGCGTGGGTTTGGCAATGGACAAGCTTGTTCAAGGGCATTTCAGAGCGCCGAGGTGTAATTCGTTACCAGATCCTTCAGCTCCTCAACTGATGAGGCAGTCTGGGGGTAGTGCTGGTAGGTCTCTAGCTAGTATTTCATTGTGTAGCTGCCAATTGGTATTGCGTGGATTGCGCTTCATCATTGGTTGCTCTACAATAAAGTCTAAAACTATTTCTATGTACCGGTGGTCGGAGAAAGAATGTTCTTCAAGAACACGCCATTTTCTAACCCACTCATAAGCGCCTTCACTACAAATCAAGGTATGAAACCGATTAAAATAAAGTTCCGGTTTCGGTTACGGTTTTGTAACGTGTTTCGGTTTCGGTTCCGGTTTCGCTCTTCAACATTTATTTCGGTTTCGGTTACGGTTTCGTTCCGGTTTCGGTTTCCAAATAAAAACACCAACACAAAAAAATTGTGCTACTACAAAACTCAAATATGTACCTAAATGCAAAATAAGTCTGAATTTTAATAACTTTACTCCGGTTTTCATGAAGAATTTTCTCCAATATATGGTAATAAATATTACTTTCGCTATTTATGGACAATTTTTTTCTTTAATATAAGTATGTATGTTATAAGTTAGTGGTCATTAATTTGAAAATCTTTGAAAATTTGGTGGACTTTTGACCGATAAGTTTAAAAAATTAACTCTACTTTTTATATTAGACAAATGTTAAAATGGAACGTTAATATGATGACGCTTTCTGAGACGGTCACTAAACATTTTTTTTTTCGGTTGTCGTAAATTTTTTCGATGGCTTCATTCGCCTATAGTTCAGTTCTTTCGAAATTTTGATATTGAGGTCAAAAAGTGTCTTGCTTAATCATCTTTCATGAAAATTATTCAGGGTAGCCTCTTTTAAAATAAAATAGGTATGTGTCCACAAAAAAATTCAAAACCGTTTGGAACCGGTTCCGGCTTTTGAAACGGTTTCGGTTTCGTTCTTTTTCAGAAAAAAATAACGGTTACGGTTTCGGTTTCGGTTTTGAAAAATGAATCGGTTTTAATCGGTTACGGTTACGGATCCGGTTTCGGTTTCAGTCCTTGCTACAAATAGTGGTATACGGGTCTTGGTGATAAAAGTAGGCCACTACCCACGTTGCAAACTACCAGGTTGGTTGTTAATAGGTAATCTAACAGAGACCAGGGGCGAGGCTTAGATATCGGAGCTTCCCCATTGGACGTGGTGAGCATTAGCGTCCGCTCCAATAATAAGATGGCCCGTCCAGAAGTTTGACACCTCCCTTTGTGGTGGAGGTTCTTCGGCGTCGTAGGGCATAACTGACAGCGGTAATGTCACCATGGGTATAGTTAGGTAGAAGAAAAGAGTTCAGCCCACAGTTGACCAATATCGTGGAGGTCTGCCCCGTCGCGGAGGCTGTCTCCCAACGACGAGTTGTTCAGAGCAGATGCGCGATTTGGCGTAACGGGAGCCCTGCTGCGATCAAGATTGGCTGCTACCACCGTGACGTCGAGGCCTTTCCCGTCCAAAAGGCTGCCTTCCATCTCCAAGTTGTTCACAGCACCTTCGCCAAATGACGTGGCGGTTAACATGTTTTCCACGTCGGACTCCTCCATTTCCTCTTGCGGTACTTCGATTTCCGAGTCCTCCGGTGCTGCCGCAATGGCAGCGCGCTGTGCAGCGCCACGGTATACTTGGATAACGATCTGGCCTATACTGTAATGCACTAGTCCGTTAAACATTTTAAGGGGTTTTACTGCCTCCTTATTCATGGTGAAGAACGTCCCTACCGCTTCCCCGACCAGAGTGTTACTCCATTCCTGCATTCCAGTTTTTGCAAAATTTAAAGTTTTTACCATATTTGCTCTACATCGTTCTATTTTCATATTCTGTCGCCGGAGGAAGGTTCTGGAAAACTTAAAAAAATTTATGAAGAAAAAACGAATCTATTGCACACGTGATGCGAATTACACTGTGCACCAAGATTCTACATATTTGATGAAACCAATTGGAAATGAAACTTTAGCCCCCTAAATCAAAACCTCATACTTTGTTATTTTTATTCAAAGTTGGTAACCCTGTGTCTGAAAAAATTGATTAAAACTTGATCAAATGAAGCAATTTTAGCTGGATTTTTTTTGTAAATCGCTATTTTTTGGATCGAGGACCTCATTTTTATACCCAGCCAACTAGTACTAGTACAAGGGTATTATAATTTTGTCCGCATAACGGTACTACGTAACCGAGATAGATATAGGGTTCCATATATGAAAGTTCTTAGGTTGAAAAGAGGAGTTCACTAAGGCATGTCCGTCTGTCTGTCCGTCCGTGCGTCTGTCCGTGTACACGAAAACTTGAGTAAAAATGGAGATATTTGCATACAATTTTGTATACAGGTTACTTTCTGGCGAAGGTAGGTTGCTATTGAAAATAGGCGAAATCGGGTTATAACCACGCCCCTTTTTCGATATCGAAAATTTCGAAAATCACATAAACTGACATCTCTCGGTAGCTGAAATGGCTAAAATGATATAATTTTATTGGTGAATCCCCCTGGTCATTCCCCTAGGATTTTTCTATAAATTGTTTATAGTGGGCGTGGCAGCGCCCACTTTTAAGGGAGGCGTTTTTGAAAATTCGACTGGTCGTAGCTTTTAAACTGTTTACGATAGAACGACGGAATTTGGCACAAAGCATACTAGTATCGTTGGGAGTATACCTGATGAAAATGGATAAAATCGCCCTCCAACCATGACCACTTTCGATATCGAAAATTTCTAAAATCACCTAAATTGACATAATTCGGTAACGGAAATGGGTACAAATGATAATTTATAGGTGAATCTCCCTGGTCATTATATAATGATGTTTTGGTAATTTTTTTAAAGTGGGCGTAGCACCGCCGCATTTTTGAAAATTCGACTGGTCGTAACTTTTAAACTGATTAGGGTAGAACGATGAAATTTGGCACAAAGCATACTAGTATCGTTGGGAGTATACCTAATGAAATTGGATAAAATCTCTTTACAACCACCCCCACTTTCGATAGCGAAAGCTTCGAAAATCACCTAAATTGATATAATTCGGTAACGGAAATGGCTAAAATTATATAGTTTGGTAGGATGAACCCCAAAGTCATTCTATTATGGTTTTTTGATAAAGGTTTAAAAGTAGGCGTGGAAACGCCCACTTTTCAGGGAGGCATATTTGAAAATTTCACGGGTCATAACTTTTAAACTGATTACGGAAATTTGGCACAAAGCATACGAGCATCGTTGGAAGTATACCTGATGAAATTGGATAAAATCGCCCTCCAACCACGCCCACTTTCGATATCGAAAACTTCGTGACCTAATGAAATTGGATAAAATCGCTCTCCAACCACGCCCACTTTCGATATCGAAAGCTTCGTAATCACCTAAATTGATATAATTCGGTAACGGAAATGGCTAAAATTTCATTTCATTTCATTTAATTATTTAAAGTCGACACAAACATAAAGCTGTCGACTGTTAATATCACAAGTTATATTACACAACAGAAACAATATTGCAAAAAGGAAATATATAAGATATAACAAAAGTATTATTAACATAAGTCAAGAAAAGTATACAGTTATTAGTTTATTTATAATATTATTTGCAGCTAGCAGGAAGGCAGTGTCCTACGACCTGGACTCGCTCCGAAAATCATGTAGGACACAATTTAATAAGGCCAAGAGCCTTGGCACGGAGACTCAATGGCTCGAATATAAAGTTAAACTCAGGGCCTACAAAAAAGCTCTGAGGCAGGCGAAGAGAGTATCGTGGAGAAATTTCTGCACTGGGGTCGAAAATGTCGACGATACAGCGAGACTTAGACGAGTGCTCTCAAAAACTCAAACAGCCACAAGCTATTTGCGCAAACCTGACGGATCCTGGACCAGCACGGAGAGGGAAACCCTAGAGCTGCTCTTGAATACGCACTTCCCAGGGAACTTGCATGAGGAACCCGTAGCACCTACAACAAACCTGGCTGTATACATACCCATCACGGAGGAAAAGGTCACCTTCGGCGGTTAAGAGCTTCGAACCGTTCAAGGCTGCCGGGCCAGACGGGATTATTCCCGCACAACTCATAAACACGCTGGAGACATCAGCCAAATGGCTGGTATTTCTCTATACAGCCTGCCTGGCTCTTAGCTACATTCCGTGCTCCTGGAGAAGTGCCACGGTAGTGTTTATTCCTAAGGCGGGGAAGGCGTCTCATTACGAGCCGAAGGACTACAGGCCGATCAGTCTCTCATCCTTTGTGCTCAAAACCTTCGAGAGGATAATAAATGACTACCTCTCCTCTACTATTGATAGCAACCTGATCTGTAGCTATCAGCATGCATACACCAAAGGGAAATCTACAGAAACTGCGCTTCACAGCCTAGTTTCTGTTATTGAAAAATCGCTGTATGAGAAGGAGTACTGTTTTGCGGCCTTTTTAGATATTGAAGGAGCCTTCAACAACATAAGCCCTGATGCTATAAACACCGCTTTAACAAGTCTGGGCATAAGCACGTCTCTTATTGGACTTATTGATCAACTGCTAAGGGGTAGACGAATAGTTTCATCACTGGGCTCGGTTGACTTATCACGCTATGTCACAAGGGGAACGCCTCAGGGTGGTGTTCTCTCCCCGCTTCTATGGAACCTCACTGTCAACTCGATGCTGCGAGACACAAGCTGGGGGGGCGGGAAGGTAGTGGCATATGCAGACGACTTAGCTATAGTATATAGGGGCAAATTCCCACAAACCCTGTGCGACTTGATGCAAGTAGCACTGCGAGAGGTTTCCTCATGGTGCTCGCGCTGCGGACTGAGCATCAACCCGGGAAAAGTAGAACTGGTTCTTTTCACCAACCGCTATAAGATACCACCGCTAACACTACCAAAACTGAATGACGTGCACCTGAACCTGGCTGACAAAGCCAAGTTCTTAGGCACAGTTCTGGATAGGAAACTAACCTGGAAGGAGAATGTTCTTCAGCGCCAGAAGAAAGCGTGTATTGCACTCTACACATGCAAAGAGCCATTGGAAAGAAGTGGGGGCTCAGCCCCAAAATATGCAAATGGATCTACACCGCAATCATTCGACCAATCATGCTCTATGGAGTTGTGGTATGGTGGCCTGCGCTGAGCAAGGCAACAAACCTCAATCTGCTAGGTAAAGTACACAGATCTTGCATGATCTGTATAAGCGGTGCGTTGAGAACAACGCCCAATGAAGCACTCCAGGCCATTCTTGGCATTTTGCCACTCGATCTGGAAGGGCACCGGGTAGCAGCAGCATCGGCTCTGCGTCTAAGGGAAACGTCCGGCTGGGGCGCAAGCACTACTGGACACGCCTGTATTTTGGGATCCTATAGCTTTCTTCCGCTGAGCACGGATCGTTGTGCGACCACAACAGTCGGAGATAGCTGTTTTAAAATCAACATTCCCAGCAGGGAAGAATGGGAGAGCACGGATCGGAGTCCCGCCCCTGAGGGCGGCACTTCCATTTATACTGATGGCTCGAAGTTAGACGGCAGAGTTGGAGGAGGGGTTTATTCAAAGGATCTGAACCTTGAGCTCTCCTTCAGACTACCTGATCACTGCAGTGTCTTCCAGGCTGAAGTTTCAGCAATCATGGACGCCGCGGCTTGGATAGGCCAACACACTATCGGACACGACATTTTTATATTCAGCGACAGCCAGGCGGCCATCAAATCCCTTGGCTCTTATTCGTTCAACTCTGAACTGACGCTCAGCTGTCGTCGATCTCTACAGGAGATGGCCCAACAGAATCGCGTGAACCTCACATGGGTCCCGGGGCATAGGGACATTGAGGGAAATTGTAGGGCAGACGAACTTGCGAGGCAGGGCACGACCAAGCAGGTTCTTCGGGATAAAGAGCGCTTAGGTATGCCGTTTGCCACTTGCAAGCTTATGCTGAAGGAGTACACACTCCGCCAAGCCAACGAAAGATGGCTGCAATCTCCAGGATGCCGGATATCCAAAGAAACCTGGCCGAAATGGGATCATAAAAGATCGAGACAAATTTATGCCCTAAGGAGAAGAGAAATCTCCATATTAATAGGCGTATTGACTGGGCACTGCCTCATTGGTAGGCACGCAGAAAGACTTGGTGTGCCCTACCGACGATGCTGTAGGAGTTGTAAGGATGATGAGGAGGAGGAAACGGTGGAGCACCTCATCTGCAACTGCCCGGCTTTAAGTGGCGCGAGAATGCACTTTTTGGGAGTTCCCTTCCTGGTTAGCCTACGCCAGGTCACGGAGCTGGACATAAAGGACCTGATGGCCTTCATCAAGTCATCTAAATGGTTCGAGGAGGAGTAACGGTGTCGGTATAGGAAAGTCAGTCCCGGGATTCTGCTATGTGGAGAATTCCGTTAATACCGGGATTTTCCATATGGCAGGGTCCCGGAACTGACTTTCCTAGTGTTGGTGGTATCACAACGGGCCTTTTAATACTGGCCTAGGTGTGCCTCTACGGTAGCCACTTGAACCTAACCTAACCTAGGAAGGCAGTGTCTTCAATTATCTCTCTTATTTGATCGATTCAGGCATGTATAGTTGTATGTAGAAATCATTAGGACCATCTGGATGGTTTTAAAGGGCGATTTATTAAGCAATTGTACGTAGAAATCAGTAAGTGTTGACTGGAAAAGTTGTTTATGCTGTCGGAATGGACGCGATTCCGAGCAACATATATACTTCGAGTATACTAGGAGCCATAATAGTTTTACTGGCGGAATGGACGCGATTGCAGACATACAAGTATTGCATTTTGTATCGAGGCAAAAGAGCATTCTAAGCTGATACAGCTATATAAGTCGTTGTAGTATGAACACCAAATATTCAGAGGGTTGTTTTTTGCAAAGTTGTGACGACAAAGAGGTAATTGAAAGGGCACAAAGTGTCTGGACGTCCTAGGAGGAACAGCAAAACTCAGTCGGCTAACCAATTCGGATGAGTCAATTTCACCAATAATCAGCTTATGAAGGAACATTACACCTAGTAATATCCTTCGATTTTCCAAAGAAGGTAAATTTAAGAGGAGAAGCCTATTTCTATAAGGAGGTAGATGAATATTTGGATTCCAATTAAGACCACGCAAAGCAAAAATCAAAAATTGCTTTTGTGCAGACTCAATCCGATGTATATGAACTTGATATAAGGGGCACCAGACACGCGAGCAATATTCAAGTATTGGGCGAACCAGTGATGTGTAAAGGACTTTGGTGAGGTACGGGTCATCAAATTCTTTAGCCCATCTTTTAACAAAACCAAGCACACCCATGGCTTTATTAGCTATAGATGAGATGTGCATATTAAAACTAAGTTTAGGGTCGAAAAGAACACCTAGATCAGTTACAACAGATATACGTTCCAAACGAGTGTCGTTTAGTAAATAGGGTACAAAAACCGGCTTTACTCGATGAAAAGTCATTAACTTGCATTTCGAGCTATTCAGGATTAATAAATTAACTGAACACCAGCGGCGGAATGACTCCAAATCGGCTTGAAATAGATCCCCACGGGAAGGTACGGTGGGCGAATATGTGAAACAAAGTTTTACATCATCCGCATACATAAGTGTTCGGGAATGAGCGATGATTTGGGGTAGGTCATTAATGAACAGGGTGAAAAGCAAGGGATTTAAATGACTACCCTGAGGTACACCGGAAGTTACGACAATGGAGGTAGACAGAGTATTTTTAAACAATACCTGTTGAGTTCTGTATGTAAGATAACTAGTAAGCCATATTAATAATTGATGTGGAAATCCCAATAAGTCAAGTTTATGAATTAAAAGCGCATGGTTGACAAAGTCGAAAGCTTTGCTGAAATCGGTGTAGACCACATCCGTTTGGTTACCTTTCAAAAAACCGTCCATAACAAGAGAGGTGAACTCAAGCAAGTTAGTTGAGGTTGATCGTCGGGGCACAAAACCATGTTGACACGGCGATAGGAAAGAACTACACCCATATTGCAATTGGCGAGTGATTATTTGCTCAAAAGCTTTAGGAATAGCTGAGAGCTTAGCTATACCCCTATAGTTTTCAATATTTGACCTACTACCTTTTTATGTAAGGGTATAATAAAAGATTGCTTCCAAATTGTAGGGAACGCCGCAGATTCAAGAGATAGTTCAAACAGTTTAAAAATCGGGTTGGTTAAATGTGTGGCACAGTAACTCAGCACACAACTGGGAACGCCATCCGGGCCAGGGGAAAATGTAGGTTTCAATGCCAGAAGGCATTGTAGAACGGTATTTTTATCTAAAACGGGTATGTGGATGCTGTTAGAACTATCTAACTTATTGTAGAATTGTAGAAAATGGAGGTTGCCGACTCGATGTCTTTACAAGCATAGAGATCCGTCCAGTCGTGGTTGGCAAACAACTCATTAAGCTTGACAAAGTTCGTTTTATAGAACCATCGCGTACGGGGGCGGTGACTACTATACGCAGCACCAAGCCCCCCAGTTTGCACAATGTCCAAAGCTATCTCAAGCGTAGGATGTAGTCTATCTTCAGGAACGGATAACGGAGCAATTCGTTTAAGAGCGACCCCTACGGAGCCGTCCACAAATACCAGATCCAGTATTTTATCTTTAGAATTTTGTACGTTATTGATTTGTACAAGAGAAGTGTCCGAAAAGTCATTGAGGAAATCATGCTGAGTGATAAGACTTAAAATGTTTGAGTCGTTTGTGCCGACCCAACTAATTAAGGGCAAATTGAAATCACCAAGCACCAAAAGGCGATCTGTATCTCGTAACTGACAATACAAACTTCTAATAACTGAGTTATGCTGATTATATACAATCAGATTCGATTGAGGCGGTATGTACGAGCAGGAGATAAATAAGCAGGAACCAGGCATTGAAACTTTAACTGCAACGACTTCAATATCGGACACATTGTCTAAGACAACCAACTCAGATGAAAAACTTGAGTCAACAGCTATGAGGACGCCGCCTGCCCTAGTTTCACGATCACGCCGATAAACAACATAATTGTTGCAGAAAATCTCACAATTAAAATTATCTGGTTTTAACCAGGTCTCTGTAAAAGCAATTACATGGGCAGTAAAAGTCAAGCTATTTAGAAAAACGTTATTCAGTTTGGAACGTAGGCCACGGACATTTTGTAATGGGCAACAAAAGTAGAGAAGGAAGTTAACTTATTCAGTTTTTTGAAGCAGAATCAGTTTTCTGTTTGTCTGTGTACAAATGTACAACAGAGTGTTTAGGCCAAGAGCAGAATTCCTTTCATCGGAGTTGTTGGTATTGTCTCTATCACGGGTGCGTCTGTTTCTTAACGGTACAGTTTGCCACTCACCATTTGCAGTAATAGCGGATTGAGTGGACGGTTCAATGTTGTTTTCAGTTGTATTAGCGGGTTGAGTTATCAACAGCAGAAACAGCAGAATTATCCGATGTAGATGAACGGATGCAATCGGCAGTTGAAAGCACAAGAGAAGGTATAATGGGCGTAACAGCCCCATCAGTAGGCTTACGAGGAGGAGGGACAGAAGAGAGGGAACCCGAACCACTAGGTAGCGGCGAAAAAGAAAAAAGATCGGTTTCAGTAGAGGTTTTGGTAGTGGGTGAAGCACCGGAGCTAACAACAGCAGTTTTAAGCGCACTAATTTCCGATGCCAAGTTAGTAATTAATTTATTATTTTTTTTGGCACTACCTTTGTTCTTCACCTTAACCTTTTCTTTCGTTGTTTTTCTTTTACACTAGCTTTGCTTGTGTTTGTGGATTCACTTCCATCAGATTTTACAATGATGTTCTTGAGATCATTAATTTGAGAGGCTAAATCCTTAAATCTAATCTCGAAAGCAGTCATGATCGCCTCAAGACCAAGCTTTTGAGAGTCGACGACCGATTCCAGCCCACTCGAAATTTTTTCCAGTCCATTGACACAATCAGGGCAGAAATAACGAACATGGTTATTTGATTTCAAAAATTTTATATCACATTCCGCCATTGGGCCTTCACAACAGGAGCGACGGAAACGTTTTTTGCAAAGACCGCTACACGGAACCATTAGAAGTTCAGATCTTCCAAAATGTTTATCACATTTTCCACAGTAATCATCCATGATAAAATAGCAGGCAATAAATAAAGTGAAAAAGTGTTATTCTGGAACTCTGCACAACTAAGACAACGATTGCACGGATAGCAAGCAGTGAACACAGGCAAAACAAGTAAGGAAAGCTGTCTTCGGCTGTGCCGAAGGCTATATACCTTTCATGAATAAGCGTCACGATTTTCACTGTTCGATCCCCAGTACAGCCTGTTTCAATTTAACTATATTTACTATACACATTACACATCTTTGTTATAATTTAAAAAAAACTTACAAAATAATAGGATCCGAGTTATCGGAACAATCGATTGTATGGAGGCTATATATTATACGTGTTCAATTGTACTGACTTACACTATACACATTACATATGTAGAAAGTACTAAAGGTGAAATATTTTACGTTCCTAACTTTTTAAATGCGGAAGTATTGGCCAAAAAACCTTATATCGGAACAACCGGTTGTATGGGGCTAAATATATGTTATATTTACCCGATCTTCTTGATTTTCCTCTACACACTACATAAATTGAAAGTACTCAAGTTGCAAAATTTTATGTTCCTAACTTTTTAATTGCAGAAGTTTTGGCCAAAAAAACCTTATATCTGAACAATCGGTTGTATGGGGGCTATATGTTAAATTTGGCCGATCTTGTTGATTTTCACTATATACACTACATAAATAGAAAGTACTCGAGATGCAAAATTTTACGTTCCTATCTTTTTAATTGCAGAAGTTTTGGCCAAAAAACCTTATATCTGAACAATCGGTTGTATGGGGGCTATATGTTACATTTGCCCGATCTTGTTGATTTTCACTATATACACTACATAAATAGAAAGTACTCGAGTTGCAAAATTTTACGTTCCTAACTTTTTAATTGCAGAAGTTTTGGCCAAAAAACCTTATATCTGAACAATCGGTTGTATGGGGGCTATATGTTATACTGGTCCGATCTTGTCAGTTCCGACAAATGATTCCTATATTACAAAATAGTGGCCACATACAAAATTTCCGCCAGATATCTCAAAAATTGAGGGACTAGTTTGCGTTCAAACAGACAGACGGACAGACGGACAGACGGACATGGCTAAATCAAGTCATCTCGTCATCCTGATCATTTCGGTATACTTATTGATGGGTCTATCTCTTCTTCTTCTCATATTTACAAACATCGGACCAAAGTTATAATACCATTTCATGTTCATGAAAGGTATAAAAAGAGCTCGGAGGCAGTAACAAAAGCAGAGTGGTTTTTAAATAGGGAAGCACTTTGTTATTAAAAATTGCACTACTTGCCACTATTTTTTTATGTAGGATGTATAAGTATTATATAATTAGCAGGCAATAAATAAAATAGAAAGTGTTATTCTGGAACTCTGCACAGCGGAGACAACGATTGCGCGGTCAGCAGGCTGTGAACACAGATAGGATGAACCCCAAAGTCATTCTATTATGGTTTTTTGATAAATGTTTAAAAGTAGGCGTGGCAACGCCCACTTTTGAGGGAGGAATATTTGAAGTATACCTAATTAAATTGGATAAAATCGCTCTCCAACCACGCCCACTTTCGATATCGGTAACGGAAATGGCTAAAATGATATAGTTTGGTAGGATGAGCCCCCTTGTCATTCTATTATGATTTTTTTATAAATTTTTAAAAGTAGGAGTGGCACCGCCTATTTTTAAGGGAGTCATATTTGAAAATTCGACTGGTCGTAACTTTTAAACTAATTACGGTAGAACGATGAAATTGGTACAAGGTGTACTAGCATAATAGGGAGTATACCAGATGTAATTGGACGAAATCGCTTCCCAATCACGCCCACTTCGAAATGGAACATTTCGAAAATCATATGAAAACTACCGCTGGTTATTTAATGTTCGGTTAACCCGAACTTAGACTTCCTTACTTGTTGACATTAATTTTTACCTAAGTCTTACGATATGTGGCGCTGACAACCAACTTGTCTTATTTTTGATAGATTTTCATGCAAAAATAATTAAGTTTGAACCCTGTATTAATAGCAGGATTTATTAGTGTATCTGGGGGCAATAAAGAAAAAAAAACTAATGGCGGCGATATATCGAGCTTCTCTTTCCAACTTGTGGCGTGTTGCTTTTGAGTTTTCCTACAATTTGGCGGGACCTACAGTTTTTTGCCGACTCCGAACGGCACTTGCAAGCAAATGAATTTTTTGCTGATAAGCTTCTCATGGCAGAAATACACCCGGAGAGTTTGCCAAACTACTGCCGAGGGGCGACCCCGTTTAGAAAAATTCTTTTCTTTTTCTAAATAATTTTTTATGTTACTTTGGCCGGGCATCGAACCGCCACGACTTGGTGTAGAAGGCCGAACACTTAACCGCTACACCACGGCGGCCGCCAAATGGGGGCAAATCCCACAGACAGAACAGCAGACAGCTCTCCTTCATACTACCTGATCACTGCAGTGTCTTCCAGGCTGAAGTTTCAGCAATCATGAACGCCACGGCTTGGATAGGCCAATAAACTATCGGACAGGATATTTTTATTTTCAGCGACAGCCAAGCGGCCATCAAATCCCTTGGCTCTTACTCGTTCAACTCTGAACTGACGCTCAGCTGTCGGTGATCTCTACTAGAGATGGCCCAACAGAACCGCATGGGTCCCGGGACATAGGGACATTGAGGGAAATTGTAGGGTAGACGAACTTGCGAGGCAGCGCACGACCAAGCAGGTTCTTAGGGATAAAGAGCGCTTAGGTATGCTATTTGTCACATGCAAGCTAATGCTGAAAGAGTACACACTCCGCCAAGCCAACGAAAGATGGCCGCAATCTCCAGGATGTCGGATATCCAAAGAAACCTGGCCGAAATGGGGTCATAAAAGATCAAGATACATTTATGCCCTAAGGAGAAGCGAAATCTTCATATTAATAGGTGTATTAACTGGGCACTCCCAAACCCTCACCGACGAACGTACGTAAAACGTGTCAGCTGACACGACCAGTCTTATGAGAGTTCTACGTAATTGATTACTCACCGACGTTCAATTTTTCCGTGTACGTAGAACAGAACGTAGAAATCAAATGGCTTTTGATTTTTTACGTATGAAAGGGTCAGCTGATTGTTTGCTCATACGACAATGTTGCCTACTCACATTTTTGTATGCTCTTTTTAGATCGTTTTACAAAATAACTTTTCAATTATGGGAATAATATTGCAATACCCCGAAATAAATTATGTTGCTAGTTGATTTCAAATAAAATGATTAACTATTGTTATTTAATGTCAGCATTGCAACATTGTATTAAATGTAAACAAATACACAAGTGCCGCGCATTACGGGCATAAAAGTTCGACCAACCGTGCGTACTTACGTTATACGTACACGTACGTACGTACGTCGGTGTGTAATTCGGTGTCGGTTTAGGAGCGTCAGTCCCAGGATTCTGCCATGTGGAGAATCCCGATAATACAGGGATTTTCCATATGGCAGGATAGCGATATACAAAAAAAAAACATCTAAAACTGCTTCATTTGATCAAGTTTTCATAAATTTTTTCATACACAGGGTTACCAAATTTGAATAAAAATAACAAGGAAACCAGACCTATAGGCCAAAAACCCAGTATGAGGTTTTGATATGGGAGGGCTAAAGTTTCATCTACAGTTAGTTTCATCAATTACGGGGAGATTACCCCTCATTTTGTGTCAGTGTTATTATATCCTTAAAAATAAAATAGCAAATTCGCATTTCAAAATTAATAACCGAAAATGTAAAATGTTGAGTTTTAAATTCGGCATGAGCACTAGCGTGTCCCGTCCAGGTATGAGATAAATTACTTTTTGAGATACGATATTGCAACAGCTGTCAAAATGTGCGTAAATCAATACAGATTAGAAGACGAGTAAAGAAAATAGAACTCAGTACTATTTTGAGGGGTCTACCGAAGTATGAATTAAAATTTTTACAACAATATTTGTTATCTTTAAAGATCGGTAGAGCTCTCAAGTTATAATTGTTTCTAACTTTTGAAAGACATTTCGTAATCTGCTATCAAAAAGCAAGTTTTAAGGGATCTTGCGTGAAAAAAATATTTTCGGGGCACAATAACGATTACTAGATTATATACAAAGATTAATACTTACGTTATATCAGTCATTCGCATTTGTGGTCGTACAGATTCTGTTATAAGCGAGCGCAAAGAGTGACACATTTCATCGTCGTTATAGAGTTCTTTGAGCTCTGTTCCTAATGGAATTACATACTCATTTTTGCACACCTCCATAGTGGTGGCATGCGACTCCAAATGCAGAGCAATTAATAGATCATAAAATCCTTGACGCAATGGTCCGCTCATATATTCCGATCTAATGGCATAAAGCAGTTGCTTCTGATCAACATGCTGACAAAGAGCATGTGCAGCACCATAATTTGACTGATAGCACAAAGCAGCATATAACGTGAGGGTATGGGCGTGAAATGATAATAATTTGTCCATTTCTATCAATTCCAATGTATCGATGCAACGGTCTTCTTCTGGTATATGAAGTGCAAGCATTGAAACTGGATCTTCGCATAGCATAGACCAACCTCGAATGTCGGACAACTTTAGAGCATGTACCTGCAGAGCCGTATTTGGAACCCGTGCCCACTGATGAGGTTTGAGACACTGAACCTTAAGACGTGGCGGTGACTGAGGATTAATATGCTTGTCACTTGTAGGCAATACGGCAGCCGAAAGTGGTAAAGTTGTAGATGTCCGACCCAGTTCAATTTGCAAAATCTCTTTACTGGTAGCTTCAACAAAAATTGCTGGGAAAAGCTTTGTGTCCGGTTCCATCATCCATCTGTGCGTGGTTTCTTTGCCTTCGCATGTAAAACGAATGATACCGGTGGACGTATCCACAAAACATCCAATAAACATTCCCTGAAAAAGTGAATGATTATCCATATCTCACAAAAAGAAAAGTTGCAGTGTTTCCACCTGAATTTTAAAAGTCACTATTTTCTAAAAAATATTAAGATTTACTGGAGCTGGACTAAGTTAAAAAACCGACAAAATCATACTTCTATATCTATACTATATATTTAAAATTCTAACTCGAAATTCTGTAAAGGCCAAAAAGCCGATCCACTGGCGCGATTTTTATAATTCAAATTTTAAAATATCATAATCCGGCCACAATAGGACACAAGACACACTTTTTAATTAAAGCCCCGCTAGACATGAATAACTGCATCCATCAGTTTTTAATATTGCCTTTCAGAACCTGATGATAGGGATAGGGATGGGGGCAGAGATAGGGATAGGGATTGAGATAGATACAGGGATCGGGTTAGAGAAACATGCAGGGAAGTAAATTTGTGGCAGGACAATGACTACCGGGTCAGCTATTTTTTTATATATAAAATGAGTATGAAAATATATTTTTTAATAAAAAGCACCTGAGATGATGAAACAGTTAGAGTACAAAAGGTGAGCATAAAAAAGCTTGAATATTTTATCAACGTAATCCAAATAATGAGAAGTATGATGCTGTTTTCGGCCATATTTCAAGGAGTAGATTTGTGTAAAACTTTAATAACTCAGACCATTATTGACGGAGTTGGACGATTAGGATATCATTTGAAAGGTATTTTGTATAAGTAGACATTTCTACAAAATTAAACCCATTTTGACCCAACTTCGGGAACATTATCAAACCGCTACACAGCCGGAAATTCCCGAAAAATTGTTTCATTTTCCTTTTATATATATAAAAAGTATAAATTTAGCGTTTTTTAACTTGGTCCAGCTCCAGTAAATCTTAATATTTTTTCCAAATATTTTGACCAAGCTAGCCACAATCCGACACCGGCCACTTTTTTTAAAATAAAAACCCTACTTCCACGGGGTCAAAGGGGGGTTCGTTGCGGGATCGCTTGGAAGACTTCCTAGGGGTCCTCCTGGGGTCATTTGGGGGTCGTTGAGGTATCTTTTTGGGGACTACCACGGGGTCACTGGGGCCCATGGTATGGCTTTGATAACTCCTTCGGGGTCCTCTCGGGGTCATTTGGGGGTCGGTCCGGGATCTTTTTGGGACTTCCCCGGGGTAAATTGGGGTTGTTCCGGGATCTTTTAAGAAACTCCCTTTGGGTCCTCCTGCGGTCGTTTGGAAGGCCCCAAAACCATCGCGAAATGAGCCCCAATGACCCCAAGGCTCCCCATAAAGATCTCGGAATGACGTTCAAATGACTTCGAGGGAGTCCCCAAAACCATCCCGGAATGTCCTCGGAGGAGTGTCCAAAAACACCCCGAAATTACCCCGGGAGAATCATTAGGGAGAATATTCTTCAGCGCCTGAGGAAGGCGTGTGTTGCACTTTGCACGTGCAAAGAGCCATTGGCAAAAAGTGGGGTCTCAGCCCCAAAATATGCAGATGTATCTACACTGCAATTATCCGACCTATCATGCTATATGGAGTCGTGGTGTGGTGACCTGCGCTAAGCAAGGCAACAAACCTTAATCTGTCTAAGGGAAACGCCCGGCTGGGGCGCAAGCACTACTGCACACTTCAGTATTTTAGCATTATATAGTTTTCTTCCGCTGAGCACAGATCGTTGTGCGACCACAACAGTCGGAGATAGCTGCTTTAAAATAAACATTCCCAGCAAGGAAGAATGGGAGAGGACGGAACGGAGTCCATCTACTCATGGCGGCACTTCCATTTATACCGGCGGCTCGAAGTTGGACGGTGCAGTTGGAGGAGGGATTTATTCAAAGGATCTGGAACTTGAGCTCTCCTGCAGACTACCTGATCACTGCAGTGTCTTCCAGGCTGAAGTCTCAGCAATCCTGGATGCCGCGGCCTGGATAAGTAAACGCGCTATCAGCGAGGATATCAGCGAGAGCCAAGCGGCCATCAAAGCGCGGCCATCAAAGCGCTTGGCTCTTATTCGTTCAACTCTGAACTGACGCTCAGCTGTCGTCGAACTCTTCAAGATATGGCCCAACAGAGCCACGTGAACCTCACATGGGTCCCGGGAAACAGGGACATCGAGGGAAACTGTAAGGCAGACGAACTTGCCTGGCAGGGCATGACCAAGCAGGTTCTTCGGGTTAAAGAGCGCTTAGGTATGCAATTTGTCCCATGCAAGCTAATGCTGCCGAAGTATACTCTCCGTCAAGCCAACGAAATATGGCAACAATCCCCAGGGTGCCGGATATCCAAACAAACCTGGCCAAAATGGGATCATAAAAGATCTAGAGACATTCACGCCCTAAGAAGGAGAGAAATCTCCATATTGATAGGAGTTTTAACTGGGCACTGCTTTATTAGTAGGCACGCAGAGAGGCTAGGTGTGCCTTACCGACGATGCTGTAGGAGTTGCAAAGATGATGAGGAGGAAACGGTGGAGCACCTCATCTGCAACTGCTCGGCTTTAGGTGGCGCAAGAACGCGTTTTTTTGGAGTTCTCTTCATGGATAGCCTACGCCAGATCGCGGAGCTGGACTTGATGGCCTTCATAAAGTCATTTTAGTGGTTCAAGGAGTAGAAACGGTGTCGGTTTATGAATGTCAGTCCCGGGATTCTGCTATGTGGAGAATCCCAACAACTCAGGGATTTTCCATATGGCTGGATCCCGGGACTGACTTTTCTAGCGTTTGGTGGTATCGCAACGGGCCTTTCAAAGCAGGCCTAGGTGTGCCTCTGCGGCAGCCACTTGAACCTAACCTAACCCCGAGGGATTGCTCAAAAACATTCCGGAGTATCAAAAACCATCCCGAAATGACCCCAGGAGGATGCCAAGGGAGCCCCGAAATAACCCCAAAAGAGTCAAATGATGATAAGAGCCTTTTTAACCAATATTAACTTCTCATTTATTCAATAAAAGTAAAAAATATAACCTATTATTCCTCCAAATATACATACACTGCTGTACCACTTTGTGCTTCGAAATCACCCTGAACTATAATAGAAAAAGTGGAAAATCTTGTGTTTTATTTTTCTACAAATTGAATCTGACCTCGAGCCAGCAAAAAATTAATTAATTAAAATTAAAATATAATTTTATAATAGACACCCATAAACATATACATGCCAAAATGTTCATGAGAAATAGCACTTAAAAAAAGTACCAAACATTTTTTTCTAAATACCTTGCGTTCTGAAGAAATGCATAGCTAAATTTTTAGGTTATTTTTGCTCATAATTTTGGCAATATAAAAGTGCCAAAGAAATTGTAAGAGTGAGTTGTAGATGACGTTATTGCCTAAGTAAATGCATTAACACAATTTTATTATTTCTTCCAGTTTACGAGAGTATATTCAAACATCGAAAATCCGCTCATTTTCCGCTATAGCAGCGGCGAGACACACCCCCAGTCCAGAAAACTCATTTTTAAGCTCACAATAAAAAATTAAAATTTACTTTTTATTCCAGTCGCTATTGAAATTAAGCTTTTTGGAATTAAATTTGAGTTTTAAAACTAAATAGTATTAATTTAAGACTCTGAAAAATGTTTAATTCCACATAGTTTTAAAATAATACAAAAATAATACTAAAGCGCTCTCTCTATAGCGATCTCTCTCATTTTAATATTTTAAGTACTTTTGGTTTAAAAACAAAGCCGGAAAAGTATTAGATTAATTACTTTTTAGCATTAAATTAAGTCCGGTGGTTTGTTCTTCCGAGCACACGGTTCGTCGCTATCATTTAGAACAAAGCTGCAATTAGACGCTGGCAAGCATAAGTACTCGATGGCTTGATAGTAGACATCTCCGTTCAGCATTCAATAAATTGTGAGTTCGACCCTCGGTGAAGGCAGAATCTTCGACTGAATTCCTCTCTCTTAATTAGACCGAACATGGTATTAATTTAATACTTTTCGGCGTTGTTATATATAAACACCAAAATGGTATTAAAGTGCGCTCAAAGAAGTGGGGTGCGGCCAACTGCGCGATTGCTGCCACCACATTTTTAATTTCACTGGGTGGATATTAGTGTCCGACCGAAGCTGGAATTGTATGCAGAAGCCGAATATTAGGCATTATCCTATATTTGGACGAAACCCGAAACCGAAGCCGAATACGGAAAAAAATATTTACATAAGTTTCAGATTTTGTTATTTCAAAAAAAATATTTTTTTATTTCTTGAATAAAGAAAACACCTTACACCTTAAAACAGCAGAAATGCACGCAGTGTTGTGAAATTTTTTTTCCAAGCAACATCAACAAATTCCAATACATGTATTTTGATGTCGCACGAAAAGAAATTTGACAATAGTCTAGCAATTTCTTGTGTTATTTTCGAAAAAAAAAAACTTTAGAGAGAAGAGCCATATAGTTGCAAACAAAAACAAAAAATTGACCCCCTTATTCATAAAAACTATAAATGGTTTAATAAACCAATTTTATTTTTTTTTATGAATATGGCTAAAATTGCCAAAAACGAAACTACAAAAAAATTTTCTTGTTTAAATTTTGGGTGGGGGAGACTGGGGTACCTCCGGCTTTGGGGTACATTCGGCAATTGCGTTTTCCGTATGAAAGAATTATCTGACATGGCCATTAAGTAGCGAAAACATATCCACCACTAGTAAGAATTATCGATTTGATGTCTCACCACTCTCTTTTAGCATTCTACAAAATTACACGTGTTTTTGTGTTTTCGGGAGTGTTGATGGTGTTTTCGTTTGGTAAGTGAAAAAGTGTTGAGGTTTTTGTTGTGCTTTTTTTTACAAAATTCAATAAAACGGAATGGTAAGTATGTTACTTTTAAGAAAAAGTGTTATTTAGGGATGAAAAAAGTCAACCGTTGAAAAAAATAGGGAAAAGTGAAAAGTGATGCTTCGGGGTAGAATCAGCCATTTTTGTTGGGGCACATTCGGCGAACATATATTCATGCCGAATGTGCCCCGGACAGAAATACAGGATCGCCGAATGTACCCCGCATAGTCTTAAGTAAACTTTTTTCTTGTTTATATATTTATCTAGGTATTTAAAAATGGTTTATATGAAATAAAACCTGATACCATTTAAAAACGACTTTTTACTTGATAACTATACCCCACAACATGGCCGACGAAGGTACCCCAGCAATTGTCGGAGCTACCCCGGCATGGGGCACATTCAGCAAATTTGACTTTTTTCATATAACTTAAATTAAATTAGTCTCCGCTTAAATTTCAAGAAATGGCTTCACATCATCTTATTTTTAAATAATGAGGGATTAGTTTAAGGTTATATAAGTTGCGATTCGTTGAATATTTTCTGAGATATGGAGGTTAAAAAAAAAGTGCCGAAGGTACCCCAGTCTCCCCTGCTTTTAATTGTTTTGGGGTTACATACATGCCAAAGAATCCTATTTTCGAAGACAGCGCACAACCTTTTACTTTCTTCGAAAATATACGAGTACGATAGTTTCTTAATGAACAAACTTTTAAAATTTTATGTAGACAATGTATAAGCTTATCCGATCTAATGGTTTTTTTAGTGCGAATGAAACTAGATTATTCCTTCTTCCTTGGCTTCCTCAGGGGCTATTCTGTTTTTATTATTTTCACAGCATAAAAATATACAAAATTACACAAAAAACAATATTAATTATTAATATAAACACGGAGGGACATTATTACGTAAAGAATTACAAATTTTTAAAGCATTTAACTTACGTTTATGTTAACACATTAAAAACAATTAAAAATTTAAATTAATAAAAACGTAAAAAATTTTGATAAAAACGATACCATCTACTGTGGTACACTCGTCATACTAAAACTGAAATGTCATATGCATAAAAGATATGCAGCCGCAATATCAGCTGTGTCCTCTTTCTTGTTTACAGTTTTGTTTCTGTTTTGCATAATTCGCAGGCTTTCCAGTGTATACCTTATTTTTTCCCTTGGTTCCTTTTCTATTATTCTTACGTTTGCAAAGTCAGCTGTGTGACCGTGTGCTGTTGCATGCTGTGCTAAAGCTGTGCTTTGTTTTTGTTTTCTAACGTCAGCGTCATGTTCAGCCAGTCGTATACTTAAGCTGCGCTTCGTATTTCCGATGTAAATTTTGTTGCAGTTTTCTTGGTTGTTTCCTTTGCAGTTAATTTGGTAAACTACATTGTTTTGTTGTTGCTTATTTATTGGGGTTTTTGTTCTTGTAAAACATCTTGACAATGTGTGGTTTGATTTGTAAGCTAGGGTGATATTTTCTTTCATAATTATGTGATATGCTAAATTTTCTGTTAGCCTGGGAATATGTGTGACACTATAGTATCGCTTTGTTTCGTTATTTGTTGTTGGTTGGGGTTGATTTTGGGAATTTTGCATATGAATTATTTTTTGTTGTATTAGGTCGGAGATAAGATGGTCAGGGAAATTATTTCTTTTGAGTGTGGCTTTTATTTTTTCTATGTTTGTTTCCCGAAATTTGCTGTGGCTTATTGTGAGGATTTTATGGATAAGGTTTTTGGCCGTGTTAATTTTGTATTTGCGTGGGTGTGAAGAGAAAAAGTTTATTAGGCGCCCAGACGCCGTTGATTTGGCATACCAATCTAATATTATTTCATTGTGGGATCTGTGTATACGTGCATCTAAAAAGGGAATGTTGTTGTTTTGTTCCATTTCCATTGTGAACTGTAATCTATTGTGGTATTGGTTTAGCATATTTAATATTAAATCAGTGTCATCTCTTTTTATAATAGCGAATATATCATCCACGTATTTCACTAGAAATTTGATACCTTTTTGTTGTTTCCTGAGCTCCGAGCATGTGTTATTTAAAAGATCGTCCATTATTATGTCGGCGATCGTGGGAGATAGGGGGTTGCCCATCGGCATACCAAAGGATTGAGAATATATCTTATCGTTGCACATAAAATAGTTATTGTCCTTTAAGCAGAACTCTAAGATATTCTGAAATTGGTTCCTCGCTATGTTTGTGCTTGTTTGGATTTTGTCCCATTTATTCATAATTATCTTTATGGCCAGAGTAGTTGGTATATTGGTGAAAAGGGAGATGACGTCAAAGACACTAGGACATCTTCGTCACATATTTTCATGTTTTCCAGTCTATCTTTTAATTCAAATACGTTTCTTATGTTATACTCTTCAGATATTAGAGTCTGAGACTAAGACGGGCACTAAGTGAAGAAGAGTATAATGCGTTTATCAGCAAGCAGACCTTTCTCAAACAAAAGATATGTAAAGAGAAAGAGATAACCCTAAAGTCAAAAACAGAAAGACTTAAACACAAGCAAATACAAAAACTAGGAATCGGAATGAATAGAGAGTGGTTCGTCAACAAAACGAACATTGAGTTCCCCGAAGAGATAATGTGGCTTCTCTCGCTTGGAAAGAAACTCACACTACCAACAACCAAAACAAATTTTTCACCAGTACATTTAATAGCAGAAGTAGAACAAATAATACAAGGACTAGACAATGAAAACGACAAAGATATAGCTAGAAATAAGCTGAGCAATCAAATTCTGCAATTTAAGCGACATGTTAGACACAACTCGGCCGAAAAATTCATACTCGAAGCATACAATAAAACCAAAGTTTTTCTACGACGATACGAAGATGAAATAATCGTGACTGACGCGGACAAAGGTAGCAAAACGGTCATTTTATATAAAACAGACTACACTCCAAAGATAGAAAAAATACTAGGAGACAAGAACACGTACAAAGTGATCAGAGTCGACCCAACAAACAAATTACAAAGGAGAAACAATAATATTGTTGATGAGCTTTACAAGAGAAAGCAGATAACGTTGCGAGATAAGCATTAACTCACTAGCACAACGGCAATAGCACCTAGATTGTATGGATTGCCTAAAATACACAAACCCGATCTCCCACTACGTCCCATTGCGTCCTCTACAAACGTCCCGTGTTACCAATTGTCCAAATACATAGGAAAAACTTTAAAGACTCTAATATCTGAAGAGTATAACATAAGAAACGTATTTGAATTAAAAGATAGACTGGAAAACATGAAAATATGTGACGAAGATGTCCTAGTGTCCTTTGACGTCATCTCCCTTTTCACCAATATACCAACTACTCTGGCCATAAAGATAATTATGAATAAATGGGACAAAATCCAAACAAGCACAAACATAGCGAGGAACCAATTTCAGAATATCTTAGAGTTCTGCTTAAAGGACAATAACTATTTTATGTGCAACGATAAGATATATTCTCAATCCTTTGGTATGCCGATGGGCAACCCCCTCTCTCCCACGATCGCCGACATAATAATGGACGATCTTTTAAATAACACATACTCGGAGCTCAGGAAACAACAAAAAGGTATCAAATTTCTAGTGAAATACGTGGATGATATATTCGCTATTATAAAAAGAGATGACACTGATTTAATATTAAATATGCTAAACCAATACCACAATAGATTACAGTTCACAATGGAAATGGAACAAAACAACAATATTCCCTTTTTAGACGCACGTATACACAGATCCCACAATGAAATAATATTAGATTGGTATGCCAAATCAACGGCGTCTGGGCGCCTAATAAACTTTTTCTCTTCACACCCACGCAAATACAAAATTAACACGGCCAAAAACCTTATCCATAAAATCCTCACAATAAGCCACAGCAAATTTCGGGAAACAAACATAGAAAAAATAAAAACCACACTCAAAAGAAATAATTACCCTGACCACCTTATCTCCGACCTAATACAACAAAAAATACATCAAATGCAAAATTCCCAAAATCAACCCCAACCAACAACAAATAACGAAACAAAGCGATACTATAGTGTCACACATATTCCCAGGCTAACAGAAAATTTAGCACATCACATAATTAAGAAAGAAAATATCACCCTAGCTTACAAATCAAACCACACATTGTCAAGATGTTTTACAAGAACAAAAACCCCAATAAATAAGCAACAACAAAACAATGTAGTTTACCAAATTAACTGCAAAGGAAACAACCAAGAAAACTGCAACAAAATTTACATCGGAAATACGAAGCGCAGCTTAAGTATACGACTGGCTGAACATGACGCTGACATTAGAAAACAAAAACAAAGCACAGCTTTAGCACAGCATGCAACAGCACACGGTCACACAGCTAACTTTGCAAACGTAAGAATAATAGACAAGGAACCAAGGGAAAAAATAAGGTATACACTGGAAAGCCTGCGAATTATGCAAAACAGAAACAAAACTGTAAACAAGAAAGAGGACAGCTGATATTGCGGCTGCATATCTTTTATGCATATGACATTTCAGTTTTAGTATGACAAGTGTACCACAGTAGATGGTATCGTTTTTATCAAAATTTTTTAAGTTTTTATTAATTTAAATTTTTAATTGTTTTTAATGTGTTAACATAAACGTAAGTTAAATGCTTTAAAAATTTGTAATTCTGTACGTAATAATGTCTCTCCGTGTTAATATTAATAATTAATATTGTTTTTTTGTGTAATTTTGTATATTTTTATGCTGTGAAAATAATAAAAACAGAATAGCCCCTGAGGAAGCCAAGGAAGTTGGCGAAACGTTGGGCCGAATAGTGGAATAATCTAGTTTCATTCGCACTAAAAAACCCATTAGATCGGATAAGCTTATACATTGTCTACATAAAAAGAAACGAACCGATCGGAATTTTCATTTGCATTTCATTTATTTGTTAAGTCAATGGAATAAATCAATAAATATAAAATAGTACTTAAATAAAGTGTGTAAAATAGTACTTAAATAAAGTATAATACAATACAAATATTTTCAAAGTTCGGAGAACTTAGAAAGCAGAGTTTAAAATAATTAAAAATTCAAACCTAGGTAGTGAAAAGTCCAAAGGAACTCTAATGCTCAGTGTGTTAAACTCACGTATAACACGAGCAATAGGGGCATTACAGGCATAGTTAGTTTTAGGATTATCTCCATAAAAAGGATTAAGAGGTCGGAGAGCATATTTAAGAAAGATCTTCTGTATACACTCAATTCTATTTATCGCTGTTTGCTGGCTTGGCCTCCAAATAAAAACCCCATATTCCAAATGTGACCTAACAAAAGACGTGAATAATAGTTTTATCGTATACGGATCTGAGAATTTTAAAGTATTACGCCTAACAAAACCAAGCATGGAGTATGATTTAGCAGTAACAAAGTTTACGTGATTGGTAAAAGAAAACTTACTATCAAAGATAATACCAAGATCTTTTATCTCACTAACACACTGAAGCTCACAGTTTGAAATTTTGTAAGTCGTGTGTATTGTATTGGTTGCTTTCGCATAAGTCATGTGGAAACATTTAGCCGGGTTCAAAGAAAGATGAAATTGCTCACACCAGCGATAGAGTTTGTCAAGGTCATTTCGCAATCTTAAGGCATCATCAGGCCCCTTAATTGCAGAAAATAACTTTAAGTCATCAGCGTAAAGCAAACACTTGGCGAACGAGAAGCAGTCACCAATGTCATTGATAAAAAGAATAAAAAATAACGGTCCTAGTATACTACCTTGGGGAACTCCAGAGGTGGCAACAAAGGGCCTGGAGGATACACCGTCAATATTAACAACACATTGCCTGTTAAATAAATAATAGGCAATCCATCGCAGAAATGAGGAATGAAAACCAAGAAAAGCAAGTTTCCCTAATAAAACCCTATGGGAGACCCTATCAAAAGCTTTAGAGAAGTCTGTGTAGATGCAATCCACTTGAAAACCTGCAGTAAATGACTCAACACAGTATTCACTAAAGACCGCAAGATTAGACACGGTTGATCTGCCAGCGACAAATCCATGTTGATAGGGAGAAATAAGAGATTTAACAGCAAAACTCAGCTTTGCATTGACGGCATGCTCAAAAATCTTGGAAATAGTAGACAGCTTGGAAATGGGCCTGTAGTTGCGAACATCATTCTTGTTGCCCTTTTTAAAGACAGGGGTAATTGAAGTAATTTTCCAATCACTGATGAACGTCCCAGAAGACAAGGATTTATTAAAAATCAGTCTTAACGGATATATTAGACCGGGAAGCTATTGGCGGTATCAAGCCCCTCAAAAATCTCCTCCCAGTTAATTTGAGATAAACAGTCATTAAAGAGTGAGACATCAAATGAATTGAAAATAAAAGAAACACTACTATCAAAATTCTCCGAAGCAAAACTATAAAAATTAACTGTAATAATCAGAGGCAAATGATGCCTGTCACTAGGCGTAATAGGATTCAGACACTCCATCACCTCACAATTAATGTTGTCACTCATAAATACCAGATCTAAAAGTCTTTTTAGAGAATTAACAATATTGTTGATTTGAAATAAATTTAAGCTCAATAAATTATCAATAAGGTACAATTCATGATTTGCCGAAATATTAGAAGGTGTAAGACCATTATTAGATAAGCTGGGAGACCAATCGACATTGCAAAGGTTAAAATCACCAAGTACACAAAGATGGTTATCACTTAAATCACTTAAAGCTAACGAAACAATATTATCTGCATGCGCCTTGTATAACTCAAATGCACTCGAAGGTGGTACATATGAAGCCATAACAAACAGAGAACCTTGCGAAGAGGTGCCAGTTAAACATACGCAGACCTGGTCCAACAAGGAATCAACGTTTTTTAGTTGCACTAAAGAAGCACAAAACTCACGTTTGACGGCAATTAAAACACCGCCGCCTCGACTGCAGCCAGTTTTCCTTGCATCGCGATCCTTGCGAAAAACATTAAAAAGGTTGGAGTTAAAAAACTCGGAATCAAAAAAATTTTCGTTTAGCCATGTTTCCACGAATACGAAAATGTCATAATCAAGCTGCGCACTAAAATTGTACACAAGGTCAGCTTTTGTCCGCATGCCAGACAGGTTTTGAAAATAAATTTTCAACCCACACTTTCTATTAATAGGATGATTGTCACGCCTTATTACGTCATTTGCGGCTTTCGTTGAGCCTTTCGAAAAAACTGGAAAGGCTTAACCATTACGTTCACCGGCCAAAGATCCGAGGATAACAGCTTCTCATACGATGACTCTGGAACTCCCAACTTGAAGCTGACTCTATTCAGAGTAGATAGCGGAACATCTTTTTTTACAAGTTTGGTACAAGATAGTAATTTTGCATCAATCAATATTTGTCTAGCTAAATAATCCTTGATATTATCCTCTGATACAGAGGGACTTCGTCTATTTGGGAACCAGCATTAACACCGAAAATAATATCAGTCTAGAAATCCAACGGAGAATCACTCTTGCGAACAAGTGCTACTTTGGACTGAGTAGGCAATTGAGAAGTAAAGTCCTCACTCGAAGAACAAAGATCGCGCTCTATAAGTCTCTCATCATACCTGTCCTGATGTATGGCTCAGATTCATGGACAATGTCAAGAGAAGATGAGATGGCCCTTGGAGTATTTGAGAGAAAAGTTCTCCGGAAGATTTATGGTCCTTCCCGTGATGCCGACGGCGAGTATCGAAGGAGATTTAACGATGAGCTGTACGAGCTTTACGCAGATCTGACCATAGTCCAGCGAATTAAAGCCCAAAGGCTCCGCTGGCTGGGTCACGTCATGCGAATGGACAAAGAAGCTCCAGCCCAGAAGGTTTTCCAATCGTCACCCGAATTCGGCAGCAGAGGAAGGGGGAGGCCTCGACTGAGATGGAAACAACAGGTGGAGGATGACTTGAACTCCCTTGGGGTTTCCAATTGGCGTCAGTTATCGCTAAAAAGGAATGACTGGCGTGCTTTGATAGGCGACGGCCAAAATCGCTTAGGCGGTTAAGCGCCAATAAATGATGATGAATGATGACAGATGGTGAGAAAGAGGATATATGAAGCCATTTATAGCGATCGTCAACATCAAGATCAGTGCAATTATTCGTACCAATAATGCGGGCTTGATTCCTTATATTATCGTTAATATTTCTGCGCCCCCTACGTAACACCTCTGTCAACTGCCCATTATCCGTATCAACAATTTCGGCAGCATCAGCAATAAGCTCGTGGGATGAATTATTGTTAATGGATGTCTGGATGGGTAAAATGTCGACATTCGGTATGTCTGCAATATTATTACTTTTGGCACTTCCAGGAATTGAACTTGCGACAGCGACAGCATCAGCATTGTTGGTTTGAAATTTATTTTTTTTTTTATTTCTTCGATTATTATTCTTATTATTTCGAACTGTTTTCCATTCATTCGGGTTACCCATAACTGCATCCGAGTTGTCATCAGCAACCGGAGTTGGCGAAGAAAGTTTCGAAGCAACATCATTAGTAACCGGTACAGCAATAGAAATAGTAGCAACGACAGAAGCATCAGCAGCAGCATTATGAGGGAGAATATTCGACGGCGGATGAGCATAGGAAGCAGGAACCATAGCAGCGCCGTCGACCGAGCAAGCCGCAGTTGAAGTATTAGCATCACTAACGACAAAGCCACGAGCGGCTGTTGATACACATGAAGAAGCTGACTGCTTTGCTGCAGACGAATTGTTGTTTATATTGTTTACACTGCATAATTTCTCAAATTGCGCGAGCAAGTGAGACAAAGTAGAATGGTTCTCAGTGAGCTTACATTGCAAGTCACGAACCACAGCATGAAGAGAATCAGTTTTTTCTCGCAAGCACTCATTATCTTTTTGCAAAACAGACATAGCAAAAAGAAGTTGAGAGTTAAAAACTTTCAACTCAGCAAAATTAGCTGTTAACATATCAGGCACTTGTACAAGAGTAGCTTGTTGTTGTTGTAACGAAGAGTTATGAGAACTAATAGACTCATCATGTTGTTGTTGTAAAGAAGAGTTAGGTGAAGCTGGAGCACACAGACCACAAATGTAAATATTGTCAGCATTATTAAGATTGTTCAAGTCGGCTGGCAAGCTACCAACAACGCAACTAAAATGGTAAATCTCTCTGCACTTATCACATTGCACTGAAGTTTGCGCGCGATCCACTCGATGGCCACAAAAACAAGGCATAATATTGCAAATAAGTAAAAGAATATTTAACCATAGAAAAAACTAAATTTTAGTTATTATTTAATTTTTATACAACATTAGATGAAAGAACGAAAGCGCAAGTTTAAGAAAACATAGAGCGCAGCAGAAAACACGTCTATTCGCGACGAAAAGTACAAGAATTACCCATATAGTTTAAAATTTACATTATCTAACGAAAAGGTAGGTACGTTGCATTTCAGGAATATTATTTCTAGCGCTCTATTTACCTTTTTCAGACGGATTGAAAGTAATTTGATAATATATTTCGAGGAGACAAATGTTGTGAACATTTTGGATCACAATGAATTCGACTGCATTTTTTCATGTAACGTAACAGTCCAAAATTCAAAATAGTTTTTTTGTGCCAAATCTAGCTCGTTAACAAATCAGAAAAAATCTCGGTTTCTTCGAGCATTCCCAGTATATTTTTCAAATAAACTATAATATTAGTAGAGTTTGTAGGTATGTCTTTGTTAAGAGCCAAAAGTTGTTTGTAACGTAACAGTCTTTTTAATTTGAACTATTGCACGCCGATTTTTTAAGGGTTAATCTTGTTTCCAAGAAATTGCTATAACAACATTAATATCCCTCCACCATTCTACCGAAATCGGCAAACAAAATTTTTAATTTGGAAAAGAAATTACTCCATACAAAATGCATCGTCTCCTTTGTAATATGCACTGGGAAAAAATGATCATAGCGGGAGAACTATAGCATTTACAAGAAAAACTGATCACATACTTTGATGGAGCATCACCTCACCAACAAACTGTAGAAGAAAATTTTATGACAGATGTTACCATTACCGATATAATTAAAAGAAACCAAAAAAAATGTACTTACTTGTTACAATATATTCTTAGGATTAGTTTGTTATTCTTATTTCAAGGACGTTTTGGTTTCATTTTTTTAAGGAGTTGTGAGTTCGATTCTCGGTCAATATAATTTTTTTTTCTAATTTACAAACATTTTTTTTCAGATTTTTTATATTGACTTTATCGATAATCCTGAACGGAGATGGTAACCATCAGGCCATCGCGTACCTATGCCTGCTGGCGTCTAATTGCAGCTTTGTTCAATATGTATTTGTGTACGTAATAGTTTTATTTTTAGAACACTTTTTCTTATTATAAGTAAATTATTCTTATTTATTGATTTGAGTACGTCATAGCAGGGCTGAAACCACTCCAAAAATCGCTGTGGTTCGGTTCAGTGGTTTGAACCACCTTGAAAAAACTTATACCAACCCAGCCAAAAAAAACCGTGTGTAGCCAGTACACGTGAAAGAAGTTAACTTCTTAAGTTCAGAAATAGCGAAATATGGATAAGATGTATTCGAGAATGGTTTAGATTCACAATATCTTACTTCCGGGAAGTGGACCAGGGAAACGATCCATTCGAAAATATCTTATATATGGTGCGTTTTCCTTAAAATTTGGTACATGGGTAGAATTAGGCCTAAATTAACAGGGGCCAATACGAATGCTATATAGAGGAAGAGGGGCGTGGTAGAAGGAAAGAGGGCAATGAAGAGCAAAAGGGAGGGAGATAGGGAAGAGAGTTGTACGAAGAAAGATAGGAAGACTAGGTGGCAAGCCTGCTTGAAATTTAAATATTCGGAACACGGTCGCAAATGTCTTTCACTTGATACCCATATAGGCATATCTTGCTCAATATTAAAAAAAAATAGATAGGTGGCAACCCTTTGAACCGCCCCAAGTGCAACCGCCATGTATATAGTCTTAGAATGAATCATACTACTAATAATGCCAAATTTAATACAAAACAGCAAAGCGGTTCCCGAGATATAAGGAAAAATAAATAAAATACGGTTTGGGGGCAACCCTAGCTGGCAACCCTGCTAGAAATTGTCATATGTATTTGAAATGCGACCCAAAATACCTTTCATTTGATACCCCTATTGGCATATATTGCTCAATATTAAAAAAAAAAATTGAGATAGGTGGCAACCCTGTGAGCAGCCTCAAATGGAAACACTCACGCATATACTCTTAGAATGAATCATACTATCTATAATTCGAAACTTTATCCTAATCGGTCGAGTGGTTCCCGAGATATACAGAAAAATAAATAAAATGCGGTGAGGTGGCAACGCTTCTTGAGATTTGCATATTTGGAATACGGTCAAAAATACCTTTCGTTTGATACCCATATTGGCATATTCTGCTCAATATTTAAAAAAAAAATTAGATAGGTGGCAACCCTGTAAACCGCCCCAAGTGGACACACCCACTCGTATAATCTTAGAATGAATCATATTATATATAATGTCAAACTTTATCCAAATCGGTCGAGCGGTTCCCGAGATATAGAGAAAAAATATATAATTCGGTTAGATGGCAACCCTAGGTGGCAACCCTGCTTGAGATTTCCATATTAGGAATACGGTCGAAAATACCTTGCTTTAATACCCATATTGGCATATCTTGAGATTTACATATTTGGAATACGGTCGAAAATACCTTTCATTTGATACCCACATTGGCATATTCTGCGCAATATTAAAAATAAAATTAGATAGGTGGCAACCCTGTAAACCGCCCCAAATGGACACACCCACGCGTATAATCTTAGAATGAATCATACTATCTATAATGCCAAATTTTATCCACATCAGTCAAGCGGTTCCCGATATATTAATAAAAATAAATAAAATGCGGTTAGGTGGCAATCCTGCTTGACATTTACATATTTGAAAAACGTCGAAAATACCTTTCATTTAATACCGATATTGGCATATCTTGCTCATTATTTTAAAAAAATTGAGATAGGTGGCAACCCTGTGAACCGCCCCAAGTGACATCAATAAAAATAAATAAAATGCGGTTAGGTGGCAACCCTGCTTGAGATTTAAATATTTGGAATACGGCCGATAATACCTTTCATTTGATACCCATATTGGCATATCTTGCTCAATATTTAAAAAAAAATTGAGATAGGTGGCAACCCTGTGAACCGCCCCAAGTGGCAACACCCACACACATAATCTTAGAATGAATCATAATATCTATAGTGTCAAACTTTATCCAAATCGGTCGAGCGGTTCCCGAGATATAGAGAAAAATATGTAAAGTGCGGTTAGGTGGCAGCCCTGCTTGAGATTTGCATATTTGGAATACGGTCGAAAATACCTTTCATTTGATACCAATATTGGCATATCTTGCTAAATATTTAAAAAAAAAAATTGAGATATGTGGCAACCCTGTGAACTGCCCCAAGTGGCAACACCCATGCATATCATCTTAGAATGAACCAAACTATCTATAATGCCAAATTTTATCCAAATCGGTTGAGCGGTTCCCGAGATATAAGAAAAACGCCTACGCCTGAAAGTCTGCAACATACGCCTGAAAGCCGGCTACAATTTCTATTTCCGTGCCATAACTTCCGGTTCATCGTCATCCATTTTCCCAAATTTTACTCTCAATCAAAACTTCATATCGCCGCCTATGATGTTAACTCCACAAATTAAAAAAAAAAAAATAAAAATACATACATATTAGTACGAGAGCCCCCATAGGCATGGTGTTGTTGATTAATAATAAGCTAAGTTTTTCTAAGCGCCTTCCTTTCGCCGAGACGCTCAACTTTTTTATCTTCGAAAATTCTGGAATGTGCGACCGTTGGGAGGCGTGGAACACGTCAGTTTGGTGCACACAAATTTTTTATGAATAACCGTTTTATTTTTATTTCACTAAATGCCACTGTCGTAACCAACTCACGAATATATGTGGCCCACAAATTGTATGCGACATAAAGTGGGACCGACAACCCAAATATGTCAAAATTACGTCATCAAAATATTTATTAACATCAAGCTAATTGTTCCACAGTTCGTTGTCAGTGCTGAGCACTATTAAATAGCATTATTGGCCTACTAAAATTGTGCGACATATAGCCAGAGCTCCGCCCCAAAGTGGTCAATTTGGTGTCAACATTTTTTTTATTAATAACAACCTGATTTAAAGTTTGTATCTTAAGGAATAACGAATAAAAAACGTATATTGCACTGGCCTACAAAAAAGTGCGAAATGTGAATAAAATCGATATTTTTATATATTCACACAAATACATACATGAGTTCCATAAGTGTTTGCTAATTTGATATGGAAACATATATCTCAATGAATTTGTACGCACATAAATATAAGTATGTGATATAAAATTATTATTTTCTGCTTAAAGTAATTTTGAGTACTCCACGGAGCAAGAAAAGTGATACATTCAACTTGAACTTCACAAAGTCTCTTCAAAACAAAAACTCAAATTGTTGGGCTAAGAAAAAGATTGATTTGCGTGGTAAATAATGTCAGATTCACATCATTTTATATTCTCAGGCAATCAGGTTTCACCATTGTGTGGATGTTACCAGCGAAACCAAACATCCGTTCCAATTGCACCTGAAACTTGGCACCAGACGAATATACGATTATCCGCATATTATTATTTTCATTCACACAAGACAATTCTACGCAAGTTTATTTTAAGTACCGTACATACTAGGGATACTAATGCCAGGATCCCGTACTTTTAAGTTCCGAAAATCCCGGCATTTCCTTATTAAAATCCCGCATATTTCGGGTACCTATTTACTAAAAATGCAATTAAAAAATACTTTAAGGTTATATACATTGCCAAACAGTTTCTTCTCTTCTTGCACTGATAATGAATAGCTAATTCTAAAATCCTGGGACTATACACGGAATACCGAAATTTTAAAATCAGAAACCAAAAATTTCTGGGCGGCTAAAATCTCAAAAATTGTCATGCCTAGTACGTACGTACAACTTAGTTGTAAAACCTCAAACTTACTTTAAAACTTAATCTATACATTTTCGATTTAGTTAAAATTAAATACAGAAACAATTAGGCTAGAAATGTAACCTATGTCAATACCAGCGTTCACTAAAAAGTAGTATAGCTAAATAAAATATACATATAAAGTATAATGAGCTTGTTTGCCCAAACATTTTTTAGCACCCTGTTTATATTTTAAAAATACACAGAACGAATAACATGTATAGTGAAAAGGTTTGATTGACTTCGCCGCTGCTCGCAATATGGTCATCAGTAGTACGAGGTGTGTTGAAAAAGTATCGCGAATTTTGAATTTTCGCTGGTTACGTATACATATTCGAATTTCGAATTTTTTGTGGCGTTATGTTGGTACTCATGTCTCTCACTTTTGCCGACAAGCTCGGCCATTTTGAATGTTCAGTTAATTGTTGACAGCTGCTTTGCTGGCACGTGTTTTGGATCGTCTTCGATTTTTACCTATTCAAAAAAATGGATCAAAGAACCTGTATCAAATTTTGTGTGAAAAACGAAATTAAGTGCGCGGATGCATTCCGAATGTTGACTGTGGCATACGGAGAAGCTACCTTGAACCGAAGCAACGTTTATCGGTGGTACAAAATGTTCTCAGAAGGCCGAGAAGATGTGAACGACGAAGAGCGTGCCGGACGCCCGAGCACTTCCACAACAGACGAAAAAATTAATGAAGTGCAGAAAATGGTATTGGCCAATCGTCAAACCACCGTTAGAGAAGATGCTGAGGACCTTAACATATCGATTGGCTCGTGCCATTCGATTTTTATCAATGATTTGGGCATGAGACGGGTCGCCGCGAAATTCGTACCAAAATTGCTCAATTGTGACCAAAAACAGCATCGCATGAACATTGCTAATGAGATGTTAAACTCTGTCCGCGACGACCAAAATTTGCTCCAGAGGGTCATAACTGGTGACGAATCGTGGGTTTATGGTTATGACGTGGAAACCAAAATTTGATACAGGTTCTTTGATCCATTTTTTTGAATAGGTAAAAATCGAAGACGATCCAAAATACGTGCAAGCAAAGCAGCTGTCAACAATTAACTTTTTGAACACACCTCGTACCAGGTTCCAGCATAAGCGAATACACCAAGCAACATGGCTGTCCCCTGATCAAAGAACTAGAAACAAGATTGATGATGTCATGATCGACGGCAGACACAGCTCCACCGTTCTGGACGTGCGTACCCTACGCGGTCGCAATATCGACTCGGACCATTATCTTGTTGCAGCCAAGATACGCACACGCCTCTGTGCAGCGAAGAAAGTGCGCACAGTAACGGAAGGAAAGTTTGACGTCGAGAAGCTGCGCACGACACAGACAGCTGATAATTTCTCCACTCTACTCTCACACCTGCTATCGGAGAGCAATCCTCGACCTAGCGATGTTACCGAGCAATGGAAGCATATCTCTAACTCATTATGTACCGCCGCTGAGGCCACTATAGGGTTTCAGTGAGCCCGCAAGAACAACTGGTACGATGAGGAATGTAGCACTGCCTCGGACAAAAAGGAGGCTGCATACAGGGAGAATGCGAATAGGCGCAACCTGCAGTGTATGGCAACGCTATAGTGAGGCGAGGAAGGAAGAGAGACGCCTTTTCAGAAAAAAGAAACGTGAAGTCGAAAGGCGTGAGTGTGAGGAACTTGAGATGCTGGCTGACAGGAATGATGCCCGACAATTCTATGAAAAGATCCGGCGGATGACGGAAGGTTTAAAGACCGGGGCAAGTTCCTGTAAGGACAATAATGGCAACCTGGTAACCGACGTACAGAATGTACTTAAATTATGGAGGGAGCACTTCTCCTCACTGCTAAATTGCGAGGGAGACGTCGAACCCGATACCTCAATCCCTGACGATGGAAAAGTCGTCCCAACCTGACTATGATGAAGTGAAGATATCCCGGCTCAAAAACAACAAATCGCCTGGGAAAGACGGACTACCCGCCGAGCTGTTCAAACACGGAGGCGAAGAGCTGGTAAAAAGCATGCATCAGCTCTTATGCAGAATATGGTCAGATGAGTGCATGCCTACAGATTCGAATTTAAGTGTGCTCTGTCCAATCCACCAGAAAGGCGAACCCGCTAACCCCACCAACTACCGCGGAATCGGTCTTCTTAATATAATAAGGTTCTTTCTAGCGTATTGTGTGAAAGACTGAAGCAGCTTTCTCTGGGTTGGATAAGGATGCGAAAAAAGTGGGTCTTGCGGTGAACGAGGACAAGACGAAGTATCTGCTGTCATCAAAGAAAGAATCGGCGCACCTGCGCCTTGGCAGCCAAGTCATCGTTGATAGCTACAAGTTTGAAACGGTGAGAGACTTCGTCTATTTAGGAACCAGCATTAACGCCGAAAATAATATCAGTATAGAAATCCAACGGAGAATCACCCTTACCAACAAATTTTACTTTGGACTAAGTAGGCAATTGAGAAGTGAAGTCCTCTCTCGACAAACAAAGATCACGCTCTATAAGTCTCTCATCATACCAGTCCTGATGTACGGCTCGGAATCATGGACAGTGCCAAGAGAAGATGAGATGGCCCTTGGAGTATTTCTCCGGAAGATTTATGGTCCTTCGCGTGATGCCAACGAATCGAAGGAAATGTAATGATGAGCTGTGCGAGCTTTACGCAGACCTGACCATAGTTCAGCGGATTAGAGCCCAAAGGCTCCGCTGGCTGGGTCATGTTATGCGAATGGACAAAGAAGCACCAGCACAGAAAGTTTTCCTATCGACACCCGAATTCGGCAGCAGAGGAAGTGGGAGACCTCGACTGAGATGGAAACAACAGGTGGAGGATGACTTGAACTCCCTTGGGGTTTCCAATTGGTGTCAGTTATCGCTAAAAAGGAATGACTGGCGTGCTTTGATAGGAAACGGCCAAAATCGCTTAGGCGGTTAAGCGTCATTATGACGCAAGCCAAGATTAGTAGTATTAGTATAGTGAAAAGGTAGAGTAAATAAAGAGAAAAAAACAAAACTATTTCACGGTTACCGTTTTGGCCGAAATGTACCATTTTTGGTACGAATTTTTTCTCCCGGTACGTTGGTACGTAACTTCCAAATTTGGTCCGTTTTTGCCATTTTAACTTCAACGCAACTCCAATGACACTGCTACAAATATATAAAACTACATTTGAATGACTACAAAAAATTATTTAGTCATGATGTTGTGTATTTTTCACTCCATATGTACATATATTAAAACCCGTTTCTGTGTTAAATTATGGCAGCAGATGAACTGCTTAAAATTGTTTTAATAAATGTTATATTGTTTGGCCAGCAAATTATTTTGGTACGTTTTTTTCGGTTTGGTACGCAAGCGGCAACCGTGAACTATTCTGTTATTTTGAATGTTTGTTCTGTTTATGATTGTCCTACGGAAGGTTGTGCTTACCCTTGGTATTCGGCCTATTCGGCTGGCATCTTCTGCTCTGGTCTCGGCCTTTTCCCCAGTCATTATTATTCGGATTACGCTTCCGCCAAAATTTAATATTCGGCGGGATACCAGTAATTTTAGCTATTTTTTTAGCAGTTGGGGTTTTAGAATTTCATTGTAAAAGCAAACAAATACCGAATCAACTGGTACGATGAGGAATGTAGCACTGCGTCGGACAAAAAGGACGCTGCATACAGGGAGAATGCGAATGGGCGCAACCCGCAGTGTATGGCAACGCTATAGTGAGGCGAGGAAGGAAGAGAGACGCCTTTTCAGAAAAAAGAAACGTGAAGTCGAAAGGCGTGAGTGTGAGGAGCTTGAGATGCTGGCTGACAGGAATGATGGCCGACAATTCTATGAAAAGATCCGGCGGATGACGGAAGGTTTAAAGACCGGGGCAAGTTCCTGTAAGGACAATAATGGCAACCTGGTAACCGACGTACAGAATGTACTTAAATTATGGAGGGAGCACTTCTCCTCACTGCTAAATTGCGAGGGAGACGTCGAACACGATACCTCAATCCCCGACGATGGAAAAGTCGTCCCAACCTGACTATGATGAAGTGAAGATATCCCGGCTCAAAAACAACAAATCGCCTGGGAAAGACGGACTACCCGCCGAGCTGTTCAAACACGGAGGCGAAGAGCTGGTAAAAAGCATGCATCAGCTCTTATGCAGAATATGGTCAGATGAGTGCATGCCTACAGATTCGAATTTAAGTGTGTGATTGGACCTTATCAGTATGGCTTTAGACCTTGTAAGTCTACCATCGACCAGATTTTCACGATACGCCAAATCCTGGAGAATACCCATGATAAAAGAATCGACACTGACCATCTCTTTGTCGGTTTTAAAGCCGCTTTTTACAGCGCAAAACGGAGTTGCCTGTATGCCGCCATGTCTGAATTTGACTTCCCTGCAAAGCTTATACGGCTTTGCCAAATGACGTTGAGCAAAACCAACAGCGCCGTCAGAATCGGGAAGGACCTCTCTGAACCATTTGAAACCAAACGAGGCTTCAAACAAGGCGACTTCCTTTCGTGCGATTTCTTTAACCTGATGCTGGAGAAGATAATTCGAGCAGCAGAGCTAAACCGCAGTGGCACAATCTTTTACAAGAGCGTGCAATTGCTGGCGTATGCCGATGATATTGATATCATTGGCCTTAACAGCCGCGCCGTAAGCGCTGCTTTCTCTGGGTTGGATAAGGATGCGAAAAAAGTGGGTCTTGCGGTGAACGAGGACAAGACGAAGTATCTGCTGTCATCAAAGAAAGAATCGGCGCACCTGCGCCTTGGCAGCAAGTCATCGTTGATAGCTACAAGTTTGAAACGGTGAGAGACTTCGTCTATTTAGGAACCAGCATTAACACCGAAAATAATATCAGTATAGAAATCCAACGGAGAATCAGCCTTACCAACAAGTGTTTCTTTGGACTAAGTAGGCAATTGAGAAGTGAAGTTGTGAGGACCCTTATCCGAAGGCTTCGGAGCCCTCACAACATTTATACATACGCTTCATAAGCTCAAATGAAGTACGAGCTGTTTTATGAACAATACTGGATTTTTAGATTTTTACACATACGCTATTTTGCAAAACCACCGAGTTACGTGGTTTCACACAAGGAAATACACTTAAATATTATACTTATCCATTTTCATGCAAAACACTGAAATCTGATGCTTTTGCACATAAGCCGTTTCTTAAATGAAGTACATACGCGGTTCTACACAAACGACATATACTTATACTTTGTATATAGCCAATTATATGAAGTATATTGAAATTTTATATTTTTGCACATATGCCATTTTTTACGTCAAGCACATACACGCTTTTGTACAAAATATATACATACTCATGCTTATATGTACATACAAACATACAATCTACATAATTACATATTTTGCTAATGAAATCTAATTTGTACAATATTAGGCACACCCTGATGTATGTTTGTAAAATAGAAGATTTTTACCGGAATATCAGCGGCCCAACATGAGAAAATATTCTTGTTGACAATAACCGAAATTTTACACAAACAAGTTACCAGCATTCCAACTAGCAAAAGGGTCGGTCACCAACCCAAACAGCTTTGCTTGGCTACATACACCCGCATGCCTACATACTAGATCATCCGATGCACCGGACATAGCATAAAGAAGAGAAGGAAAATGCATCGTTAGCACGGCAAAAACAATAGGTGTTGGGAATGCAGCAAAATGAGCAAATATCCTATACATATTGACGTCACCAATATTTATGTGAACAGCAGGCCCAGCTGATCAAGGCAGTGCGAGCGAACAGCTGATGGAATGCAATGGGGGCATTCCAGGAGGAAGTAGTGCAGTATAAAAACTGTTAGCAAATATGATACAAATTTATATATATGTAAATGTCGTATATATACCTAAGGTCTTAGGCAATTAAGTGGAAGATGCGCCGTTAGGTTAAGGAACACTAGTTTTAAGCATTGTTATTGTATATTGGAAGGTTGCTATGCACAAAAAGAGTATAAAAGGGCGAATATTTCTTAGAATAATGGAGTCGTTAGCGACTAGAGCTAGGTATAGTAGTCGTGGGTTTTCACCTCGATGAATGCGGAACTGGGGGCTTTCACCTCACTATCGCAGAGTTTATATTCAGTGGTGGGTTTTCACCTCCGCTGACGGTTGGGTCGAGCAGAGGGTTTTCACCTCAGCCGCCTTTATTTTAGCTAGGAGTCTTAAGTCAAAGTAAGCGGTGGGTTTTCACCTCCGCCGAAGAAGGGCTGAGTAGGGGGTTTTCACCCTTACCACCCTTATCGTAGTTTGAAATTAAAATTAAGATTTGTAGATTGATTTGAGAAAAGAGGAGTGAATCCCAACAATAAACATTTCAAAAATATTAATCAGGGTTTTGTCATTTCGAGAGGACCTTTAGGGAACGTCTATTTTCAGAACCCTGGACGGACTGAGCCTACCCCAGCATACCGAAGGAAAAGTCCGTCACAAATGGCGCCCGAGCAGGGACAATAATTTTAAATAGCTAAAAGCACAGAGACATACACACACAGGGTCATCGGAGGCATACTAAGGAAAGTACAACAGGAACATACGTGGATTAAAATCTGCTGGGTTAAATTTGAAGCCAAAGGCATACTAAGGTGGGACACACGAGGATTTAAAAATTCTGCTGGGTAACATAAAGCCAATGAAACGACACATAGGATTCAAAAATTCTGCTGGGCAATATAGAGGATCGCGAGGATGGACGAGAAAATTAACATAGAGGAAATACAACTACGAATCAACAAGATCAGCATCAAGATGGTTACGGTATCCTGGGTATACTACCTCCAGCGCGAGGATCTGGTGGCATACTGCGCGGAATTCGGACTGGAATATTCTGGTACGGTGGAAGAAATGCGCAGGCTTTTATCAGCGTATATCCAAACGCATAGTGATGATGAGGATTTGGAGAAACGCTTTGCTACGCTAGAGCAACGTCATGCCCGGCCAACTACACCCAAAGATGGCGGGCCAACCATCAGAATCAACCCCCCGACACCCAAGAGTGGCGAGGAGCAAGGATTTACGTATCCCGACGGAGCGAGCACGAGTAATGCATTAGCAGGAGTAAACAATAATGCGCATATTACACGACACGACACGGGCATACAAGCTGCACCGCACGTATATCCCCAGACGGAAACTTGTGGAAATGTGATGGATCGAGTACGCAAGTGGGGTTTAAGATACTATGGTGAGAAGGACCCACTTGGCTTCATTGAGCGGGTCGAAGAGCTGGCAGACAGCTATGAAATTAGCCGTAACGCCATACCACGTGCGCTACCAGAATTGCTGAAAGACAAAGCACTGGTATGGTTCCGAAATAACAACCGTCACTGGCAGCAATGGGACGCATTTAAGAAGGACTTCATGAAATTTTTCCTGAGTTCAAGGTATTTTGAGCGTCTAGACGATGAAATCCGGCAAAGGGTGCAAAAGCCAGGTGAAAAATTCAAAGATTACGTGTTGACGCTTCAAGGGCTCATGAGGCACTCCGATTACACGAGCGAGCAAAAACTAAACCGGATATACCGTAACTCAAGGAGAGAGTACCAACTGTATGTGAAGAGGAGCGAATTCAACACTCTGGAAGACCTGGTGAGCCTAGTGGAAGATTATGAGAATATTACACCAGAGAGGGAACCACTTAGGCCAGCAGCGAGACCGTTTGTACCCAGGCGGCAGGAGGAGCGTTTCCACTATATGCAGGAAACCGACAACGTACCACAGGTGAGCGCAAATACACAAATAGTGACAAATACAACAAGTAGTGCGCAACAAGGACACATAGACCCCCGAACAGCATGTAGGCGTTGCGGGGAGTACGGACACTTCGCCTATGGGTGCCGTAACTCTCGACGCGAATTTTGCTGGACGTGTGGCAAAAGGGGTGTATTAACTCGAGATTGCTGTCGTAGGCAACAGGGAAACGACAGGAGGCCCCATTAGCCGCGAGGGGTGGGGTCTCACACAATTTAGCCTCGCATCCAACAAAAAAAGCAAACATATTCAAACAACAACAAGGGCGAATCCTGGCGACTGTAAAGGTAGATGGCAGAGAGGCCACAGCAGCAATTGTTACGGGAGCGACACGGAGTTTTGTAAGCGAGTCCATGGCAATGAGGTTGGATGCACGTAAATCTAAAGAGATAAATACAAGAGTGGTAATGGGCGATGGAAGCGCGAAGGACGTAGTGGAAACAATTGAAGCAGAAATAGCGTTGGGCGACCAAGTACACCAGAGCGAATTATTAGTGCTACCAGGGCTGGTGGACCAAGTGGTAATTGGGACTGACTATATGGCGAAAGCGAACGTGGAACTGAGATGCGGCGAAAGCGCAATGGTAATACAAGCAGGAAACCAAGATCGGAAAATAGCGAGGTGCACAAGCATCATGCAGTTGAACGCAGATATTAAAGATAACACGAGGACCCGCGCTGAAGCACATAGCACCACTGATGTCGCGGTGAGTACATTCCTTAACAAAGAACTTAAGATTTTTGAAAATATGTCGGGGGTATCTAACATTGCCACACATAAAATTGTCATGAGGGATGACCGCCCCATTAAACAACGATACTTCCCCAAAAACCCTAAAATGCAGGAGATTATAAATAAGGAGATCGATGAGCTTATAGAGAAGGGCTGTATTGAGCCATCACGCAGCCCCCACAGTGCCCCTATAGTCCTAGCCAAGAAGAAGAATGGTAAATGGCGACTTTGCGTCGATTACAGACAGCTTAACGCCCGATCAGTCCCAGACGCGTACCCATTACCCCGTATCCAACATATTTTAGATAGACTTAGAAGTGCGCGGTTTATCAGTAGCCTTGATTTAAAGAACGGCTATTGGCAGATCCCCATGGAGGAGGATAGTAAACAGTATACCGCATTTACGATACCTGGGCGAGGGCTATATCAGTGGAAAGTGATGCCATTTGGGCTACACTCTGCCCCAGCTACGTTCCAAAGAGCACTTGATCGTGTAATAGGTCCAGAGTTAGAGCCACATGCGTTTGCCTACCTGGATGACATTATTATTACAAGTGAAACATTAGAAGACCACACAAGACACCTCACGGAAGTTTTTCGGCGCCTCAGGCAAGCTAACCTTAAGATTAACCCCGAAAAGTGCGAATTTTTTAAGAAAAGTCTGAAGTACTTAGGCCACGTGGTTAGCGAAGAGGGCATCCACACAGACCCAGACAAAGTAGCGGCTATAAAAGAGCTCACACCCCCCAGCAATATAAGAGAATTACGGCGTTTCCTAGGGATAGTGTCCTGGTATAGAAGGTTCGTCCCAGATTTTTCCAAAGTGGCAAACTCGTTGACAGCTATGCTTAAGAAGGGCTGCAAATGGAAATGGGCCGAAGAGCAACAGGTAGCGTTTGAAGCGCTGAAGAATGCACTTATACAAGCACCCGTTTTAGCCTGCCCAGATTTTACCAAGAGATTTAGACTGCAGACAGATGCAAGTGATTTTGGCCTAGGCGCCGTACTAACACAAGGGTTAGACCAAGAAGAGCGGGTGATAGCTTATGCGAGTCGAAGATTGAACAAGGCAGAGATGAACTACTCACCAACAGAGAAAGAGTGTTTGGCAATAGTTTGGGCAGTAAGGAAAATGAGGCCATATCTAGAAGGATACAGTTTTACCGTGATCACAGACCACTTAGCGTTGAAATGGCTGAATGCAATCGAAAGTCCATCAGGACGAATTGCTAGATGGGCATTAGAGCTACAGCAATATTCGTTCGATGTACAATACAGAAAAGGGAAGTTAAATGTCGTGGCAGATGCGCTATCGCGCCAACCGCTAGAAGAGCAATTGGGCAGCATGACCGCGCAACCAGACGACGTCAACTGCAATTGGTATTCCGCAAAGGTAGCAGAAATAACGAAGACACCCGAAAAGTTTCCAGATTATGTAGTTCAAGAGGGGAAATTATACCGAAGAATAGTTGGCCAGGTGGATGGCGAAGATCACGTTCCCTGGAAATTATGCGTACCAACACCACAGAGGAAAAGAGTTTTAAGCGAAATCCATGACACACCAAGCGCCGGGCATATGGGAATCCGCAAGACAATTGCACGAGCAATGATACGTTATTATTGGCCAGGCATGTTCAGAGACGTCAGAAAGTACGTTCAGCAGTGCCACGAATGCCAAATTTATAAGCCAAGCCAACAACAAGCGGCTGGTAAAATGCTAACACGTATCCCAGAGGAACCATGGGCAACAGTGTGCGCGGATTTTATAGGACCATTGCCGCGCTCGAAACATGGCAACACGATGGCGTTAGTTTTTGTGGATAGATTTTCTAAGTGGGTAGAAGTTGTAGCTATGCGAAAAGCAACAACAGAAAATTTGATCAAAGGTTTAAGAGAACGTATTTTAGCGAGGTTTGGAGCACCAAAGGTGTTAATAACCGACAACGGAGCGCAATTTATTAGCAGAAGTTTTAAACGATTTTTACAAGAGCTTGGTATAAAACACCAGCTGACAGCACCATATACCCCACAGGAAAACCCGACAGAGAGGGCAAACCGAAATGTTAAGAGAATGATATCACAGTTTACCGGCAAGGATCAGAGGAATTGGGATGAGTTCATACCAGAAATTTCGTTGGCACTAAACACGAGTGTGTGTGAATCGACAGGATACAGTCCTGCGTATGTAGTACAAGGTAGAGAGCCGAGAATTCCAGGCTCCCTCTACGACGAGCAGACGTTTGGCACGGGCGAGGAAAAGGTCATATTAAGCCAGAAAGCAGCAAAGATGAAGGAGGTATATGACATGGTACGGCGTAAGCAGCAGAGGGCATCGACGGAGCAGGCAAGACATTATAACTTGCGCAGGAGGCAATGGCAACCGGCTATAGGCGACTTGGTATTGGTGAAAGAGCATCAGTTGTCCAAAGCAGTAGACAATTTTGCGGCGAAACTAGCACCCAAATACAGTGGCCCACACCGAGTGATGAACTTTGTGTCACCGGTAATAGTAGAGCTGGACAAGATACACAAGGGAAAGAGAAAGACAGCACACCTAAGCGAGCTGAAGTCCTATCACGAGGCCGAGGATCAAAGACAGGACGCGCAGGAGCAGAGTCCAGACCAGAGGGAAACACGCAATCGTAGCAAAAACAGGCAAAGCATAACTCAGCGAAGAGTAAGGTTTAAAGAAACCACGAATACCAAAGATCCTGAGAAACCAGAGGCGCCACACGAGTCAGAGCAACCATCGACATCCAAAGTAGCATTGCAAATGCTAAGAGCGCGACAGCAAAGAGACTGTAATAAAGTAGTGAGATGTGGCTCATCATCGATAAGGGAGTTACCAACAAGTAGTCCACAAGTAGAATTCCCACCGGAAAACGAACAATTGATCGTCGAAGAGATACAGGGTGAAGCATCGACAATAGAAATCGGGATGCAAATGGCGGCGGAGTACGCCAATAACATGGCCAACCAACAAAACCGCGAAGTAACCGATTATTTCGTGTCCTTCCAATTTAGGACGCGCACGAAAAACCCAAAAACACGTAACACGCGAATGACAAACACAACAAAGCAGCCCCTCAGACACAGGGCACTAGAGTTTTCATCAATGTACCAAGTATAATGTGATCCATACAATAGCGATCACGAACGGTAACTTATGCACATAGCCCAACAAAATAACATTTTTCTCGAATTTTAAAGTAAATAATGAAATACAACTACTTTTTATATTTTGCGCGCAGAATACTGTGCACATAACCAATTTGTATAACAATACTGGAATTTTCAGCCTTAAATATGAAGGGCCCAGCGCCAACATGGAAGAATACAGTTACAACAAGACTTATTTCAAATAATAATAAGTCTTATTGCGGTAGGTGAGGGGGGAGTGTGAGGACCCTAATCCGAAGGCTTCGGAGCCCTCACAACATTTATACATACGCTTCATAAGCTCAAATGAAGTACGAGCTGTTTTATGAACGCTATTTTGCAAAACCACCGAGTTACGTGGTTTCACACAAATAAATACACTTAAATATTATACTTATCCATTTTCATGCAAAACACTGAAATCTGATGCTTTTGCACATAAGCCGTTTCTTAAATGAAGTACATACGCGGTTCTACACAAACGACATATACTTATACTTTGTATATAGCCAATTATATGAAGTATATTGAAATTTTATATTTTTGCACATATGCCATTTTTTACGTCAAGCACATGCACGCTTTTGTACAAAATATATACATACTCATGCTTATATGTACATACAAACATACAATCTACATAATTACATATTTTGCTAATGAAATCTAATTTGTACAATATTAGGCACACCCTGATGTATGTTTGTAAAATAGAAGATTTTTACCGGAATATCAGCGGCCCAACATGAGAAAATATTCTTGTTGACAATAACCGAAATTTTACACAAACAAGTTACCAGCATTCCAACTAGCAAAAGGGTCGGTCACCAACCCAAACAGCTTTGCTTGGCTACATACACCCGCATGCCTACATACTAGATCATCCGAGGTACCGGACATAGCATAAAGAAGAGAAGGAAAATGCATCGTTAGCACGGCAAAAACAATAGGTGTTGGGAATGCAGCAAAATGAACAAATATCCTATACATATTGACGTCACCAATATTTATGTGAACAGCAGGCCCAGCTGATCAAGGCAGTGCGAGCGAACAGCTGATGGAATGCAATGGGGGCATTCCAGGAGGAAGTAGTGCAGTATAAAAACTGTTAGCAAATATGATACAAATTTATATAAATGTAAATGTCGTATATATACCTAAGGTCTTAGAAATTAAGTGGAAGATGCGCCGTTAGGTTAAGGAACACTAGTTTTAAGCATTGTTATTGTATATTGGAAGGTTGCTATGCACAAAAAGAGTAGAAAAGGGCGAACATTTCTTAGAATAATGGAGTCGTTAGCGACTAGAGCTAGGTATAGTAGTCGTGGGTTTTCACCTCGATGAATGCGGAACTGGGGGCTTTCACCTCACTATCGCAGAGTTTATATTCAGTGGTGGGTTTTCACCTCCGCTGACGGTTGGGTCGAGCAGAGGGTTTTCATCTCAGCCGCCTTTATTTTAGCTAGGAGTCTTAAGTCATAGTAAGCGGTGGGTTTTCACCTCCGCCGAAGAAGGGCTGAGTAGGGGGTTTTCACCCTTACCACCCTTATCGTAGTTTGAAATTAAAATTAAGATTTGTAGATTGATTTGAGAAAAGAGGAGTGAATCCCAACAATAAACATTTCAAAAATATTAATCAGGGTTTTGTCATTTCGAGAGGACCTTTAGGGAACGTCTATTTTCAGAACCCTGGACGGACTGAGCCTACCCCAGCATACCGAAGGAAAAGTCCGTCACAAAGTCCTCTCTCGACAAACAAAGATCACGCTCTTTAAGTCTCTCATCATACCAGTCCTGATGTACGGCTCGGAATCATGGACAGTGTCAAGAGAAGATGAGATGGCCCTTGGAGTATTTCTCCGGAAGATTTATGGTCCTTCGCGTGATGCCAACGGATCGAAGGAAATGTAACGATGAGCTGTGCGAGCTTTACGCAGACCTGACCATAGTTCAGCGGATTAGAGCCCAAAGGCTCCGCTGGCTGGGTCATATTATGCGAATGGACAAAGAAGCACCAGCACAGAAAGTTTTCCTATCGACATCCGAATTCGGCAGCAGAGGAAGTGGGAGACCTCGACTGAGATGGAAACAACAGGTGGAGGATGACTTGAACTCCCTTGGGGTTTCCAATTGGTGTCAGTTATCGCTAAAAAGGAATGACTGGCGTGCTTTGATAGGAAACGGCCAAAATCGCTTAGGCGGTTAAGCGTCATTAGACGCAAGCCAAGGTTAGTAGTATTAGTATAGTGGAAAGGTAGAGTAAATAAAGAGAAAAAAACAAAACTATTTCACGGTTACCGTTTTGGCCGAAATGTACCATTTTTGGTACGAATTTTTTATCCCGGTACTTTGGTACGTAACTTCCAAATTTGGTCCGTTTTTGCCATTTTAACTTCAACGCAACTCCAATGACACTGCTACAAATATATAAAACTACATTTGAATGACTACAAAAATTATTTAGTCATGATGTTGTGTATTTTTCACTCCATATGTACATATATTAAAACCCGTTTCTGTGTTAAATTATGGCAGCAGATGAACTGCTTAAAATTGTTTTAATAAATGTTATATTGTTTGGCCAGCAAATTATTTTGGTACGTTTTTTTCGGTTTGGTACGCAAACGGCAACCGTGAACTAAGTATTCTGTTATTTTGAATGTTTGTTCTGTTTATGATTGTCCTACGGAAGGTTTTGCTTACCCTTGGTATTCGGCCTATTCGGCTGGCATCTTCTGCTCTGGTCTCGGCCTTTTCCCCAGTCATTATTATTCGGATTACGCTTCCGCCAAAATTTAATATTCGGCGGGATACCAGTAATTTTAGCTATTTTTTTAGCAGTTGGGGTTTTAGAATTTCATTGTAAAAGGAAACAAATACCGAATCAGTTAAACATTTTCCATAATGACGATTTTATACAAAAAAATTTACCCACTCTTACATACATAAAGACAGACAGACTGAAAATTTACAGTAGAAACTGTAGATTGAGATCCTACCGGCTTAGTTATGATCAAAATGTATTCAACACAGGGCTGCACAACGATATAAACGTAATAATTTCGGTTTGTTTAATTATCAAAAAAATATTTCGTTTAAATAATTATCAGAAAAAATTTGTTTTTCCTTGATGATCAAATCAAAAAATATCAAAAAATAACAAAAATTTTTTTTTTGTTAACGTCAATTCATTTTGCTTAGATATGTAAAAAATGTTTTTGGTAGTTACTAATTACTAAATGGAATTGGAAGTGGGCACTCAGGCTGTACCCCGTTTCCGTAAAAAGTCGATCGAAATTGAAAAAAAAAAATTGTCACTACCTCAAAAGCAAGTGAGAAAATATTTAAATCGGCAAAATTAAATTTTATTACAGGAACAAAAAAATGAGTGTGACGTCAATATGACGTCAAATCGACAATTTCAGTTTAGACGATCGATCGAAATGAGTTACAGAAACGCAGTACTGTTCTGTAATTATTCATAAAATAGTTTAAGGTTGAAAGCGCTATAACTAATGTCGGCGATATACCAACAGGTTATCATAACCTCTAACGAGGTTTTTGCCGAGCTTTTCTTCCAACTTGTAGTGCGCTGCTTTTGATTTTTTTCCTACAAGTTGGCGGGACCTACAGTTTTTTGCCGACTCCGAACGGTACTTGCAAAGCAAACGAGTTGTTGATGAGAAGCTTCTCATGGCAGAAATACACCCGGAGAGTTTGCCAAACTACTGCCGAGGGGCGACCCCGTTTAGAAAATTTATTTTCTAAATAATTTTTGATGTTGGTTTTTGCTGGGCATTGATATGACACGACTTGGTGTAGTATGCCGAGCACTTAACTGCTAATTTTAGTTAGCAATGACACTATTTGAGGGAAAACGTGTTTTAACTGGGCAACACTTAGCTCCCATAGCAACAGAATAAATAGCAGAACTAGTTTGTGAAATCAAGGGTACCCCCTATAAGTTGAAACAGAAAACCTTTAATATCTCAGTTCAATAAAAGGTGGAATTACGCCACTTGCGCTTTAAGCCCGGTAAATTTATGTTTAAGTTAAAAGTTCCATAGAAATTTTAACTGTCTTTTTTTTCCATCATCATCAAATATTCAATTGTTTTTTTTTATTTTTTTTTGATAAACAACGAAAAGAAATTTGTTCTGATAATTTTTTATTGTTTTCAAAAATAACGCTAAATTTTTTCGATGAACAAATAACGTTAATTTTATTGATAAACGAAACGAAATCAAAAGTTTTTTTGTTTTTTGATGAATTTAACGTTAATTTTCAGCCCTGTTTCAACAAAGTGTGATTGAATTTGGCGGTGCTCTCAATCGGAACCAGGGTATAATGTCAAACAGAAAAAATATTTGAACCCCCTTGAAAACAATTTTTTCAGTTTATAAACTTTTGGGAAAAAAATTGTAAATTAAATCTTGTCTTAAATTTTCAATATTTATATTATACCTACACATTAATTACGAGAAAAAAGGTGCAGATTCAGATTCTGAAGAGAAAAATAAAAAATTCGCTATAGGTTTTGAGATTTCGCAAAGTTATCGTTTTTTAAAAAGTGAGAAAACACCATTTTTGTATTTTACGAAAAATCTCCAGCTTTGCTTATCCGATCGAACCCCTCTATTCACCGGATTAAAGATCTTCTGTAACTCTAAAAACCCGCCATATAATGGTTTTCAATCAAATGACCAAATTAGGAGCTATTAGTAGATTAATGAGAGAAATCGAGAACAATTAAGCCACCTCGTAGTATATATTGATACATTGATATTGGTATATCGATATTCATAATCGGGAAAATTACTTCAAAATCAACAAATGTTGTTTATGTCAAATCCATACGAATATTGCTGTGGGTTTGCTGTACACAATCGATATGATAAATCTAGCTGTAACATAACCCCTTATATGGCGGATTTATAGAGCAATCGAAGACCTTTTATGCGGTGAATAGCGGGGTTCGATCGGATAAGCAAAGCGAATTTTTGATTTTTCTTTTCAGAATCGGAATTTGCAAGTTAATCTGCTGCACCCTGAATGCATATGGTTTTTAAAATTTTCAAATGCAACGTGCAAGTTCTAAAAGTTATCCAACTCGAGTGAAAATTTGCAAAGCTTATTTTTAGGGCAAAATCTATCATATTCCACCCGGCGAAATATTTTTTTTCTTAAGGAACAGCTTAATGTTTATATTATTATTCGTTATATTCGTTATTATTCGAATAAAATACTGTTTGACGGGCACACATTTGTACATGCAAACACACATACATACAAAATGCGCTTGCATGCCCATAGGTACAATTCTAGTTGTTTTAATAGTTGTAAAGTATTCGAATAATAGTATTCGACTATACGGATAAATAATTCGCACAAATATTATTCGAATTATTTGAACGAATGAAAGAAATAAGAATGTATAGAGTTTTTTTCCGATCGACTAGAAAACGCATTGTGATATCCCCTCCAAACTCCAAAGTCTGTGGTTATAAGCCAGCTGTGGTTATAAGATAAAGACACAATGGCTGATCCACCGGATCCACTTATTATATTAACTTAAAAACGGTTCAGATAAGTATGGAAAAATCTCGGAATGCATTTTGAAAATTATCACATACTTATATAGGTTACATAAATTTACCTTTTTAATCTAATTATTTCTGTATTAAATTTTAACAAAAGTGAAAATGTATATATTAAGCTTTAAAACAAAGTTTGAACTACGTATGTACTAGGTATGCAAATTTTTTAGATTTTAACCAGGGCTGGTAACCGGTTCAGAGCCGAACCGGTTTTTGAACCGAACCACAGCCATTTTTCAGTCTTTGAACCGAACCACGAACCGAACCATTTTTTTTTTTGGAGATGTGTGAACCGAACCGAAAGTTAGGTATATGCCTAAAACATAAATTTTCCTGAAAATGGCAACAGTTGCACTCACTGGTATTTCAATTAAGATTCAAGTTGAGAAGGTTGAAAGGTAGAAGCATACGCAAGAAAAACACTGTTTTCACTTTTGCGCTGTTGTCAAAATGCGTTCAATTCCTGCCAACTGCATGCCACTTGACAGCGTAAAGATGAAAAGAGTTTTTTCTTTCGTCATGCATCTAACTTCCTTTATATACTTTGAATGAATGAAGGAAATATTCATGACACACACCGGCTTGAACTTATCAAACATAATTATAGATGTGCTAAAATCATTTGATACAAGTGCGGACAGAGTTTACTCCATGACAATCGACAATGCGGCGAATATGGTATGTGTTGACAAATATCTTAATCAAAATGTTCAAAGCTTCAACCGAAGTCAACTCTTGGATATTGAAGGAAGAAAAGAAAATATTGACGCAGATTGTCAAGGTGACTAAAAAAATATACACAAATAATAATTAATTATTTTATGATTTTTGATTATTTAAAAAAAAATTCAGATGTTGCCGTTGGTGAAGATTTTGCCATTGATGATGAAGACAATGACCACGATAGCGGTGAAGAAATTTGCTGCGAAAACATTCCAAACCCATTGATTGGAGAACTTGAGGCTGACTTTTTAAATCATAGCTCCATTAATGTCATTAGGTGTGCTTCACATACACTAAATTTAGCTGTGTCAGATTTTTTGAAAGAAATACAGGAAATCCGCGGCAAAGTAAAAACGGTAGTAAAAAAACTTGAAACGCATACCTTAATAAACCTGTTACGTACAAAAAACGTACGCAAGCCAATTATTGAATGCGTGACTAGATGGGGATCAACATACAATATGTTTAAGCGTTTACTTGATTTGAAACAATTTTGCATACAAAGTGCGGATGCCATTAAAGAATTGCATATGCCCAAGAATGAATGGCTGCTAGTTGAAAATGTTTGTGACATTCTTAGCCCAGCATATGATACAACACTTAAACTGCAAAGAAAAGATTTACTTTTAAGTGATATGTATTTTGCTTGGTATTCTTGTAAATTAAAATCTGAAAAAAAATTTGATGGTTAAGCCACAAGTTCGTAGCTGCATTAAAAAAACGTGAAGAATTAATAATAAGTAACCCGACTGTTTTAGCTGCCGTTTATTTAGACCCTAGGTATTAGATTATGTTATCAGAATCAGATAGGGATTTAGCAAAAAAACATTTGATTCAAGTTTTCGAACTAACTTCTAAAATCCAATGTCCGGAAAGATCGATGGAGTCTCCTCAATCTAAGATAAGCTCGGATGATTAGCTAGAATGCATTCTGGAACAATTACATAAAAAGGAAACTTTACCAAATAGGAAAACTTTAGTGGACGTCATTAATTGCTTCAATAATATAAAACGCCTTTCTCCACACTCAAACGTTTTAAAATTCTGGGAAACATATTCAGAGAAAACCTAAAAATAATTGCTGAGATTTTTTTATATATATTTTATCGCACTTAAGGGCAAGTATAGACAACGACTTGTTAGAAGACATTCTTTTGATAAACTTAAATACTAAATAACCAAATGATGTATTTTGTTAACAAAATAATGTTTTCTAACAAGTCTTCGTCTATATATGTATGTTTCTTTAAATAATAATAATTTTCAGTATTGTATTGCTGTTATAACTTTTTGCCGATATATTAATAAATATTATCTATAAAAGAATTTGGTCTCAATAACAAAGCGTTTTATTTTTGACATTTCCAAACAATTTTTATTTTAGTAGGCTTTTATATATGTACACATTTTTTTTTTAATTTTTGAAATTTTTTTTTCAGTTTTTGGCTGGGTTGGTATAAGCCCTGAACCGGTTCAAGTTTTTTCAAGGTGGTTCGAACCACTGAACCGAACCACAGCGATTTTGGAGTGGTTTTTCAGCCCTGATTTTAACCATACCGGACTTTTTGGGATCTGATTGATTACCTGAAAGTATAAAATGATATAAACCTGACATTATTTACTAAGGCCCGCTTTTACACTGCAAGTTTAAACCACAGACAAAGTTGACTGGAGTTTATCCAATACGAATTGGCAGTTTAAACTAAGTTTAAACTCGCACAGGAGTTTAAACATGCATTGAAAAACCGGGCCTAAGCGAAGCTATGTATTTTTCCCTTAGCTCAAACAATCTTATTTTTTCTTTTGAAGAAAATCTTTGAATATGAGCAGAATTTATCACTTCCTATGTGTGATGGAATACTCAAAATGTACTTTAAGCCGAAAGTATAGGGTTTTATTCGAGATTATTTTATTTATTTATTTTATTTATTTATTTAAAGTCGACACAAACATAGAGCGATCGATCGACACATAGGTACAAAAGATAAAAATTAAACAGAAAAAAAAAAATTACATAATTACATGCAAATTTACAAAAAAAATTGTGTTTAGAATATAATCTTAATTCTAAAAATACAAATTATTAAAATACAAAAACCATCGATCGAGCCTTTTACATCAAATAAAATAAAATTATGCTGGACTTCATGAGACTCGATTATACACTGTCGGAATGCTTTAGATTCCGATCGGCACGCTGTCGGAATGCGAAGGACGGCAGGTCGTGATACTAATCCAAATATTATTTGACGTTGTTGGAATGCAATCGATTCCAATCAACTCAGTAGGCGGCAGTCCAAAGATCCTTCGGAGGAATGTATTAGATTCCAGTCTGCGCGTGACAGGACGTATTACAAATTTATTTACGTTGTTGGAATGCAGTAAATTCCAATCAACTCAATCAGTGACAATCCAAAGGTTGGAAAGCACTCGTTTCCAATCCTTATCACTCGGTAAATTGTGTGTGAATATTTCAAGAATATTTCATCATTCTGTTTAGGCTAAATAATCTAGTATTGCATTACGCAAAGTACTGAAAGTACATTGAATACTAATACAGATATACAAGTCATTGTAGTATGAGCACCAAATGGGCAGAGGATCGTGTTTGGCAAAGTCTAGACGACAAATGGGCAAGTGAAAGGGAACGTAATATCGGGATATTCTGACAGGTACAGCAAAATTCAATCGGCCGAGAAGTTCGGAAGAATCTATCTCTCCTATTATCAGTTTATGGAGGAACATTACTCCAAGTAAAATTCTTCGATTTTCCAGAGACGGTAAGCGAATAAGAAGAAGCCTGCTTGTGTAAGGTGGAAGATGACGATTTGAGTCCCAATTGAGGCCACGAAGCGCAAAGATTAAAAATTGTTTTTGAACTGACTCAATTCGGTTTATATGGGTTTGATAAACAGGACACCACACACATGAGCAATATTCAAGAATTGGACGAACCAACGATGTATAAAGGACCTTAGTAAGATACGGGTCGTCAAACTCATTAGCCCACCTTTTGACAAATCCAAGTACACCCATCGCCTTGTTGGAAATAGACGAGATATGCATTTTAAAACTCAGTTTTGGATTCGAAAGAACACCTCGATCATTTACACTAGAGATACGCTCCAAAGGGGTGCTATTTAGCATATAAGGTTTTAAAACTGGTTTTACTCTGTGAAATGTCATTTGTTTACACTTAGAGAAATTTAAAACAAGAAAATTTCTTGCACACCATAATTGAAAAGAGTCCAGATCATCCTGAAGGAGATTCAACCGTGTCATTATAAGAATATGTGTAACAGAGTTTTACGTCATCCACGTACATCAGGGGTTTGGAGTGTAAGATTATCTGAGGTAAGTCGTTTATAAACAATGCAATGAAGGACGCCTCCTGCCCTGGAGTTTCGGTCACGCCGATAAACAACATACATATTTATTTGAGAAAACCTCAGAATTAAAATTATCTGGCTTTAACCAGGTCTCTGTAAAAGCTGCTACGTGTGCAGTAAAAGTGAAACTGTAAAGATAGAAAGGAACCAATTTTGATCGTAAACCACGAACTTTTTGGTAATTAACGACAAGACGGGACGAGTCGAAAATTATTTTTTTGCTGCTCTTGACGATCATTTAGTTTTTTGAACTTTCTGATTCAGTTACAGCTGTCTTTTTCTGAACAAATGTACAACAGAATGCTCCGGCCAAAAATGAGATGAAAAGTACCGTATCAAAAAAGGCGTCAGGAACAAATATTCGAACGGATGGAATATCTCTTTCATAGCTAAAATTAAACCTATAAACATTGACGCTTCTACTAGGTGCAATACCAAGTTTTGAGCAAACATAGTTCATGATATCGCTCTCAACCAACGACAGGGACAGTAGAGTGGTTCACAATTAAGGACTTTTTGGAAATTCTAAAACGCTACCCCCAATTATTGTTCCTTATGACAAAAAAAGAGGCTGCTATTTTTTTGTTTTTTTTTAAAGGTGCTTTAGAGGTCGCGCTACTCGTGTTTATAAAAAAATGAGATGCTTGCAAATTTAATTTAATTTTAACATGTTTATGTGCAGTAAAACTTTGCGTTTTTGTGTGTTGTTATTCTGTTTTCATTGACGAATATTCCTGCAATTCAATAGCCTTCTTGGATGAGTAGAAGGGGTTGAACTCCTGAAAGTATGTTTCGAAATTGAAAACGGTGCAACTAAAACGCCTACACTGATCTCATTGCGCATTGGTTTTTTGGATATATTTCGCATCTAGAAGGTTTATGACATCGCTGATTATGAATCCGATGTCAGTTTTTTTAAATTCAAAATGGCGGGTCCAATATGGCGGTGAATTTTTTGAAAATTAATTGGATTTTATTGAAACTTGGTACTCGGGGGTTTATGAGTTGTCTGATTACGAATCCGATATCGGTTTTTTTAAATTCAAAATGGTGGATCCAATATGGCGGTGCATTTTTGAAAACTAATTCGACAGTGTGAAACTCGTCACTGATGGATTTATGACATCGAAAATTCGACCAATAAAATCCTTAGATGGTCGTGGGGTCGCTAGCCCCGTACCCCCATACTTAAATTTCGGAGACGCCCCCAATTTAAGGAAAAGTCTTTAAATTAAGGAAAACGTTACTTATGTTAAGGAAGCCATGTCTTTGGAGCCAAATAAGGAAATTTTCCTTGAAATAAGGAAACTCTTTTTTGAGTGAACCTAATGTACATATCTAAGAGAAAAAGCGCCCTACCTTTTTGTACTACGCTTAAGGGCTGGTTTCCTCGAAAGCGATGACGCTATATAGCGTCCGTTACATAGCGGTGAAGTACGTTGTCAAAAATACTGCCATGTAAAAGTAATTGAGTGTAAAGTAAGAAGACGGTGAAGTTCACCGTAATGTAATATAGCGTCCGTCATGACGGTGGCAATATTTCGTCAACGTTTTTTCTCAAATTCGTTTACAAAAACAACAATTAATTGTTTTCAAAACAAATATTTTAAAAATATAGAAGAGAAAAAAAAGAAAAGTGGCCGCAAATTTACAATTTCAAATGGATTGAAGTCACCGCTACTTGCATGTAAGTTTACAGAAAAGCGGTGCTGCTAATTACGGTGAGCATAGCTACCGCTATATAGCGAACGTTACATAGCGGCACCGCTTTTCGAGGAAACCAAGCCTTTACCTATAAGTAGGGTTGCCAGACGTCCTTCTTTCGGAAGGAAATGTCCTTCATTTTATTGCAACGTCCTTCCCTGTCCTTCCAAAAGAAAAAGTGTAGAAATGTCCTTCTTTTTAAGTTGTGTCCTTCTTTTGTCCTTCTTTTTCCTTTTTTTTTTGCTAGGGTCTTGAGATTAGTATCTAGTTATTCTAAAATGAAATGAGCTACAAAACTGCATACTCGAAAAAATCTAAAATTTTTTTTTTGTTGAGATTCGTCGAGTTTCGCGAATTTTTTTTGGAGTTTTGCTCAAAATTTTAAGTGCAAAATTTTAATGTATTTTCATCTATATTTTCATGAACAATTATCTATGCATTTATTTTTTTTTCTTTGCATTTAAATGTGAATACGTGGTAAATATATGTATATACTAGCTGACCCGGCAGACGTTGTCCTGCCACAAATTTATTTCCCTGCATGTTTCTCTAACCCGATCCCTATATCTATTTTAATCCATATCCCTATCTCCTTCGTATAGGAGGAACCACGCCCCCTTTTTCGTTATCCCCAGTTTTTTTTGGCGGTGGCAGGGATTAATCTTGTTTAACTCCTCACGAAATTTCAGTGGTCTAACGTAAATACTTTCAGGGATATGGACTATGAAATGTTTCCATCGTTTGGGAGGTGCCACGCCCCCTTTTTATTTATCTCCAGTTTTTTTTGGAGATGATAGGGATTAATCTTATTCAACTCCTCATGACATTTCAGTGGTCTAACCTAAATACTTCCCGAGATATGGACTATGAAGTATTTCATTCGTATGGGAGGTACCACGCCCCCTTTTTCGTTACCCCCAGTTTTTTTTTTGGATGTGGTAGGGATCGATCCCATATAACCCCTTGCCAAATTTCAGTGGTCTAACATGAATACTTCCAGAGATATGGACTATGAAGTATTTTATTCGTATGGGAGGTGCCACGTCCCATTTTGGTTAACACCCAGTTTTATGGGAGAGAATGGTGTTGTTATCCTATAGCTCTGTACTAATTTTCAGGATAAAATATGGTGGAATTAATAAGATTGTAAAGGAGGTACCACGCCCCCCTAATATTTTGTTTTGATTTTAATACATGACCTGCGCGTGGTAATAACAAACAAATCCCCCAAAGGAAGTATTTCATTTGGTTCAGCCGTTTTCGAGTTTTAGCGTTACAATTATACACCATTTCATTTTTATATATATAGATATAGATTAACAACCAAAATAATTAAAGATTGTATGGGAGGTACCACGCCCCCTTTTTCGATAACCCCAAGTTTTATGGGTGAGAATGGTGTTGTTATCCTGTAGCTCTGTACCAATTTTCATGTTCCTACCTTAAAAACTTTTGAAGATATTCAACTTGAAAAATTCAGTTTGTATGGGAGGTGCCACGCCCCCTTAATATTTTGTTCTGATTTTAAGACATGACCTGCGCGTGGTAATAACAAACAAATCCCCCAAAGGAAGTATTTCATTTGGTTCAGCCGTTTTCGAGTTTTAGCGTTACACCATACACCATTTCATTTTTATATATATAGATTAGACTGGGCCAAAAATTAAAAATTTCTTTTTTTTCCAAAGATTATATTGATTTTCTTTTTATGAAAGGTGAAAAAAATTACTGTAATTTTTTCAGATTTTTAAATTAAAGTCTAGAGGTCTATCATCGCTAGTTTAGATTTTACAGACATTTGGTATAAAAACGACAAACCATTGTTGTAAAACATCATTTATCTGAACATACTTTTGAAGGAAATCGAATTCCCTACAAAATTTGCATTGACCAAAATTTTCTCAGACTAGCCGTTTTCTAGTATTCTACCCTCAAATATTAACATGTTTTTTCGATTTCCCATTTATTCTTTCAAAAATTGTCAAAAATGCAAATATCCATGTACAACAGAGAAATATACAGATTCTTAAAGGAAATAGAGTGGGCTACAAAAAAGGCAAAACAACTTTCTTTGTTACTTTTTCAAAACTTGTTTAGTATTAAATAGAAAAAAAAAATCATATTTCCGTATTTTTTTGGTGTTTTTGATCCGATTTTTTTAATAGATATTCTACAGATTATTTATCATTATATGATCAATATTATAACCAAAAATATACATTTCTCATATACGTTCAAACATATTTTTGCATAATAAAGGCATTCTCTTCGAAGGTGTAGTTTTACAATCTTCAAATGGCGCAGCCGCAAAAAACACAAAAAGGCGACAGACCTGTGAACTCAATACATTAATTTTCATGTAGTTTGGCGAGCTAAATCCAAATCCGTGATCAGAATTAGCCTAACAGGTCGCAGTTCTTCTCTAACCTAACAAAACCATCACAAAATAATATTGGACTTTCTTGCAAGGTAAGGGCCGAACCTCGGTCCCGTTGTTGGATTCTGACATCGAATTCGGATTCAGCAGCCAATTTCCCTCAAGAATATGTATTTAGTTTTATTCAATGTTGATTTTTTCATGTTTCGCAAATTTTCAAACCAAAATCGGGAAATTCAAAAAACATTTCAGTCTAAGCAGCTTTTATAGGGAATTCAATTCCCTACAAAAATATGTTCAAGTAAATGGTATTTTTCAACAGTGATTTGTCGTTTTTATACCAAATTGGACGTTAAGTCTGTAAAATCTAAACTGGTGATGATAGACCTCTAGACTTTAATTTAAAATTCTGAAAAATTACAGTAAATTTTTTTCACCTTTCTTAAAAACCCTCATGAAGGGTTGACACCTTGCCGCGGTACGAGGGCTTAAGTCGATAGCCACAGGGCTGCGCTGCCCTTGTGATCATAGTGCCGCCGGTACTACATCACGAGAGAAGCCAAGCCTCTCTGGCGCGACGACTAAGATCTTCCCCCTCCCAATCCAGGGTGTTATGCGACCACGTGCCCATTGGACGTTTGCAGCCGGGAGGCAAATCGTGGCTGTAATCGAACGGAGCCTCTCTGATACCGGGCCGCCTCGGAGAGTAACTATGGCCTTACCGCGGCATGGGGCTCTGCCGCGGCGGACGACACATTCCCCATACTCTTCCTTTGACCCTAAACTGGCCTTGCCCGGCAAGGGGTCGTACGAACAAGATGAAAAAAAGTAATAAAAACCTTAAAAATAATGATACAACCATGTATACTGCCCAGCAGAGGAGGAAAATGCTGGAGCAACCGAGAACGCAACGTCGGAGGACAAACTCCATTTCTTCATCAGCCGAGAGGTCGACAGCGATGGCAACTACGAGTCGATCAGCTCTGGATAATAAGGGGGCAATCCCCAAAGTAAGTACCGGTACAAACACGGTGAAGCCAACAACGGCTAATGCTAGAGCCCTAGTAAGTGCCGGTACCGAAACCAAGTCTTTAACGTCTGTGGCAGTGGTCTCACGACCTGGCCCCAGAGATCCAAATAAGGGAACGACCGCGATGGCAACTACGGGTCGAAATTTACCCCAAAAGACATCTCCCAGTCGTTCTGAGTACTTGGACAAAAGAGCGGCCGCGAGGATACTGAAGAAATACGAGGGTATTTCACAAGAGACGCTATCGCCGAATGCTAGGAAGACGGTGGAGATGGCTGAAGCAATCTTACCGAACTTCCAAAGCGATTACGCGCCAAAGAAGGTTAATATAAATCCCTTCAAACGCCAGAGATCGGACGTGGATTTAACACCTCACCCGAAGCGGCAGCAACACGCTCCCGTAATGGGTAAACTCAGCTTTGCTGAAGTGACTAAGGATAGGATCCTCATAGGCGTCATTGACCGAGGTAATGAAAACTGGGCCATCCCTAGGGACCAGTGGCGGTTCGTCCGGAACGCTATCGGTAATGCCCTTCTCGACATTATGGATGAGTCTCCGGGTGTCACTCCGATGGGTTCTGATGCGGGATGGCACCAGGGCCGAATCAAGGTATTCGCTTGCGAGGATGCAAAAACTGTTGCACTGTACAAGGCAGCAGCTGCAAGACTAGGTGAGATCTACCAAGGGGCAAGAATCGAGGTTGTCGACTGGAAGGACATCCCGGCTCGGCCAAGGGCAAGAGCGTGGATTCCTGCTATCCCTGCTGAACCTGAGAGAATTCTCAGGATGCTGAGGATCATGAACCCGTCTCTCCCGACGCAGGACTGGGGTGTAAATCTGGTCGAGGACGCGGTAGGGCCTGATAGGCAAGTGGTCTTCACCTTGAATAAGGAGGCATTCGAGCCCCTTAAACGGTGCAATGGACGGGTGCACTACGGCATGGGTCAGATCGTGATCCACGTATACCGCGGCGATGCACAGCGCGCTGCTATTTCGGCTGCACCGGAGGACTCGGACATCGCAGTGCCGGAAGGGGAGTCGGAGATGTCCGACTCGGAAAGTATGGTATCTGCCACGTCAAATGGCGAAGGAGCAGTGAACAGCTCGGAGATGGGAGACAGCCTGCTGGACGGGGAGGACCTCAACGTCACAGTGATAGCAGCTAGTCCTGAGCGCACCACAGTTGACACTGCCACAGTTAGGAGGATCTCTGCCACGCCAAACCGTGGTCTGAAGAAATCGTCGTTGAAAGATAAGCCTCCAGACGAGGTGGAACTCGACGATACGGCGGTGGCAGGGAAGTCTGAGCACTCTCATGTTGGTGGTGATTCAGATAAACCTGCACAAATCTAAAGCAGCCTCGGCTGCTTTAATCAGTCGTCTCTCTAAAGGCGACGTAGATGTGGTCCTCATCCAAGAACCCTGGGTCAACAGCTCAAGGATTTGCGGTTTGGGGACTAAGGGTTATAAGCTTATTCGAGCCAGCGAGGGGGGCCGGGTTAGAGCCTGTATTTTAGTTAAGTCTGAGCTGAATGCATTTCTCTTGCCCAACTATACCAATGGTGACGTTACAGCTGCCAGTTTAACAGTCGACAGTACCAGTCTGACGATTGCGTCGGTCTATATGCCCTACGACGCCGAAGAACCTCCGCCACAGAGGGAGGTAAAAGACCTGGTGGCAAATTTTTCCATGGGTCATCTTATTATCGGAACTGACGCCAATGCTCATCACGTCCAGTGGGGAAGCTCCGATATCAATGCTAGAGGAGAGTCGTTGTTTGACTATTTGTTAACAACTAACCTGGTAGTTTGCAACGTGGGTAACGAACCTACGTTTATTACTAAAACCCGTAGGGAGGTAATAGATCTCACTATTTGCAGCGAAGGCGCTTATGAGTGGGTCAGAAAATGGCGCGTTCTCGATGAGCACTCATTCTCCGACCACCGGTACGTAGAAATAGTTCTAGACTTTTCTGTTGAGCAGCCGGTTATGAAACGCAACCCACGTAACACTAACTGGCAGCTACACAATGAAATACTATCTAGGGACTTACCAGCACTGCCCCCACAAGTCCCCTCATCAGTAGGGGAGTTGGAGGATCTGGTAAAGACCTTTACAACGGCGCTCTCGAATGCCTTAGAGCAGGCTTGCCCAGTGCCAAAACCACGCGGTAAACATAGGCCGCATTGGTGGTCCTACGACCTGGACTCGCTCCGAAAATCATGTAGGACACAATTTAATAAGGCCAAGAGCCTTGGCACGGAGACTCAATGGCTCGAATATAAAGTTAAACTCAGGGCCTACAAAAAAGCTCTGAGGCAGGCGAAGAGAGTATCGTGGAGAAATTTCTGCACTGGGGTCGAAAATGTCGACGATACAGCGAGACTTAGACGAGTGCTCTCAAAAACTCAAACAGCCACAAGCTATTTGCGCAAACCTGACGGATCCTGGACCAGCACGGAGAGGGAAACCCTAGAGCTGCTCTTGAATACGCACTTCCCAGGGAACTTGCATGAGGAACCCGTAGCACCTACAACAAACCTGGCTGTATACATACCCATCACGGAGGAAAAGGTTAGGTGGGCGGTTAAGAGCTTCGAACCGTTCAAGGCTGCCGGGCCAGACGGGATTATTCCCGCACAACTCATAAACACGCTGGAGACATCAGCCAAATGGCTGGTATTTCTCTATACAGCCTGCCTGGCTCTTAGCTACATTCCGTGCTCCTGGAGAAGTGCCACGGTAGTGTTTATTCCTAAGGCGGGGAGGGCGTCTCATTACGAGCCGAAGGACTACAGGCTGATCAGTCTCTCATCCTTTGTGCTCAAAACCTTCGAGAGGATAATAAATGACTACCTCTCCTCTACTATTGATAGCAACCTGATCTGTAGCTATCAGCATGCATACACCAAAGGGAAATCTACAGAAACTGCGCTTCACAGCCTAGTTTCTGTTATTGAAAAATCGCTGTATGAGAAGGAGTACTGTCTTGCGGCCTTTTTAGATATTGAAGGAGCCTTCAACAACATAAGCCCTGATGCTATAAACACCGCTTTAACAAGTCTGGGCATAAGCAGGTCTCTTATTGGACTTATTGATCAACTGCTAAGGGGTAGACGAATAGTTTCATCACTGGGCTCGGTTGACTTATCACGCTATGTCACAAGGGGAACGCCTCAGGGTGGTGTTCTCTCCCCGCTTCTATGGAACCTCACTGTCAACTCGATGCTGCGAGACACAAGCTGGGGGGGCGGGAAGGTAGTGGCATATGCAGACGACTTAGCTATAGTATATAGGGGCAAATTCCCACAAACCCTGTGCGACTTGATGCAAGCAGCACTGCGAGAGGTTTCCTCATGGTGCTCGCGCTGCGGACTGAGCATCAACCCGGGAAAAGTAGAACTGGTTCTTTTCACCAACCGCTATAAGATACCACCGCTAACACTACCAAAACTGAATGACGTGCACCTGAACCTGGCTGACAAAGCCAAGTTCTTAGGCACAGTTCTGGATAGGAAACTAACCTGGAAGGAGAATGTTCTCCAGCGCCAGAAGAAAGCGTGTTTTGCACTCTACACATGCAAAAGAGCCATTGGAAAGAAATGGGGGCTCAGCCCCAAAATATGCAAATGGATCTACACCGCAATCATTCGACCAATCATGCTCTATGGAGTTGTGGTATGGTGGCCTGCGCTGAGCAAGGCAACAAACCTTAATCTGCTAGGTAAAGTACACAGATCTTGCATGATCTGTATAAGCGGTGCGTTAAGAACAACGCCCAATGAAGCACTCCAGGCCATTCTTGGCATTTTGCCACTCGATCTGGAAGGGCACCGGGTAGCAGCAGCATCGGCTCTACGTCTAAGGGAAACGTCCGGCTGGGGCGCAAGCACTACTGGACACGCCTGTATTTTGGGATCCTATAGCTTTCTTCCGCTGAGCACGGATCGTTGTGCGACCACAACAGTCGGAGATAGCTGTTTTAAAATCAACATTCCCAGCAGGGAAGAATGGGAGAGCACGGATCGGAGTCCCGCCACTCATGGCGGCACTTCCATTTATACTGATGGCTCGAAGTTAGACGGCAGAGTTGGAGGAGGGGTTTATTCAAAGGATCTGAACCTTGAGCTCTCCTTCAGACTACCTGATCACTGCAGTGTCTTCCAGGCTGAAGTTTCAGCAATCATGGACGCCGCGGCTTGGATAGGCCAACACACTATCGGACACGACATTTTTATATTCAGCGACAGCCAGGCGGCCATCAAATCCCTTGGCTCTTATTCGTTCAACTCTGAACTGATGCTCAGCTGTCGTCGATCTCTACAGGAGATGGCCCAACAGAATCGCGTGAACCTCACATGGGTCCCGGGGCATAGGGACATTGAGGGAAATTGTAGGGCAGACGAACTTGCGAGGCAGGGCACGACCAAGCAGGTTCTTCGGGATAAAGAGCGCTTAGGTATGCCGTTTGCCACTTGCAAGCTTATGCTGAAGGAGTACACACTCCGCCAAGCCAACGAAAGATGGCTGCAATCTCCAGGATGCCGGATATCCAAAGAAACCTGGCCGAAATGGGATCATAAAAGATCGAGACAAATTTATGCCCTAAGGAGAAGAGAAATCTCCATATTAATAGGCGTATTGACTGGGCACTGCCTCATTGGTAGGCACGCAGAAAGACTTGGTGTGCCCTACCGACGATGCTGTAGGAGTTGTAAGGATGATGAGGAGGAGGAAACGGTGGAGCACCTCATCTGCAACTGCCCGGCTTTAAGTGGCGCGAGAATGCGCTTTTTGGGAGTTCCCTTCCTGGTTAGCCTACGCCAGGTCACGGAGCTGGACATAAAGGACCTGGTGGCCTTCATCAAGTCATCTAAATGGTTCGAGGAGGAGTAACGGTGTCGGTATAGGAACGTCAGTCCCGGGATTCTGCTATGTGGAGAATTCCGTTAATACCGGGATTTTCCATATGGCAGGGTCCCGGAACTGACTTTCCTAGTGTTGGTGGTATCACAACGGGCCTTTTAATACTGGCCTAGGTGTGCCTCTACGGTAGCCACTTGAACCTAACCCTAAAAAGAAAATCAATTTAATTTTTGAAAAAAACGAAAGTTCTTTTTTTTGGCCCATTCTACTATATATGTTTGATGTAGAACTTTCTCTTTTCTGGTCGACCATGATTTTTAATGTTTCTAAAAATATTTTAATATGAAAGGCCAAACAAGAGCAGTTAGAAAAAAATGTTCGCATTTGTTGTTGTTTGGGAATTTCCCAGTCTTTAAAAATTTCATAAATATCAAATGCATTTCTACCATTAACCTTCGTCTTTTGGTATCGTAGATTACCTTGTTTGTACCTACAATATATTTGAAAACGATCTCAAATATGAGAATAAATGTATGTTCGATTTTTGTTAATTTAAAACAATAGGGGATTCGCCAAGTCTTGCAAACGATGCACGGATTGTACGGATTGCACGCATTGTAAAGTCACAACAACAAAATACACGCAAAAAAATATATGCAATCCGTGCAATTTATACAAAGCTCTAAACTATGTATATTTTAGTGCAAGAATTGTAGGAAATAAGAAGGCAACCCTGTATTTCTCTCAATCCTCTCATTTTTCTCACAAAAAGTAAAAGTAATTGTCAGCGCCAACGTTTTTTCAGAAAACTAGTAAAAATTTGCTCAGTTTTTGACGTTTGTTATCGATGTTACAGCAAACTCAGTGAGGGGTGCTCTCGTAGTCTTGCATATTTTGGCGTAGGATTCATACATTTCCTGCAATCCGTGCATTTGGCAAGACTTAGCGAATCGCCCTAATAAATTGTCCAAAAAAAACCTCCTTCTTTTTTTACGTGTGTCCTTCTTTTTTTTGTATCGAAATAGAAAAGTCCTTCCTTTTCCACTTCAGAATCTAGCAACCCTACCTATAAGCCACATTTTGATGAACAGAAAATAAAATTTGCATAGAAATTTTATGAAATTTGATATTTTCGTAATGCCTGGTTAAAAACTTGAATAACTTCATTTACTTAGGAAATTTGCAAAAAACTGTAATTTTCAACAAAAAGTTACAACTATTATGGTAGTAATATTAAACGGAGTTTCATTTCATTTCATTTATTGAGCATTTTTCTATCTATGTACATATATGGCTGATTCCTTGGAAACTGATATATTTCACATCGACTTTTTGTGAAATGTCAATGTTACGATAAATGACTTTTAAAAGCGTATACAGTGTAGAGGGGGTATACGAAATAGCCCCTGATTCCATTGAGCTACAACTTAACCCATTAACGCTCACTGTACCCACATGAGTACACTTCTTCAAATATCGAAAAAAGCATTTTAACCCTTTCTGATATTCTATGCCATATGGCATAGTCTCATTTCAATGGCTGTTTTGTGAAATTAAATTAAGGAATTAACTTTTTTTTAATTATGTATTTTTCTTTGAGGCTTTATCTCTAAAAATAAATAATTAAAATTTTGAGAGCTGGACCCAGTAAGTTGCTATAATTAAAAACTCAAGTGTCTCTATCAAGTTCGTTTTTTTGCAAAAAAAAGTTACTTCATAATTTTAATAATTTAACAATAAAAATACTTTCGTTTTTTAACTTTTTGAATTCAGTTTATTAGAAAATGAATGCCCTAAATGGGATTAAACAAAATTAAGACCATAGGTCAGTTGAGTAAGGCTCTACGATTTTTGCCATTTCATACCATGCCATACGGCATAGATTTTACCCAACGGAAGTAAAAAAATTTATTTGATTAAATAAAGTCTGCATTAATTTTTTATAATTTCTCTAACAATAAGGTCTATCAGCTATTCCGGTTGAGCTCCAGTCGGAAATAATTCCGGAGAGTCGATAGGGGTTGCATCGACTTCATCGAATCACCGTCGTTGTTGTTGTGGCAGTACTTCGCCCTGCCTAGTCGGAAGATCAACTTATAAAAAGTTACTTGACAGGCAAGACAGGGTTGTACTGATGTTGACAGTGCTTTGCCGCATATGGATCCTGTACCTTCCGGTGAATAACACCTTGTGGTACTAGCCCGACTGTATTGGAATGATTTCGTTGACCCCGTAGCCGGGGTTCAAGTGGACTTTAGGCGCCTCTTACGACCGGCTTACCTACCTCGGGCATATTCTAAACCCCTTTCTCACAGGGGTATATTTTCCTACGTCGGTGGCTCCACAGTAATGGCTGATAGACCCCGGGGCCAATATCGCATTCGTTTGATAAAAGCTGAAGTCCGCAGACGTTTCTTACTTAGCTTTTGACTTGATTAGGTGAATCCCGATCTCCCACGCCTCCCGTACCATATTGGTCCAAATCCGCGCGCTTCGGCATCCCGAAACTGCTAGAACACGTCTAAAAAAGACGGAAGAGGTATCAACTTCTTCTTGACTTGGCTTCAATAACACTATGGAACATTTTTGGGATTATTGTCTGGGGGGTGAGAAATTCCAAGTCAGGGTGATGGTACTAGGTCAGTATAGTAAAACCCTCAAAGGGTTTGGCGTTCGTATGTGTCAGTTTTTTTTTATGACCTTTTAAATTGTTTCCTTAACTTAGTTTAACATAACTCGAGAACCCCTTGTCCGATTTTGATGAAACAAATTTAGAAAAATTAAGAATTACAATTTCTCTAATCTGTTTCTATACCGTTTTCCTATATGTGCAACACTTTCGAAGTTAAAAATGAATGTATGAAGGGAAAAAAGTATTTTTTGCCTAAAAATTAAAATTTTTTTTTTAAATTCATAAAAAATCCAAAATGTAAAAAAGTGCCAAAACTAATTACTTTCGCGTAAAGTCACATAACTCATGAGCAAAAAAAGTCATAGATCATGAAAATCGATGTACGCGTTTCTCATTTATTCATTTATTGGTATGTTTCAGTATTTTTTTTATGACCTTTTAAATTTTTTCCTTATCTTGGTGTTTTTTCGCTTAGTTGTAACATTTTGATATGTCGGAGCAGTCGTAGAAGAGAAAATATCTGGGCTAGAAGCTTTTGGCACAGGAGCGTGGTCCGAATGAGGTAATGGTGTTGCGGCACTTGCAACAACAACGTAATTATACGATTTTCTTATCCTTCTTGCGGCTCCTTTATTCGCACATGCATAGCAATTCAATGGATTGTGACCTTCGCCAGGATTAGTCCAAGTCATGGGACACCGAATGGCATACTTTCACGTCTTCTATTTTTCCAATCCATTAGACAGTTGTAGCAGCTTTTACACCATGGGTCGGCAGATTTGTAAATGCAGGTGTATAAGTGAGAACGCTTATACACGCGCTGTGATCGTCCGAACTATATTTTTAGCATTCGCTGACCAAACAAACGACACCCCCACGCGATGTGGTTTCGCCCCCTTGCCCAGCGACGACTAAATCATTTGGTAAACAAAGAGCGCAACGTGTCTGTGTGATGAATCCAAATTGTTTGACTGATCTTAAGATCTATGGGGCGCTGATGCTTGTTTTACACACTATATTTGGTACCCAATTTTCGTTCACTATAACATTTCGGTTGAAGTACATCTCGTATGTTTGAACAAAATCAGTACTGAAATTTCCCCTTTTTTATGTGTTGAGACATATTGACCAGAGCAGTAGCAAAAGCTATTTATATCTGGCTTGCACATATTCTGTTCTCTTTTGTTCACTTTTAAAAAACTGGAGAAAAATAACTTTTACTGTTCGCGTTCGTCGGCACTTGTTGAATGACAAAAATCACAGAACCAGTGTGAGAAAGAGAATATTTCTCTTTTAGTATAGTAGAAAAATTAGTTATGTGACTTTACGCGAAAGTAATTAGTTTTGGCACTTTTTTCCATTTTGGATTTTTTATGAATTTAAAAAAAAAAAATTTAAATTTTTAGGCAAAAAATACCTTTTTGGCGGTATCTGAGATAATCCCGGAAAATCCCAGAACCCTGGGATTGTCATTCTAAAATTCCGGAATTGTCAAAAGGCTTTGGGATTCGATGCCTTGGTATGTAATTGCCATGCCTTAGAAGCTAAACAAAGATACGAAGAATATCTTAGTTAATTTGGAAGACATGGACTTCATCTGTTGTTGTTGTCGCTGGAACGACCAAAACCCTCCCATAAGTTTTGGGGTGTATTGTCGATAGTGGCAGATTTTAGCCGGTTAAGAACTCGGTACCTTCCGGTACCAGCAATTTGCGGTACTTGTGGTACTTCCTTGTCTAAGGAAGAAGAAGGTTGGTAAAAAGAGATGAGATACAAAATAAAAATTTTTTTTATCAATTATGTAAATGTGGCATGATTTGTATATTTCACCCATAAAACAACTGAAACTACTTACGCACGTATGTCAAATTTCTTTCCGTTAAGTAAATTCCATGCCATATGGCATGGTGCTTAAAAACCACTTTAGAAAAAAAATGTTTGAAAAATTCTTTTTAATTGTTCATTAGGATGGCTTAAATAGTAGGCAAAACACAAAAACAGATTTTTAAGGCCAAAAACAAAAAAGAAGTTTCGACAGGGTTAAATATCGAAAACATATAGTTTTGATAAAAGTATGACATAAACTGCTTTCAACGCAATCAAATTATTCAGTTTCATATTTAGAGTGCCCATTAACCCCTTATGAGAACACCTATTTGCTGGAAATTTAAACAATATTTTTTTTTTAACTATTTGTGTTTAATTAAATATTTAACCAAAAATTTAATAATTTATGGAATCAAAAAGAAATTTTTGAATAATAGAATAGTTTTGCCGTTTAAGCGAAGTTTCGCGGAATTTTGGTAAAATTTAAATTCACACTTTATACATACTAGAATTTGCCCAGTGGTTGAAATTCAACCACAAAACCTTATTTTATTTTTCTACCTTTTTGTTATTTCTTAAATTTTCCTTTCTTTTCCATATTTTTTATATTTTTGGTTTCTATACATACCATTCAGTAATATATTTTCAGTGTTGATAATTATTTATTCTACTTAGGTCGTCTTCATACGTATTTCTTTCCTTTCCTTTACTTTTATTTCCTTTCCTTTTCTCTCCTTTCACCTCATTTTATTTCTTTTGCTTTGCTTTCCTTCCCTTTTCTTTCCTTTCCTTTTCTTCCCTCTGCGTTCTTTTCCTTTCCTTTCCTTTTCTCTTCTTTCATTTAATTTTATTTCCCTTCTTTCTTTCTTTTCCGTTCTTTTCTTTTCCTTTCTTTTATTTTCTTACCTAACTTTTCTTATCATTTCCATTACATTCCTTTTTCCCTTTTATTTTCTTTTTCTTCCTCTATTTGCTTGTCTTTTCCACTCCTTTACTTACATTACATTTCCTTTCTTTCCCTTCCTTTTTTCTTTTCCAATCCTTACCTTTCTCTACCTTTACTTGTCTTTGATTTTTCTCTCATATTTTTCGTTCTTTACCTTAACTTACCTTTATTTTCCATTTATCCATTCCTTTCCTTTCTCATTCTTTCCTTTATTTTATACTTTTATTTTTTTCATTTTGTTTTATTTTTATTTATTTTATATTATTTCTTTTCCTTTCATTTCCAACAAATTTCTTTTTTTACTTTCAATCACTTTTCTATTTCTTATTTTACTTTTTTATTTAATTTTAACAATTTTCCATTTTATTTTATTTCACTAAGTCTAGCCACGAAAGGCCTTGTGCATGATCTAGCTTATTTGTGCACAGAGCGAAAACCACCTAATAAAATAGAACAAAAGTAAGAAGATATCTCTATAGTTTTTCTTTAAGAAGAACCCCTACTTACTTTAGGTGGGATAGCCTTTTTAATAAAATCAAGAAGAAATCTTCGAATATATATGTGGATATCTCCTTGAATTAATAAAGAAGGCGATTGGGTTATCTCATTAAATTGATTAAAAAGATAATCTTCTTATTTTTATTAAGTTTTCTTATTGAGTTTATTAAAAAGGTCATCTCCTTATTTTTATTTGGTTATCTCATTGAATTAACTGAAAATATAATCTTCTTATTAATGTAAGGTAATCTTCTTGAATTTATTAAAACTCGTGTTCGATTATAAACAATTATTCTTTATTCGTAAAATACGACTGCAAATATATATATAATACATACATATATATTATATACATATAAGAACAAAGGCAGTGTTAAAAATCTATATATAAATACGCCACATGAAAAACTTTAGGAACCTCCTGTGAGCGAACCGTTTGACCGATTTGAATGAAATATGCACCGCTGGAAAGGGCTAGCGACCCCGACCGCCTCCAGTCACTACCACCAGATTTTATTGGTCGAATTTTCAATCACAGGCAATACAAGTAAACCTAAATAAATGTATTAGAGTTCTTTTTATACATTCAAATTTAGATATTAAATTTTACTCTGAATTAAAAAAAAAAATTTAATTAGCAATTCTTCTTTTTCTTAAAACTTTGGGACCATTATAAAGCCAATAAAAGTGAAAAGGTGGGCCATCTAATGTTTTGAAATTTATTATATCATATAGTTCTGAGACAGATCCTCTAAGACACACTTGAAACCTTTCTGAAAAACTTGTATATTTCCATTTTTTCCAACAATTTCTAAATTACTACCTTTACCAGAGGTGGTCCACCTCTGCATTTCTCCATACGTCAATTTTTTTTGGCTTCCAATATATTTTTCAATAATGCATTGGCACAATGTGTTTTGGTGTTTGGCATCCAGCAACCCTTTTTCTTCCTGATACTTCAGTATAAGCTGGCATTTTACGGTACTTTTTAAAAGTTCAATTAAGCTCCCACTGCCTTTGCAACCACATGACGACTGAGGTAAAGGCGAAAAAAAAAAAAAAAAAAAAAAAAAACTAATGGCGGCGATATACCAACAGGTTATCATAACCTCTAACGAGATTTTTTAGCCGAGCTTCTCTTTCCAACTTGTGGTGTGTTGCTTTTTTGAGTTTTTCCTACAAGTTGGCGGGACCTACAGCTTTTTGCCGACTCCGAACGGCACTTGCAAAGCAAATGAATTTTTTGCTGAGAAGCTTCTCATGGCAGAAATACACCCGGAGAGTTTGCCAAACTACTGCCGAGGGGCGACCCCGTTTAGAAAAATTATTTTTCTAAATAATTTTTGATGTTACTTTTGCCGGGCATCGAACCGCCACGACTTGGTGTAGAAGGCCGAACACTTAACCGCTACACCACGGCGGCCGCCAAGGCGAAACCCTCTCGAATTTTTAGCAGCATTCAAGTCGTTCGAAATTTTCTTTAACAATTCCAGAATTTTACTGCTCTCATCACACTCAAATGGCACATTCTAAAAATTGCATGCGTTAAGATACATTAACATTTTTTTATATGTATTATGATGCACTACCATCTTCTTTCGCCATTCTTTTAAGCCTGCTTTGAATTTGACCTTTTTAAACAAATTTTTTTTTTAAATAAGCGTGGATATGAGTCCATAGTCCATGAGAATCGGTGAAATATCCTCGCTTAGCTCCCACGATTTAAAAATGATCAAGGTTTCGATTTGAGGAACATCGCCTGAAGCGTAGCAATTTTCTTCAAAATTAAAGTTATCCATTTCCAAATAGGTATACAGTGCCCAGTTAATACGCCTATTATAGTCCGGGAGCCATTGACATTTTTGAATGACCAAGAGTACAAAAGCTGAAAATTTTTCCTAAGCTTTATTTGGCATCGCTAGTAAGTGAATGGACCTCCAGCTGGCGCACTTCCGGGGGGTGTAGCTGCGGCAGCCTCCCAAACACGTAAAATAACAATAAAAAATAACTAATAATGCAAAAGCTGAAACTTTGTTAACACGTTGATTATGTTATAAATAAATGAAAAAACTTGTCCAGCCGAATTTAGAGGGGGGGGGGGGGGGGGGGGGGGGATTATGCCCCACTTATGCTGGACACTTTTCCCTCACTAAATATAAAGCTGGATATTTTTTTCGTTTAACTTATTCAGTCAACTATTGTATTACCAAATTTCAGCTTTTGTAGTATCAGATATTATCTATACCTTTCTCATGAAACACAGCGTGTCGTCCATACAGTTATTATACTCACTCACCTGTTTTTGAATTTATTAAAGTAAATATTTAATATTTAAAGTAAATATTTACACATTTAAATATCTATACATAACCGATTCGGCATAGAATTCGTGCAGATGATCAGCTGTGAACCGGCTCTATCCCCTCTCCTACTAAAATTTGGCTGCTCTCTGTCTTTGTCTCTCTGCTCCGAATTTGGAAGAGTGACGCCAAGCTACCCAGTGCTACCGTTGAACTTGTACAAATCGGAGCTCCCACAATGTCCAACGTACAACCCTTTTTGTATATTGCTCCAAAAAAATCGGAAAATTAAATCTTTTTATGCGGCCAAATTAAATAAGTGTTTATCCATATTAAAAATTCGGAAAGACTGTGATTTGACTTTCTCCAACGTTGTGTTGCCGGAACAGCCGAACAGTTTTCAAAAATATCACAGCCAGTGCCACAACCCAGCGTCGCTGGGGCCGAGGATGGCACTAATCCAGACGATGATACTGTAGATGACGATGCTGACGTATCTGGCATTTCTCAAGAGGTATCACATAATCCTACTTGTTTATTTTGTGATAAAAATAGGAAAAAACATCAAGGCCACGAGCAACAATTGCATCTATTAGAGAAGGAAATAGCATTGGAAAATATACAGCAAATCGCTATGTATTTGGGCGATGTAGAGTTCATTCAAAAATTGGATAACTTGTGGTTAGAAGAGAAATTTATGTTTTATCATGCGATATGCCGAAAAAAATACGAAAATAGAATCTCAGCGAAAAAAAGTAAAGAGAAGCCAAGAACAGGATGGCATATAGCTCGCGATGTTCATTCTCAAGCGTATGAGGAAATATGTCAATTTGTATCAAAAAATATCATCGGCAAGAATCAGTCGTTTTTCCTGTCGTCTCTGAACACAATATTTATAGATTATTTGGAACGACACAAGGTAAACACAGATGCGTATACGATGAAGCCGTATCATCTAGAAAATCGGCTTCTAGCTACATTTGCAAAAAAAATTGCCGTCGTGCTGCACAATAATAAAAAAATTGTAAAACCTTACAAAGGCGTTCTTGTACAGCAACAATTTAATCAACTAGAAAAAAAGGACGTTTTATTGCATGCAGCATTAATTTTAAGACAGGAAATACAGAATATTCAACAAAACAAATTGCCAGATCAGCTCACTTCTGCTGATTTAATCAGAGGAGAGTGTGATGTTCCAGAGAACCTATTTCATTTTTATTTAGATTTACTTTGTGGACCAAATTCTCGTAGTAGGCGCGGCGACAGATCAAATAGATTAGCAAAATCCTTTTCCGAGGACATGATATATGCAGTGTCGAATGGGCGAATAAAACCATCTAAACATATATACCTTGGCTTGAGTCTAAAAAGTTTAACTAATAGCAAGAAGATTGTTAATATTATGAACCGATATGGCCACTGCTGTAGCTATACAGTTCTGGAGGGTATCGAGACTGAAGCCACGTTTACTTCTTGTGAGCGTTCTGATATTTGTCCTGAAGGCATTGTTCGCTCAAGAAATCTATGCACAGGTGTCGCATTTAATAATTTCGATCGACACGTTGATACGTCAGGTGGCCACAACACTCTGCACGACACCGTGGGTATAATTTTTCAAAGTATTGATAGTTCTACTGAGAATGATATTGACGATGACATGGAGAATGATATTGACGATGATATGGAGAATGATATTGAGGATAATAATGAGGACAACAGCCCTGAAATAATTACACCAGGCCCTTCCGAAAAGAGTAAAAAACGAAGACGGGCTTTCGATACAATTAATCACGAATTAGAACCGTACAATAAGACACCGAAAATTTACGGACGTTTACAGCCTGTAGATGTTTTATCAAACCCTAACTCAGAATGGTTACAACAAATTAATTTCGTGTTCATGCTTTCCCACTACCTTGAAGTACCCAAAACACCCATGTGGGTTGGTTTTAATAGCTTGATTTACAAGGATACAGCTCCAACGCAAAAGCTCTGCTACTTAGACACAATCAACTCTTCACCGACAAATAAATCAGTTGTTGTAGAAACTATGAAGCAGAGTCAACAGGTCGCTAAGGAATGCGGCGAGAAGTATATGCAAGCAACATATGATCTGGCTATAACTAAAGTTGCACTTCAGAGTCAATCGACCGAAAAACCGCGTTACAAGGACTTATTTATTCATGTTGGATCCTTCCACATAATGATGTGTTATTTTAGAACCGTTGGTAAATTTATTGAAAACTGTGGTATTACGACCATTATGGTCAACCCGGAAATGCTGGCGAATGGATCTGTTAACAGTTATATTGCAGGAAAACATTTTAATAGGTGCAAACGCTTGCATCCAATGGTATCATTAGCTCTGCAAATTTTACATTTCGAAGAATTTTTGAAGCGGGAAAATATTGAATGTAGCGACGACATGAAAATATATTTACTGAAATATAAGGAAGAAAGATCTGATGAACCTCGAGTACTGCCACGAAACCTACAGGATTTATTAGATAAATATAAACAATTTAAACAGCAAACACTGCAAGGAGAGCATGGCAAAACTCCACAGTTTTACATGATGTACGTTAGTTTTATAGACTATTACTTAACACTGTATGCAAGCATACGAAGTGGGAATTTACAACTTTTTATATCTATGTTGCCTAAAATAGCCAACCTGTGTTTTGCTTTTAATCAACAAAACTACTCAAGATACTTAGTGAAGTATCACGATAATTTGCTGAAAGTTGATGAAACTCATCCAGGATTAAAAAAGGATCTAGAATTGGGAACATTTGGTGTGAACAGAACTGACAAAGCATACTCAAGACAACCCGTTGATTTAAATTTAGAGCAAACAATAAATTCCGATGCTGCCAATAAGCTTACAGGTGTGAGTCACACGACAAATTCGATATCTGCTCGACAGCGTTGGTGCAAAAGTCACAGTTTAAGATCTACAATAATAAGTCATACGATGGAGCAGACAGGGCTGAGAAAAGTTCAGGATATCACTGCCGACTTGCAGCCGAGCAGAATAACTAAGAATTCTAAACAGCTTCGTAATTTTATTGATAATATTAAACAAAACATTAATCCGTTTGCTGCTGATTTAGATAACAATTATTTATTTAATATTTCGACAGGTCAAACGGTACAAGAAAATATCGAAAGATTCTTACTTAGTGTCGAAACAATGGGTAATGAACAACGAGTAAATTTTATTACACAATGTGCAAAAGATTTGAAAAACCCATAAAACAAAATAAAGTGCTTAATTTTACAGACAATATGCAAAAAAAGAGAATGACAGTGTCAGGAAAAGTTGTTGAACTGCGTATGCAACGTGACTTGTTTGGCCAATTTTTATGCATATCTTTGCAAAAATCTCTAGATATAGAAAAAGTTTTAATATATCCTCTAACACCAGTTCCATTATCAATGTGTCACATGGAGTGATCTATTTGTAAGACTAACAAGGCAGCTCTATTAAAAGTACTCGAGCAGCAGATTGAGCCTCATACTCCGGAGCATACTAACGTGAAGGTGTTCGATGGATTTTTTATGCTTCATTTGATGAGGGAAATTCCAGCTACTTACGGAAACATATCTACTAATATTTTAAGTATGTTCTGTTCTAATAATGCGGAAGTTGTAGTAATCGCCTTTGATAGGTACATTTTTCCTTCAATCAAAGATAATGAACATTCTTTAAGAGGAATGCAGGTCACACAATTCCACATCGAGGGACCAGATCAAATACGTTCTTCTGATTTCAGTAACGACTTGAAAAATGTTAATTTTAAAGAGGCGTTAGTGAATTTTATTATACAGCACTGGACACTTGATCACGCATCACCTTTCATTGGCAATAAAACTATTTATATTAATTATGATCAGTGCTATAAATACAAAGTAAATAATGGTCATGTGGAAAGGACACACGATGTTTTATTAAGCTGCCCAGCGCATGAAGAAGCGGATACGAAGATAGCTTTCCACGTCTGTCAAATAGATTACGACGCACATGTCACGATAAGATGCTCGGATACTGACGTGGCCGTTATAATGCTTTCTAACATGATTGCCTTAAGTAACGCTAATGTTAAAGTTTCAATGAAAGCCGGAGTCGGCAATAATCAGCGCTTTATTAACATTAGCAAACTGTATGAAACGTTGGCCCCTAAATTAAGCGCCGCGCTGCCGGCTTTGCATGCATTGACGGGTTGCGACTATAACCCGTCATTTTTCAAGAAAGGAAAAAGTCGGCCGTATAAAATCTTAAAAAACTCAGAACAATTTATCGATAGTTTTATCTAACTAAGCAACGCACCTGACGACGAGTTGCAGAATACGTTTGGTATTATAGTAGAATATGTTTGTCGTATGTATGGATTCAAAAAAATCAACAAAGTCAATGAAGCACGAGTTGCAACATTTTTGAAGACGTACAAGGTTTTACAAAACGATGACATATTCCGGTTACCGAAGAATAATATCGACGGATCAGCTCTGCCTCCCTGCAAAATTGAGCTGCACCAACATTTGCTGCGGACCACGTATATAGCAAATATTTGGACACACGCTCATCTTCAGGTTCCAACGGCATTGCATCCGACTGCTTTTGGATGGGAAGAAAATGAGGGGAAATTCAATTTCAAATGGTTCGAGGGTGACCAGCTACCCGCTACCCTTGGTGATATAACTATCGATGATGACCAAAAAAGTACTGAAGGTTAGAATAATACTGATATATTTTTCTCTCATTTCATTATCTTTCAGTTTCAATTTTTGATTTGATTGGAGTTAAAATTTTGCTCTTGCGTGTTAAATGTTTATATATTATTATCATCTATATCCTTTAATATATTATTTTTATATATGTTCACAGATCCTGACGAAGATCTCTCACGGGTCGGCATCGCTGTTAGTGATAATGAAAGTGATAATGAGTACGATGGCGATGAGTCCGAAGAAGGCGAAATTTAAAATTTAGCTCATTCATTATTTTATTACACGTGTTAGTACACTATGTATACTAGAGTGTCCCAAAAAAATTAAAGTGTTTTTGTTTTAACGCATACCCTCTTATTTCGTTTGAATGGTCTCAAAACAACTAAAAATAAAGTTTCGTCTATTTAGAATCACGGCAACCCGTGCCGAGTTACGCGGAAACCTAACGGTACTTGTATAGTACGGCGCGTGCGAACTGTCGGATTGATTGCGTGTAATTACTTGTTTGTTTTATTAGTAATCGCGTTGTTTTCGTGTAGTCAACATGTCAGTGGAGTTACGTAGTTCCAAAACGGAGATATTTTTAATAGGAGACGTAAAACATCAAATTACCGGTTCTAAACTTCCCTCTAACGGGCAAGTACTGGCAGTTTTGTTCTATAATATTCGTGAAGTGAACTTAAGTGTCAATGAAAGTGCAAATCTCACAATTCGTGAGTGTATTATTTATTGGGAAAAGGCACGTATACCGACCAAATCAATATCTAACTGTGTTAAGAAACTAGTTAACTTATACCAAGTTTGGAGAGAATTGCAAAAAAATGCGAAAAAAACTCAAGATGTGTTTGAACAGCGTCGACAGGAGTTTGTTTCAAACTTAAACAATTTGTTTGACATCGCACATGCCGATGCTCTTCAATCAATTAAAATAAATGAAGATAAGATCTTCTTGCAGCGCCAAAGAGAACCAGGTCGGCCCGGTCACTTAGCCGGAGTGGACAAAAAACTAACAAAAAAAGAGGAAAGGACGCGCCTTAGAATCATCATTGTATACTAATCTAATTTTGGTTACTTTTTGTGAAACAAAATGATTTTCTTTATAAATTTAATATTATCTTTAATTTTATAGATATCTATATGTTCCAAATAAGACTGAAAATGAATGAAATAAATGATCTCAGTCAAAAAACAAATCAGTTTTATATTTTTTTTACATCCTTAAAAGCCATTAAATGAAGATACGTCAATATGACATTTACAGGGGTATAAAATAGCATTATCTTTCTAGGGTTAATGATAAAAGTATAGATATCTGATACTACAAAAGCTGAAATTTGGTAATACAATAGTTGACTGAATAAGTTAAACGAAAAAAATATCCAGCTTTATGTATATTGGAACGATTTTCCGTCATCCCTTGTCAAATTTGGTTTTGTAACAAACCGGTTTCGGCGATCTGCCATCTTCAGTGTTTGATTTCGTTCTCGAACACGTTCTCGATGACGGAAAATCGTTCCAATATACATCTAGTATCCACCCTGTCGGAAAAACACAAAATCAAATCAATCCAGCTTTATATTTAGTGAGGGAAAAGTGTCCAGCCGATGCAGTGAAAGATACGACGCGCCCGAGAGCATATCCGTGCTCAGCATCCTTCACTGCATCAGCTGGACACTTTTCCCCCACTTAATTGAAAGCTGGATGTTTTTTTCGTTTAAGTTATTAATTGAACTATTAGTTTAGAAAATTTCAGCTTTTGTAGTATCAGTTTACTCAGCGCATATTTTTCACTTCTTCACGTGAAAAGCTGGGGCATAATCCCCCCTCTAAATTCGGCTGGACAAGTTTTTTCATTTATTTATAACATAAACAACGTGTTAACAAAGTTTCAGCTTTTGCATTATTAGTTTTTTTTTTATTGTTATTTTACGTGTTTGGGAGGCTGCCGCAGCTACACCCCCCGGAACCGTGCGAGCTGGAGGTCCATTCACTTAATAGTGATACCAAATAGAGCTTAGGAAAAATTTTCAGCTTTTGTAAAATGACTAACTCCAAACTGTCATGAGCTCCCGGACTATTAGTATGGAGATTTCTCTTCTCCTTAGGGCATAAATTTGTATTGATCTTTTATGATCCCATTTCGGCCAGGTTTCTTTGGATATCCGGCATCCTGGCGATTGCAGCCATCTTTCGTTGGCTTGGCGGAGTATATACTCTTTCAGCATTAACTTACATGTGGCAAACAGCATACCTAAGCGCTCTTTATCCCGAAGAACCTGCTTGGTCGTGCCCTGCCTCGCAAGTTCGTCTGCCCTACAATTTCCCTCAATGTCCCTATGCCCCGGGACCCATGTGAGGTACACGCGGTTCTGTTGGGCCATCTCTTGTAGAGATCGACAACAGCTGAGCGTCAGTTCAGAGTTGAACGAGTAAGAGCCAAGGGATTTGATGGCCGCTTGGCTGTCGCTGAAAATAAAAATATCCTGTCTGATTGTGTGTTGGCCTATCCAAGCCGCGGCGTTGCTGAAACTTCAGCCGGGAAGACCCCTCAGTGATCAGGTAGTCAGAAGGAGAGCTCAAGGTTCAGATCCTTTGAATAAACCCCTCCTCCAACTCTGCCGTCAAACTTCGAGCCGTCAATATAAATGGAAGTGCCGCCATGCGTAGCGGGACTCCGTTCCGTCCTCTCCCATTCTTCCTAGCTGGGAATGTTTATTTGAAAACCGCTATCTCCGACTGTTGTGGTCGCACATCGATCTGTTGTCAGCGGAAGAAAGCTGTAGGATTCCAAAATACTGGAGTGTCCAATAGTGCTTTCGCCCCAGCCGGATGTTTCCCTGAGACGCAGATGCTGCTGCTACCCGGTGCCCTTCCAGATCGAGTGGCAAAATGCCAAGAATGTCCTGGAGTGCTTCATTGGACGTTGTTCTTAACGCACTGCTTATACAGATCATGCAAGATCTGTGTACTTTACCTAACAGATTAAGATTTGTTGCCTTGCTCAGCGCAGGCCATCATACCACAATTCCATAGAGCATGATTGGTCGAATGATTGCAGTGTAGATCCATTTGCATATTTTGGGGCTGGGCCCCCATTTTTTTCCAACGGCTCTTTTGCTTTCTTCTGGCGCTGAAGAACATTCTCCTTCCAGGTTAGTTTGCTATCCAGAAATGTGCCGAAGAACTTGGCTTTGTCAGCCCCTATATACTATATCGAAGTCGCCTGCATATGCCACTACCTCCCGCCCCCAGCTTGTGTCTCGCAGCATCGAGTTGACAGTGAGGTTCCATGGAAGCGGGGAGAGAACACCACCCTGAGGCGTTCCCTTTGTGTCATAGCGTAATAAGTCAACCGAGCCCAGTGATGAAACTATTCGTCTACCCCTTAGTAGTTGATCAATAAGTCCAATAAGAGACCTGCTTATGCCCAGACTTGTTAAAGCGGTGTTTATAGCATCACGGCTTATGTTGATGAAGGCTCCTTCAATATCTAAAAAGGCCACAAGACAGTACTCCTTTTCAAACAGCGATTTTTCAATAACAGAAACTAGGCTGTGAAGCGCAGTTTCTGTAGATTTCTCCTTTGGTGTATGCATGCTGATAGCTAGAGATAAGGTTGCTATCAATAGCAGAGGAGAGGTAGTCATTTATTATCCTCTTGAAGGTTTTGAGCACAATGGATGAGAGACTGATTGGCCTATAGTCCTTGGGCTCGTAATGAGACGCCTTCCCCGCCTTAGGAATAAACACTACCGTGGCACTTCTCCAGGAGCACGGAATGTAGCTAAGAGCCAGGCAGGCTGTATAGAGAAATACCAGCCATTTGGCTGATGTCTCCAGGGTGTTTATGAGTTGTGCGGGAATAATCCCATCTGGCCCGGCAGCCTTGAACGGTTCGAAGCTTTTAACCGCCCACCTAATCTTTTCCTCCGTGATGCGTATGTATACAGCCAGGTTTTTTGTAGGTGTTAAGGGTTCCTCATGCAAGTTCCCTGGGAAGTGCGTATTCAAGAGCAGCTCTGAGGTTTCCCCCTCCGTGCTGGTACAGGATCCGTCAGGTTTGCGCAAATAGCTTGTGCTTCTTTCAGTTTTTGAGAGCACTCGTCTAAGTCTCGCTGTATCGTCGACATTTTCGACCCCAGTGCAGAAATTTCTCCACGATACTCTCTTTGCTTGCCTCAGAGCTTTTGTGTAGGCCCTAAGTTTAACTTTATATTCGAGCCATTGAGTCTCCGTGCCAAGTCTCCGTGCTGAGTCTCCGTGGGCAAGCCTGTTCTAGGGCATTCGAGAGCGCCGTTGTAAAGGTCTTTACCAGATCCTCCAACTCCCCTACAGATGAGGGGACTTGTGGGGGCAGTGCTGGTAGATCCCTAGATAGTATTTCATTGTGTAGCTGTCAGTTAGTGTTACGTGGGTTGCGTTTCATAACCGGCTGCTCAACAGAAAAGTCTAGAATTAATTCTACGTACCGTTGGTCGGAGAATGAATGTTCATCGAGAACACGCCATTTTCTGACCCACTCATAACCGCCTTCGCTGCAAATAGTGAGATCTATGACCTCCCTACGGGTTTTAGTAATAAACGTAGGTTAGTTACCCACCTTGCAAACTACCAGGTTAGTTCTTAACAAATAGTCAAACAACGACTCTCCTCTAACATTGATATCGGAGCTTCCCCACTGGACGTGATGAGCATTAGCATCAGTTCCGATGATAAGATGACCCATGGAAAAATTTACCACCAGGTTTTTTACCTCCCTCTGTGGAAGAGGTTCTTCGGCGTCGTAGGGCATATAGAATGACGCGATCGTCAGGCTGGTACTGTCGACTGTTAAACTGGCAGCTGTAACGTTACCATTGGTATAGTTGGGCACGAGAAAGGCGTTCAGCTCAGACTTAACCAAAATACAGGCTCTAACCCTGCACCCCTCGCTAGCTCGGATAAGCTTAAAACCCTTAGTACCCAAACCGCAAATCCTTGAGCTGTTGACCCAGGGTTCTTGGATGAGGACCACATCTACGCCCCCTTTAGATTGACGACTGATTAAAACAGCCGAGGCTGCTTTAGATTTGTGCAGGTTTATCTGAAGCACCACCAACATGAGAGCGCTCAGACTTCCCTGCCACCGCCGTATCGTCGAGTTCCAACTCGTCTGGAGGCCTATCTTTCAACAACGATTTGTTCAGACCACGATTTGGCGTAGCGAAAGCGCTCAGGACTAGCTGCTATCACTGTGACGTTGAGATCTTCCCCGTCCAGCAGGCTGTCTCCCATCTCCGAGCTGTTCACTGCTCCTTCTCCATTTGACGTGGCAGATACCATACCTTCCGAGTCGGACATCTCCGACTCCTCTTCCGGCACTGCAATGCCCGAGTCCTCCGGTGCAGCCGAAATATCAGCACGCTGTGCATCGCCGCGGTATACGTGGATCATGATCTGACCCATGCCGTAGTGCATTCGTCCATTGCACCGTTTAAGGGGCTCGAGTGCCTCCTTATTCAGGGTGAAGACCACTTGCCTATCAGGCCCTACCGCATCCTCAACCAGATTGACACTCCAGTCCTGCGTCGGGAGAGGCGGGTTCATGACCCGCAGCATCCAGAGAATTCTCTCAGGTTCAGCAGGGATGGCAGGAATCCATGCTCTTGCCCTTGGCCGAGCCGGGATGTCCTTCCAGTCGACAACCTCGATTCTTGCCCCTTGGTAGATCTCACCCAGTCTTGCAGCTGCTGCCTTGTACAGTGCAACAGTTTTTGCATCCTCGCCAGCGAATACCTTGATTCGGCGCTGGTGCCATCCCGCATCAAACCCATCGGCGTGGCACCCCGAGACTCATCCATAATGTCAAAAAGGGCATTACCGATCGCGTTCCGGAAGTACCGCCACTGGTCCCTAGGGATGGCCCAGCTTTCGTTACCTCGGTCAATGACGCCTATGAGGATCCTGTCCTTGGTCACTTCAGTAAAGCTGAGTTTACCCACTACGGGGGGGTTCTGCTGTCGCTTCGGGTGGGGTTTTAAATCCACGTCCGATCTCTGGCGTTTGAAGGGATTTCCATTAACCTTATTTGGCGCGTAATTGCTTTGGAAGTTCGGTAAGATAGCTTCAGCCATCTCCACCGTCTTTCTGGCATTCGGCGATAGCGTCTCTTGTGAAATACCTTCGTATTTCTTCAGGATCCTTGCGGCCGCTCTTTTGTCCAAGTACTCAGAGCAACTGGGAGATGTCTTTTGGGGTGAATTTCGACCCGTAGTTGCCATCGCGGTCGTTCCCTTACTTGGATCTCTGGGGCCAGGTCGTGAGACGTTAAAGACTTGGTTTCGGTGCCGGCACTTACTGGAGGTTTAGCATCAGCCGTTGTTGGCTTCACTGTGTTTGTACCGGTACTTGCTTTGGGGATTGCCCCCTTATTATCCAGAGCTAATCGACCCGTAGTTGCCATCGCTGTCGATCTCTCGGCTGATAAAGAAATGGAGTTTGTCCTCCGACGTTTCGTTCTCTGCTGTGTGTTAGCGGTTTACAGTCGACAACAATAATGCGTAAAGAATTGAGTAAGAAGTTTTCTATTTAATATAAGAAGGTATACTTTTAAATAAAATAAAAAAGATTTACCTCCCAAATATCTATGGAAATGTCTTAGAAAAATTAAGTAAGAAGTTTTCTACTTATTGTAAGAAGGTATACTTTTAAATAAAATTAAAAAGATTTATCTCCCAAAAATAAGAAGAAATCTTTATGGAAATATCTTCGTCTCTGACTTCTTTCCTCTTTTTGGGCCTTGAAACTGTTCAAAGAGACAATCTTCTTATTTGGCTCTGTGTGGTTTTTTTTTTTCAAAACATCAGAGACTCGCCCCTGGCATTGATATCGGAGCTTCTCCATTGGACGTGATGAGCATTGGCGTTCGCTTCTATAATAAGATGACCCGTACAAAAATTTTACCCCAGATCTCTCACCTCCCTTTGTGGTGGAGGTTCTTCGGCGTCGTAGGGCATATAGACCGACACCATCGTCAGGCAGGTGCTGCCGACTGTTAAACTGGCAGCGGTAATGTCACCATTGGTATAGTTTGGTAGAAGAAAGGTGTTGAGGTCAGGCTTAACCAAAATACAGGTTCTGACTTTGCCCTCCTCGCTGGCTCGAATGAGCTTCAAACCCTTAGTCCCCAATCCGCAAATCCTCGAGCTATTGACCCAGGGTTCTTGGATGAGGACTACATCCACGTCGCCTTTAGAAAGACGACTACTTAAAGCAGCCGAGGCTACTTTAGATTTGTGCAGATTTATCAGATTTCCCTGCCGTCCCTCGCTGTCTCTCAACAACGAGTTGTTCAGAGCAGTTGCGCGGTTTGGCGTAGCGGGAGCCCTACTGTCTGAAGCATCAGAGATATTGCGCTCAGGATGGGCTGCTACTACCGTGACGCCGAGGCCTTCCCCGTCCAGCAGACTTTCTTCCATCTCCGAGTTGGCGGATAACATGCTTTCCGCGGCGGACTCCTCGGTTTCCTCTTGCGGTACTTCGATTTCCGAGTCTCCCGGAGCAACCGCGATGGCAGCGCGCTGTGCATCGCCACGGTATAGTGCCAACCCGCATCCGTGACCGCCGCGTTCCGGACGTGCCGCCACTGGTCCTTGGAGATGCCCAAACGGTCGTTGCCTGGGTCAAGAATGCCTATAAGGATCCTGTCCTTGGTTACCTCAGCAAGGCTTGGTTTGCCTACTCCGGAGGTGTTTTGATGCCGCTTGGGATGGGGTTTTAACTCCACGTCCGATATCTAAAGTTTGAAAATGTTTACATTTACCCTCTTTGGCACATAACTGCTTTGGAAATCCGGTATCAGAGATTGTGCTTACTCCACACACTTCCTTGAACTCGGCGACAGCGTTTTCTGCGGAACTCCCTCATATTTCTTCAGGACCCTAGCGGCCAATCGTTTTTCCAGGTACGCAGAGCGGCGGGGAGATGTCTCTTGGGAGTTCGGACCCGTAGTTTCCATCGCGGTTGCTCCTTTTGCTGACAGCCCATTTCCTGCTTCTCTTTCCTTTGGATCTCTGAGGCCAGGTCGTGAGACCATTGCCACATTCGTTGAGAGACTGGTTTTCATACCAGCTGTTGAGAAATTTCAGCATGCGCCGTTGTCAGCTTAGCTGCGTAGGCAGCCGCACTGGTGCTGGCTCCCATCAAGTCACTCTTACTTGATAGAGATTTATAGGTTGACCGACCCGTAGTTGCCAGTGGAGGTTGTCCTCCGACGCTGTGCTTTCGCTTGATCCAGCATAGCTCTCCTCGTGAACGAAGTGGTTGATTGTGTAGAGTTTTGCTTTGTGTTGAGTGAGGGGAAAGTGTGTCGTCCGCCGCGGCACAGCCCCATACCGCGGTAAGAACATATATTCCCTCTGAGGCGGCCCGGTATCAGAGAGACTCCGTTCGACTACAGCCACGATTTGCCTCCCGGCTGCAAACGTCAAATGGGCACGGTATCGCATAACACCCTGGATTGGGAGGGGGAAGATCTTTGCAGTCGCGCCAGAGAGGCTAGGCTGCTCTCGTGATGCGGATCTATGATCACAAGGGCAACGTAGCCCTGTGGCTATCGACTTAAGCCCTCGTACAGCGGCAAGGTGTCCACTAGACCGGGTCGAAAAAAAAAGTTTGCGTAACTCATTTCTACCCCCCTATATAAAACTTTTCTCTCCATAATAATAAACCACTCAGTCAGCTATGCAATTCTCGCCTTTGAAGTAACAAAAAATTCTAATAAACAAAAAAGTTACAGTCGATTTACAGTTAAAGCTTGTTTTTTTATGTTTTTATTCGGTCGCTTTCGGCGTTCTTGTGCCCGTATTTTTGCATTCGATTTTGAACCAACTTCCTGTTATGCTAGGGTCACCACAGTTCAGGTCGCGATGCCAATGCCATATTATGAAGAAAAAAAAACCGATAGGTGGCGCGTAGGTCGCTATATTTTCAAAAATCGCATTTATGGTCCGATTTGGCTGAAATTCGGAACATGCATTACTACTATGAAAAGAAATATTTTCCTAAAAAAAGATTCCGCTAGGTCTCAGCTCCACCTAAACTGAAAATCCTAATTATGGACCGATTTAGCTGATATTTAGCGTATGTATTACTTAATCAATTTCCAAATGTTCAAAAAAAAAAGTGAAATGCGAAGGTCTGTTTTCGGTGTCGATTAATTTGTTTTTCAACGAACTTCCCGTTGAGGTAGAATCTTGAAATTTTCATCGTCGTTAAGTTTTCTGGCCCCACGCAATATATCAAAAAAGTAATTCCGATAGGTGGCGCACGGGTAGAGATATTTGAAAAGTTTCATTTCCAGAGATTTTGCTTTGGATTTTAAACTAACTTCCCATTGAGCTGGGTTTTGAAATTTTCACTATCGTCCAAAATATTGCTTTAATTGCAAAAGTCCCATTTATCGGCCTATCTTCCTTATTGCTATCTGAATATTTCGTACAGATGCTATAATGCACATGCTATAATGCGTTTTCAGCGCCATAAACAGCATGAAATTTCGAATATTTCAATTTGACTTATTCGATCATGCAATCTTCAACATCATCTGCATACATTTAGGCGCAGTCACTGTTGCACAAAGGAAAGATAATGTGGTTTATAATGCTTAAAAAAGAATCATTTTATTCATGTAACCATAGACACACCGCGTAAAGCGTGTAAACGTAGAAAATTGCCGAATGCGTAAATGAACTGTCAAAATTTTTATGGAACGAAGTTTACACAAATTCGGTAAACTTCCGCGAGGAGTTTAGTGTGTAAACACCTCGAAAAATTACACAATTCGATTACGCTGTTCGACATGCAGTTTTTCAAAGCAGTCAATGCACACTAGAAAAAAATAGAAGAATATGCTAAAAAATGGGTCAAAAATTAAATTAATGGGAATTTCAAAATAAAAAGTATTCACGTAAATTTATCTATATCGTTCATCTAACTGAGCTGTTAAATGTATATATTTACGCTTTCGTTTATTTATATGGTTACATGAGTACCACTAATATGACACAGAATATCCAATTACAATCTTAGAAATTTTCACAGACTCACAACTAAAAAGTATAAAATAAAAAATAGAATAAAAAAATATTTTTAATTTAAAATGTTTTTAAAATGAACTAAAAACTGGAAAATAATTTCCCCTCTGCCTACATAGATTCTTCACCACGTAAAGCTTATCTGGAACAGTTGTGAGTGGGAATTCTTATAGGTATTAAATAGTACTTAGAGTTTGAAATGTATAAAAACATTTGGCGCTTGCTATATCGTGTAAAGATGTTTTTTTTTTAAGAAAAGCTCATATCGGTAATAAGATTGTTAGAAATTAATGCGAACCATCTTTAGCGTGCGCCAATGTTTTTATACATTTCAAATTCCAAGTACTATTTAATACCTATAAGAATTCCCACAGTAAACGAGCAAGAATCCAAATTTATTGGATATACCACACCCATTTTAAGCACCGGAGAGGGAATTCAGCAATCTATAGTAAGTTTTTTAAATGATCAAGATTTTTCATTGAGCCATTTATACCGCAGTTAACACAGGCTATAAGACTGGCGTAATTGTTTGCATGGAATGATATTTGCAGCGGCCATTGCAATGGAATGTTTGTTTGCTGCATTTCAACGAATTGCCTTCAAAGGCGTTGTTAAAAAAATTTTTCGGATCGCAAAAAGGTCCGGGATTGTGGCCGAGTAAAGAAGGAACAGAAATCCTTACATGCGAAAATTATAAGGTAGGCTTTTCTTATATATATTTGGGGGTGTATTTTGTTCAATTTTCTTTGTTTGTAGGTCTTCGAAGGTTATAAAAAAATCGCAATGGGTGTCAGCATGAAAATATTGAGGAGTGGAATATAAGATCTGATCAGCTTTACCTATATCGCATGGTTAAGGCATTGATAGTGGTGTATGTAATGATCACCTTAGTAGGAAGAAACCTGGTCCTGTAAGTACAAAAAAAAAACTAATGGCGGCGATATTCCAACAGGTTATCATAACCCTGCAGTAAAAAAATGTCAATTGCAAAAAAACATCTAGCTTATAAATAACTATTTTGTGGCAATTGTAGGAAATAGTGCATTTTAAGCACACTGAGGAATAACTAACGTCTAACTACGCCACAAGTCATGCAGAGGTCATGCAGAGGAGTCCGAAAATATGTTTAATTTTTCGTTTGCTTCCGTCTTTTAGCTTGTAATTTCCAGGTATTGGGTAAATACAAATAGTAGCTGGTTTCTAAAGAATAAATTTGATACACAGAGAGTAAAATGGGGGAATTAAAAAAGGAATGGAAAAGATAAAATAAAATTTAAAGTAAATAAAAAAAAATTATAAAAAAAAAATCAATTTATCTTTTGGCTATTTTTTGGTTGAAAAGTAGTTAGTTAGTAGTTGGTTGACATCTCATGCAGAGGCCATAACTGACCGGATTCCGGCCATCGTCGAACAAAAATAGTTAGTCCGAGAATATGAAAATTTACAGTAAATATACAGCACTAGTTGATTGGTAAGCAACTTAAAGTTACTTTTACGCTAGATACTTCTCCTGCAGGGAACCTCTAACGAGGTTTTTAGCCGAGCTTCTCTTTCCAACTTGTGGTGTGTTGCTTTTGAGTTTTCCTACAAGTTGGCGGGACCTACAGTTTTTTGCCGACTCCGAACGGCACTTGCAAAGCAAATGAATTTTTTGCTGAGAAGCTTCTCATGGCACTAATGCACCCGTTAGTAAAATTATTTTTCTAAATAATTTTTGATGTTACTTTTGCCGGGCATCGAACCGCCACGACTTGGTGTAGAAGGCCGAACACTTAACCGCTACACCACGGCGGCCGCCTAAGTAAAGCACGCTGGTTATCTACGGCGTCAAGACTTCTACGTTTATACGTATCCGCACCCCAGCTCTTCCTTAATAAAAGCTGTGGAGTTTGTTGTTAAGGTTTACGCACCATTCTGGTTTTTGGTGAAGAGCCAGCCAGAATCTATACTCGGAAGCCGTCACGTTTTTAAATATATTTGTTGGATGTAAGAATTGCCAGACGATGTTCAGAAAATAATTCGTCCTGTTGTAGAATACAACGCTTAGATATTATTGCTATCCGGAAAACATTATTTTGTCAATGATAACAGATTCAGACCAAACTGTACGTTTTGAAGCGTATGGAAAAATAAGAGCCGCTCGGCGCCATCAGCAATCAGTTCTGCGTGTATTTTATCTACCAAAACAAGGAATCGTAAATTTCAATATTGGTACTTATACGCAAATGATAAAATGGGAACTATTTGCAGTTTTACACTGACGAAGAACTTGCTTTTTATCAATATTCTGAAGCTGAAGTTATAAAATTACCAGGTAAATCTTTGTAACAAGACACTGAGTTTTTTCTATTGAATGGTTTATTGAAGAATTCTTATGCCATTCCCAAAATACGGAACGTTTGCAAACTTTTTTTTTGTATGGGCACCGACCCGGTCTAGTGTCCACCCTTCACGAGCTTTTGGTGTAGTTGGCCGAGCACACTACCGCTGAGAATAATATGTAAAAAATGTAATATGTTACTCTGTTACTCATACGACCTTTGGAACGGTTGTCATATCAAACCTTAAGAAGTACATAATATATAATAAATAATAATACGATATACCAACAGGTTATCACAACCTCTAACGACATTTTTAGCCGAGCTTCTCTTTCCAACTTGTGGTGTGTTGCTTTTTCAGTTTTTCCTACAAGTTGGCGGGACCTACAGTTTTTTGCCGACTCCGAACGCCACTTGCAAAGCAAAGCTTTGTTGCGTTGCGTGATATTTATAACTTTGGCAAAAATGCGCAAGCCCGAAAAAGTATCCCACAATCACAATGTAACAGTGAACCAGGTAGCGTAAATAAAAAAAGTAAACATGATTACTTGACAATTTGCTTCAAAATATGAGTTGAAAATTTTAACCCAAGGAAAATATTTTTTAATATTCAATTAGGATACTCACAGTGTCATATTACCAGCCATGCTAATATTGCCAGCTGGTACCCCTGCGGGTTGGGGTTCTAGAATATGCCCGCGGTGGGTATGCCTGTCGTAAAAGGCGACTAAAATCCAAAGAGAGGACAACTCAATAAAACCCGTAATCCCGAGTGTGATCCGTACCGTGCTCATGGGATGAATGGCACTACGTTAGTGTTTCTTATAACGGTGGCCTGCAGATACCCTACACTCGTGGGAATTATATGTACCAAATAAATGAGAAAAACTATACTACAGATCATGATAAAGTTGAACTGCTTTCAAGTGATCAGGCCAGATCTGGCCTTTCGGTAGATACCGAATCAAAAGCTGAAACCACAGGCATGGTGGGGCTGAATAGGCCCCCGCATGATATTGAAAATGCTGTAAAACATAAGCTTTTGAATGGTGCCGCTCGTAAGCGTCTTAAGAAACTCCTGGCTAAGGGTGTCAGATACGAAACCGCCTTAGCAATTGCCAAACAGCCCCAAGGGCTGGCAGAAAGGGAGGCGACCAATAAAAGGGGCCATCCAATAGTACGGCCCCACCAAATTTCCAAAAGAGGACAAGGCAGATATGCCTGCTCTTGATGGAGAGGCAGCCAGTGCCTTAGTAACCGCGGCTCATCCTGACGGTGTGTCATCGGGATCGTTTGGAGATGCCCTGGCCACTATTAAGCTGGCATAATCCCATAGGATTATCCTACTACCATCTGGTCTTCTGAACAACTGAAGATCATAAGGAGGGCCATTTTGAAGGAATTGTTTAAACTTAAAGTTGGCACTATTAGTCCCCGCTTCACGGGCTGCTCGATTCGCCAAGGATGGCTTTCAATTGTCTGATGATTCTAATACTGCAGAGTGGTTCAGAGACATCGTCCCAAAGCTCCTTGGGAGGGGGCGAAACTGAAGTAGTCTCGGATGCGGAAGTACCCCGCCGCATTATCTTTGTCCGGTATTTTAAAGAGGACGATTGCCCCTCAAACGAGCATATCCTCAGTGTTATTTCTCTAGACACCAGATACTGGAGAATCCTCAATCGGACAAGTAGGGCCACAGTGGCGGAAATCGCAATAGCTGTAGATCCGGTGTCAGCTGAAACAATCCGTCACCAAAATAATACAATCAGTAAGGCGTATGCCAAAGTGAAACTGCGGCTCAAAACAAAATCGTCTCTGCCCCGGGTAGCTGATGAAGCCAGCGGCAGTGATGAAAATGTTGCGGTAGAAAATAAGGCTGTAGAACAAACAGCCTGCAGCTCAAAATCGGCAGAGGTGACACAAGGCTTGGAGGATGTACAAACTAAGCTATCCCACTATCTTTCAAGCGGAAATCCGTGCAATAGAATTATGTGGCAGAGAATGCCTCCGAAGAAGACCTTCCTCTAGGCGAATCTACATTATGTCGGACAGTCACGCCGCCCTACGTGCATTGCAGTCTTACACTATAACCTCGAAGCTTGTCGATGAGTGCGTCGCAGTCCTTAATGATCTGGGAGCCAAAAACAAACTTTTGTTAGGTTTGGTCTCAAGGCATAACGGCAACGAAAAAGCAGATTACCTGGCAAAACATGGTGCTCTCACAGCATTTTATGGTCCGGAACCCTTTAGTGGACTCACGAAGGCCCACGTAAAGGAGACCATAAGCAACTGGGAAAATAAACTGTTTAGGCAGCATTGGCTTAGCAGCCTAGGGCAGAGGCAGACCAAACTCTTTATAGAACCTTCACAAAGAGCATCAGCCAGGTTCATTAATCTAAGGAGGGTGGATCTAAGAACCCTCACTGGGTATTTTACGGGACATTGCGGTTTGCGTTATCACCTGAGTAAGCTGAATCTGTCAGATACAACAATTCGTCGGTTTTGCGAACTGGATGATGATACGCCGGTTCATATACTCTGCGAATGCATTGTGTTAGTAAGAAAGAGAGTCTGCTACCTAGGTGGGGTCACTCTCAATCCGTTCGTAATATGGAATAAAAAACCTGAGGAGGTGCTCAAATTTATAAAGAGCCTCCACATACAGCAATAAGCTGATAGGTCACACAATAGATTGTACTAATGGTCGCGGTGTAATAAGGCCTTATAATAATAATAATTGCCAGCTGGCAATGTCTTGACAATTTACCAGGAGTAAAATATTTGGTTTTTGAATTTTGAACTTAGGCTCTTTCGACCATTAGTTTTGAAGTGCAAATAAAAAATTGTATTCCACTTTTCCAACCCAACGTTTCGGTAGACTTGTGCATAGAACGTGCATTGAATGCATATTTTGTATGGCATATTCGCAGAAGGTTGTAGTAGAAAATTTGAAAAATGCTATTGCGAGTATACCGACAGGAATGTGAACCAAAAAACAACTTTTGACGGGACTTCTAGGTTTTATTCAGGGATATGAAGGACCTTCTTAGGGGCCATTTTTATAATTTTTCGGGACCATTTTGGAATTGTTTTCGGGACCATTTCGGGATTATTTTCAGGACTTTTCGGTATTGTCTTCGGGACTTTTTCGGGATTGTTTTCGGGTTTATTCCGGGAATTTTTCGGGATTGGTTTTTCAAGCATTTCGTGAGAATTTTGGGATTGTTTTCGGATCATTGCAGGATTGATTTTGGGACTTTCCTAACCCTTTCGGGATGATTTTTGGGCCATTTCATGTTCATAGAGTTCTTAACCATTTCAAGAAAATATTTCGGGATGCTGTTTTGTGCAAGCACACTACCTTAAATTATCATCATCTGCATGCTTACATATGCACATGTTCAAAAATTGTTTACGCTAGATTTTTCGTTTACACACACATTCATACCTACCAACATACAACACATGCTATTGTTCTACTAACTAGCGACAATGCCTTGTGGTTTTCCCACTCACAAAACAAATACAAAAATGCGAGCGCTGTTAAGGCCATCCGACACAGTAAATTTAGAATGTTCATGCCTCAGCTGCGTTTTACCAATACATATAGCATTCGGCTGCCCTCGTGTCACATATACGTGCCTTCGGCAGTCGTCGTGTCTCTGCCGGTGCTGATTGGCCAAAATCTAAAATTCAAAATTCATTCTGTCATTCATGACCCGACACAGTAAAATTGAGCGAGCGTCAAATTGAAGTCTCGAAGTCCCGAACACAATACCGAAAAGTCCTGAAAATAATCCCGAAATGGTCCCGAAAACAATTCCAAAATGGTCCCGAAAAATTACAAATATGGCCCCTAAGAAGGTCCTTCATATCCCTGAATAAAACCTAGAAGTCCCGTCAAAAGTTTTTTTTTTGGTTCACATTCCTGTCGGTATACTCACAATAGCATTTTTCAAATTTTCTACTACAACCTTCTGCGAATATGCCATACAAAATATGCATTCAATGCACTTTCTTAAATACCTTCGTGAATTATTCACGCCACATATGCATACGTATATGAAGATGAACGGCAAGAAGTACGTGAATATATAGACTCGAGAAGGCATTTATGAATGATGCACGAATGCATTCATTGACGTGAACGGTGTGGATTTTTTATGCGTTCTTATTCACGAACGCGAATGCAAATTTTTTTTTTAATGTTCATGTTCGTGAATGCGAATGCAAAAGAACGTACTTGAATCTTCATAAATGAATAATTCCGAACCATGTTATTTTTGCATTTTCTATATCAGCTGTATGCCCACTTGTTATGATGTGTTGTGATAAGGCAGTTGTGTTTCTAATTTTTTTTTATGTCGCTTTCGTGTTCTTTTAATCTCACACTCAAATTACGTTTCGTGGTACCAATATATACCCTGTTGCAGGTTTAATATTCTTTGCCCTGACACGTTACTTCATATATAACATTATGCTGTTCAAGTTTACTTATCGGGCTTTTTGTACGTGTGAATATATTAGCTAATGTAGAATTTGATTTGTAAGCTAATACTATGTTTGGGTTATTTTTGGTTACCGCTTTGCCGATGCTTTGAGAGAGTTTTGGAATGTATGTTACACCGAAGTATTGTTTTATTTGATTTTCTCTATTTGTTGTTGTTTGGATATGTCTATTGCGTGTTTCTCTTATTCCTTGTTCTTGCAGATTTTTTATTAGGGTGTGTGGATAGTTGTTGTTTTTTCAATATTTCGTATATTTTCTGCAGGTTTTTGTTCCAGTACTGCTCGTCACTTTTTTTTAATACCTTGTTTATTAGATTTTTTGCCGTATTTATTTTGTATTTCATTGGCTGACAGGAATGAAAATTTATCAGACGGCCTGATGATAGGGGTTTTGTGTACCAGTCAAAAGACAGACTGCCATGGTTTTTGTTTTTAAAAATTCTCATATCCAGATATGGGATACTGTAATTGTTTTCCATTTCAAAGGTGAATTTAATTTTGTTACGGTAATTATTTGGGGTTTCTTGTATTATTTCTACGTCTTTTTGTTTAACTATTGCGAGAATATCATCAACATATTTTACTATAAATTTAACTTCAATTTTAAGTTTTTGTTTGAGTTCATTTAGCGTCTTATCTAAAAGATCGTCTAAAATGATATCCGCTATTGTCGGGGATAGGGGATTGCCCATTGGCATACTAAAAGTTTGGGTATATACTTCGTTATTATAAATGAAATAGTTATTGTCGAGTAAGCAAAATTTTAAAATTTCCTGGAACTTGCATCTGGGTATATTTGTCATGGATTATATATTGGTACCACGAAACGTAATTTGGGTGTGAGATTAAAAGAGCACGAAAGCGGCATACAAAAAATGAGAAACTCAACTGCCTTATCACAACACATCATAACAAGTGGGCATACAGCTGATATAGAAAATGCAAAAATAATAGATCGCAACAAATACGGAAGAGCACGATATACACTGGAGAGTTTAAGAATATTAGAAAAAAGAGAAAGTACGGTAAACAAAAAAGAAGATACACAAAAAATTGGACCCGCTTACATTGTTATTTGTGTTTTAATGTTTACACGTAAATTTGTCGATAAGTGTTTCATATGGTTTTTATTATTGTTTTCATTGTTGTTTTTATCGTAGTTTTTTAAATAAATAGATCACACCTGATGATGCTAGGAAGTCTAGCGAAACGTTGGGTTGGAATAGTAGAATAAAATCTTTTATTTGCACTTCAAAACTAATGGTCAAGAGCCCAAGTCCAAAATTTAAAATTATCACACAATTGACCGGAAAACATTCAAATATTTTGTTTTTGTTTTGCCTGCAAATAGAAGATACCACTTTGTGACAATATTTCCGGGTTTGTTCCTATGTTTAAATTTGTGGCAAAATTGAAAATTGTATTTTTGCTTTGTTTTCAAACAAAAATTTGTCATGAATAAATAAATTAAAAGAGAAAAAGTAAGTTTTTTCATATTTTGAATTTTTTCAAATAATTTGAATATGTTTATACATAAAAATTTTCAGATTTTAGATGTGAAATAACAAAGGTCATGCAGGAGATTAAACGGGGGCAGGGGCGCAGCCAGGGGGTGGTTTTAGGGGTTTAAACCACCCCTGAGATATAAAACTGTTATTAAAACGAAGACACTTTGTGTTTTATGTATAGACGGTTTAATGACATTTCACGTTAAAGGTTTACATAGAACTGAACTGAGAATATGCAAAGTAATTGACATGTGAGAATACAAATACAATGAGGGTATGCTACATGGTTGCACAAATAGTATGAATACAAATGACATTGAGGCTAATAGGTAATGTATTAGGTAGTCGGAACTACTTCGCCGCGCCAACAACTGTATATGTGAAAACCAGTTTTCATGACATGTCTGCAAAAATTTAGATTGCATGAAAATCGAAAAACGTCAATTCCATAACAGGGGCTTAAGCTTTTGGGCCTTTTGCATAAGAGAAGTGTCACACGTTACATCCATATTGACGTGATCCATGGCTGTTACATCCATACTGAACGTGTAGTATGCCATTCAACCTAATCTAATTTAGCCACGTTACATATTGATCGCCATCCGTAGATGTTCAAACGAGGTAATGTGTGAAAAAAAAATTACTGTAATTTTTTCAGATTTTTATATTAAAGTCAGATTTTTATATACAGACTTAACCTTCATTTTGGTATAAAAACGACAAATCATTGTTGCAAAACACCATTTACCCGAACATATTTTTGTAGGAAATTGAATTCCCTACAAAAGCTGCCTAGACTGAAATTTTCTCAGAATTCCCGATTTTGATTTGAAAATGAAGCTAAATACATATTCTTAAGGGAACTCGGATGCTGAATCCGAATTCGATATCAGAATTTAACAAGGGGCCCGAGGTTCGGCCCCAACCTTGCAAAAAATTCCAATATTATTTTGTGATGGTTTTGTTAGGTTAGAGAAGAACTACCACCTGTTAGGCTAATTCGGATCACGGATTTGGATTTAGCACTCAAAAATACATGAAAATTAATGTATTGAGGTCACAGATCCGTAAAATTATTTTTTTTTTTTGTGGCTGTGCCATCTGAAGACTGTAGAACTACACCCTCGCAGAGAAAGCCTATATTAAGCAAAAATATGTTTGAACGTATTTGAGAAATGTATATTTTTTGTTATAATATTGATCATATATTGATAATTAATCATGTAGAATATCAATAAAACAAATTTTGAAAAAAAAATGGATCACAAACACCAAAAAAAAAAGACGGAAATATGATTTTTTTTTATTTAATACTAAATAAGTTTCGAAAAAGTAACTTTACAAAAAAAAGTTGTTGGCCTCCAGACTTTAATTTAAAAATCTAAAAAAATTACAGTAATTTTTTTCCATCTTTCTAAAAAAGAAAATCAATATAATTTTAGTAAAATACGAAATTTTCAATTTTGGCCCAGTCTAATGTATATGTGTATAATTATCTTTTTTAAATGCTTTCTTTGCGCTTCTCCTGCCAGGCGCTATAAAATAATTTTGTAAATAGTTGTGCTAGGAGAATACTAAAACGGAAAAAATAAAAACCACCCCAAACATTTTCTTCTGGCTGCGCCCCTGAACGGGGGTGTTTTCTCAGTCGTCAAATGGTAATGTGGCAAACTTAAAACGTTTTAAGTTTAGTAGATGACTGAAAGAAATTAAGGTATTTGTTTCCTTTAGGGGTCAACTGCTAATAAATTAGCTAAAATTATGGGAGATAGCTCAAAAGACGGGGTTTGGCCTCAGGATCACGAATCCAGAAGCGCTTTTTTTATACCCAGCTGTACTTGTACACAGGGTATTATAACTTTGTTAGGATAACGGTTGGTTGTACAGGTATAAAGGAATAGAGATAGATATAGACTTCCATATATCAATATGATCAGGATCGAAAAAAAATTTGATTGAGCCATGTCCGTCCGTCCGTCCGTCCGTCCGTCCGTCTGTCCGTTAACACGATAACTTGAGCAAATATTGAGATATCTTCACCAAATTTGGCATGCGTACTTATTTGGGTTCAGAATAGATTGCTATTGAAAATGGGTAAAATCGGACCATAACCACGCCCCTTTTTCGATATCGAAAATTTCGAAAAACGTATAAAATGGGTTAATTCAATATTAGAAGCAGCTACAATGATAAAATTTGCAATATGTATTGATTTAGATGTTCTAAGGTCGATTTTATAAAAAAATTTGAAAAGGGGGCGTGGTACCGCCCACGTATATTTGAAGAAATTTTAAAATTTTGACTCTTAATAACTTCAGAACAGTTTATGCTAGTATAACGAAATTTCGTAGAGGACATACTATTGTTGTGCTAAATTCAGCTATAGAAAATAAACGAAATCGCTTCGCGACCACGCCTACTTTTTCATAAAAGTTATATTGAAAGGAGGTGGAAATACTGAAAAGTCCATATCTAATTAACTGATTTCGCTATAATAATATAATTTGGTACATACATCAACTTTCATATTCTTTACATAATTTTTTCAAAATTTTGGAAAGTGGGCGTGACACCGCCCACTTATGAGTCAAGCAATTTTTAAATTCAACTGCTAACAACTTCAGAACGGTGTGAGATAGATTTACGAAACTAGGTATACAAAACAAAGAATAACAGCATTTTATGTGCACAGCTGGGTATGTAATGTTCGGTTTCACCCGAACTTAGACTTCCTTACTTGTTTTATTTTTATTTTTTTAGTGAAAAGGTCGGGTCAAAAAACCGAAAAATTACCCAGGCCCGACAGTAAAATTGGGGTGGAATCCATGGTACACACATTTCTGAGTTGGCGATCTTCGGACGCGCTTATAAAAAATAACCCTGGGCTACACCATCCCAAGTCCGGGTGGTTGCCTGAACGCATTTTTTCACACGTTTTTAGGTACAGCCTAATAAAATTACAACAACCACATGAAAACTTGCAACTTTGATTGCAAATATCTCCTCAGAGAAGCAAAATATTAAAAGAATTCGTGATCGTGAGACCAAACCCCGTCTTTTGAGCTATCTCTCATAATTTTAGCTAATTTATTAGCAGATGACCCCTAAGGAAACAAATACCGAACTTAAAAGTAGTTTTATAAAAATAGTAGAGGTTAGCTTTTGGAAAATTGTTGAATTTATCATTAATAACTGACTTTAAAGATTTTCCTCTCAATATTAAAATATACTCAGCAACTCAACCCTGACTTTAAAGCTTTTCCTTCTGTGATTCGAGTATGTTATTTTCATTCTTAATCATCAGCCAAGTGTACATGAAAGAATTGGAGATACATTTATTGGAACTGGTTGAACTTGGTTAGTAAAGTGGTATTACTATCTCTTTGGCAGACTTTGTCCGATAGTCTTTATGACCTTAAAAACTTCCAAGGAACTTTTATTAAAAATTTAAGTTAAGACTGATTTACATGAGTAATCGACTCACTGTATTCAACCATCAAATGCAAGTTGTCGATCGGTCGAATTACTATTAACACAGGGGACGAAAAAAATCGACCAGGAAATCGACACTTATTTTGCAGCTAGAATACTAGAAAACGGCTAGTCGGAGGAAATTTTAGGCTATGCAGCTTTTGTGGGAATCCGATTTCTTACAAAAATATGTTCAGGTAAATGGTGTTTTACAGCAATGGTTTGTCGTTTTTATACCAAATATGAGGTACAGTCTGTGAAATCTAAACTAGCGATGATAGACCACGAGAATTTAATATTAATAATATTTTATCACTTTTCTGAAAAATAAAATCAATATAATTTTTGAAAAAAAAAAAATGATTTTTTTTGGCCCAGTCGAATGTGTTAGTTTACTTTGCAATTTTTTTCATTACAATTTATATCCTCCTTTTTCGATTTTTCTACTACCATTGTCTTGACGAAAGAAAAAAGCATTCCTACTTTTTTTTTGCGCAAACGAAACCCGTACACATTTTCATATTGGGAGTGTCAATAATAAACGCCAAGGGGAGAGCAAACCTTCTTATAATTGAATCATGGACTCAACTTATCTTAGCCAGATCAAAACATTTTTTGATTCCTTAATCTTTTTACTTAAGTAAAACGGTATATTTACTACTTCAGACATCGATAGCATCGGGATTTGCAAACCTGCCCGTCGCACCAACACACCGAAAAAATTGTATTTAAACCTCTACAAAGGCAATTTCAAATGCACTGGAGTAAGTGGTTCCCTGCTTTAAATTGAAGGCGATTCGTTTCTCGCTGCGCCAACTGTAGACACAGGGAATAAAGGGTCAGTTACATAAAACTTTATTTTGGCTTTACCTCGAACTTTGTCTTTGACAGAAAAGTTCAGTATACGTATTTAAACGAAGCATGGCAAATTAAAGACCTCAAAGTTGAAGCAAGGTTAAAATTTGGCAAACTCTCAAATTTTGCTTGCTTTGACAATCAGATGTTGATGACTTTGCTTTAATTAAAGAATAAAAAGTTGGAGGAAATAATAATTAATTCATTTTTTCTCTATTAAATTAATAAATTAACCAAAACACTCTGAATGCAAAGAAATAAATAACGAAATCAAATGTATAAAAGAGAAGCGTCAAGGCGTTCATTGTAACGCAAAGTTTTGAGGTAGCAAATGTCAGGCGAGGTTAACAAAGCTTTATGTATTTGACCCTTAACAAATCGGTCTCTACTTCGTACTTCCATCAGTGGTGTTCTTTCTCTTTCTGTTTTCATAATAATAAATAATAATAATAAATAAGAATACCTTCTAACGTATATTTATCTTCATTGGCAGCTGAAATAGGCCTATCAGTTACACTCCACCTAACTGATACGGGTCCTGCAAAAATGTACCATTTTAGGGAAACCAGTACCAAAGTACCATCATAAAAAAAAGTACCACGTTTGGTATTAAAGTACCAATCTTCTAAATTTAAAACTTTTGTGTATTCTTGGCGCATTTGTTTGGCGAGAATTAATGAAAACAAACTACTAACACATTTAAATTAATTCACATACAAATTGTCACTGTTGCACTGTGCCCAGAATGAACTCATTATCCGCCATTTGTGTACTATGAAATCAAATAGCTGATTATGTCATCGCACGCAAAAAGAAGGAGCTTGGTCAGGTTTCTGCGTTAACGCACGTTAAAACGCGGTTATTTGAACTACGTACATTTTATCTTAGCTGTCAAAAATGAAATGTCACGTAACGCGACGCTGAAGTTGTTTGTGTTTTCAGCTTTAACGCCAAAAGCGCGTGGAATTTTTTCACTACAGGTGGCCATTTTTTAGACATCTTTTTTTTATAAGCATTTTTTTAAAGAAAATTCGTGGGAGTGAAGGAAACTAGGACTTTTGCATAAATACTTATATAATAATCCGATTAATACCTTACTACGTATTCAGCAGAATTTTCAGGAAAACTGTCAAACTTAACATAATTACCTGCGAGGCGCCTTTCCCAGAGGAGTCTTGAGTTACTTCATTGAATAGTTCATCAGCCCTTACAACATAACAGCTTTGACGGTCGATACGATCTACGACAGCTTCATATTCATCTTCAATAATAACCGAACCACAACGTACTTTTGATTTATTGAATTCTTTACTGTGAAGATGATATTGCGTTGTAACCCAACCAACATACACATGTGTGGGATCTTGCCCAGGAAATATCCGTACACCGTAAAAATACTCATTTATTAACTTCAAACACTCCGCATCAAAAAGTTCGTTGCCAGAAGATTCTACAGATGGTTGGCCTAATGTGGTAGAGCTCAACTGTTTTGGACCTTGTTGCATTGGTGTAGATGGCATATCGGCCTAAAGGTATAAATAAAAACGACAATATTAAAGAGGTTTCAACAGTGGCGGAGCTATTGCATAGATTTTATCGCAGGCTTTGAGCGTGGCGAGTGAATAAAAAACACCGTAACGGATATATATCGCTGTTGATAACGGCAAAAGGTTCGGTGTTAGCAACAGGCCGGTTACATAAAATTCGATCTGTAAGCGTGTATATGTTACCTACATTTAAGCTATACTGCTAACAGTATAAGGCTGTACTGCTATAGTCATAAATACCCTGCAGTCAAAATCCGAACTACTCAGAAAACATACTAGTTCATTGACTAAACATTTTGTGGCATATGCATACAAGTTCATTGTTGATTAGCTTTAAACCATTCAGGGCCAAACTACTCAGCGAAAATTCTAGTTCATATACTATACATTTTGTGGTCTATTCATACTAGTTCACTTCTGATTACCTTTAAGCCAGTCAATGCCAAACTACTGGCAAACAATATAGTTCATTGACTGTGCATTTTGTGGTGTATTCATACTAGTTCTGATTAGCTTTAAACCAGTCAATGCCAAACTACGCAGCAACATTATAGTTCTTCGACTATACATTTTGTGGTGTATTCATACTAGTTAATTTCTGAATAGGTACTGTTTAGTTACCAACTAAGTTATATGGTTTCCCACCTGCACCGAATATTTAATCCAAGTAAAATTTCGTATTATCACTAATTAAAATCATTGACCACTATTAATTTCTAAATACATACCGCTACTTATTTATTGTCCAACTTTTCATAAACTCAGGAGTATACCGCTATTTATTTGCGCTCATATTTTCTTATTTTCTAAATACATAACTACGCTTAGTTATAAGTACATACATACATACATATTTCCAAGCATAGCTTGACAATAGCAATAGCCTACTTCGATTTTGCACTCCCGCTAAGACATGATGCCCGCTGCAGCGGCATTGACTTTGTCATATGCTCTCATCATATTTATTTGTAAATAATCATTTGCTTAAATTGCTTTGAATATATGTACATTAGGGTGATTCAAAAAAATTTTCGACTTGGTCTTACCCCCTAAAAAGTTAGGTATTGGTGAGAAAATAAGCCTTGCAAAAAATTAGCGCTCTAACTTAACCCTTAGGGGTGGCTATTTTTTGTCGCCCTTTCCCATACATTTTGTATGGGGAAAACGGCATTTTTTTCAAAGTGAATTTTCTTTTAATTTTTGAAACTTTTTTGAAAGTATTTTTACATACTCTTAAAATTGAGGCTTTGAAGTTTCCATGGTAAGCCATGTGCGATTATCTTAGCTATTAAGATAATTACAGCCATTTGAAAATGGCTAAGTTTTGTACTATTGCACACGCATACACAGTAACACGTAAATTTTAAGAGGCTGTAATTATTTATTTTAGTAGTTAAGATATTCGCACACGGCTTACCATTTTGGAAGCTTCAAAGCTTCAACTTTAAGAGTATGTAAAAATATTTTCAAAAAAGTTTCAAAAATTGAAAGAAAATTCACTTTGTAAAAAATACCATTTTTCACCATACAAAATGTATGGGATAGGGCGAAAAAAAAATAGCCACCCCTAAGGGTTAAGTTAGAGCGCTAATTTTTTGCAAGGCTTATTTTCTCATCAATACCTAACTTTTTAGGGGGAAATACCGAAAAAATAACCAAATTTTTTTTATTTGAATCACCCTAATGTACATACATAATTACACCGTCATTGGGTATTAGGCTAAATTATGTACCGTAAAATCAGCTCATTTGTGATTTGTACTTATGTATATGATTATATTATTTCAATGCTAAAATGTACTTCATGTATAAATGCACCACTAAATCAGACCATTTATGAAGAGAAATTAAGCTATTGGTAAATTAAGACAGTTCATTTTGGAGTATTAGAATTTTCGTAATTTAGTCAATGTTCGGACATTAATGCGCAGCCATCGTTGTATAGGCAATTTTGTTCAATAAAGAAAAATTTTAATTAAATCTAACTTGAGTGTATTCTTTTACATATCGTTGCATTTAGAGAACATATAGTGGTTTTCGTTTTCCCTTGCATATCGTTGCAAGTGGAAATATTAAATTGTATAAAGGTTGCATATCTTTGCAATTGGACCTTTAACTTGTTGAAAGTGTGCATATAGTTGCATGAACAGGGTCGGTAAAAAAGCTTATCGTTCCTCAAGAAAAAACATTGGTGACCCCGACGTGATCGCGGAATAACTTAAAAAATCGTAAATAAATTTCTTTAAAAATTTCAATTAATTATTCGCGTTTCGTGTAAACAGTTGAAAAAATTGTAATATAATTTATAAAATGCAATCAATTAATCGCGTTTCGTTTAAACGGTATAACAAATAACTTCAATAATTGGTTGGAGTCCATCAATCAACAAATGGCACAGATCCACAATTCATTGACCGTCGAGGAAATACGTGGGTTTGATGAAGCAGCAATAGAGGTGCGCCTAGAGCAAGTAGATCGTTTGGAGAAAAGGTCTGATGCCCTCTATGCGCAATTTGAGGATTTAGACGCAACCAAAGCAAAAGTTGCCAGTTTTGCAAATTCCCAAATTTAGTGGCGACTATGCAGAATGGCCTGATTTTTTCTCTATGTTTGACTCGGTGGTGCATCAAGATTTGGACTTAACAAAGATCGAGAAGTTCCAGCACCTTCGGTTGAGTCTTCGTGATGCAGCTTTGGACACAATTCGTTCGCTAGAAATTAATGGGGACAATTATGATAAGGCCATTGAATTATTAAAGTCTCGATTTGATAATAAACGTTTAAATTTTCAGGCTCATATTCGAAGCATTTTTCAGCTAAACAAGGTAAGATTTCAAAGCTTCGTGAGCTCAGTGACAAGGTTAATGCTCATTTGAGGGTTTTGCAAACGATGGGTTCGATGGAACAAATTGCCGATTGCTTGTTAATCCAGGTTGTCGCTCAGAAATTGGACAGTAAATCTTTGGCTAAATGGGAGGAAGAGACACCTTCGAGTGAAATACCCACGTGGAATTTGATGGCAAAATTTTTGTAAAAACGTTGTCAGCGGCTTGAAAATGTACATACTTGTTTTGCGGCTCCGGATAATCAGGTAAAGAAAGCATCTTATACTAATAGACGAAAGGTTTTGTTAGCTGCAGCAGGTTCCAGTTGCATAGTGTGCGGTTCAAAAGACCATAATATTTCAAAATGTGAAAGGTTTATTAGACTTTCACCTGTAGAACGCTACAAAGAAGCTAAAAGACTGCAACTATGCCTCAATTGCCTCAGAGGTGGCCACTCCCTTAGCAACTGCAAAGCCAGTAATTGTAGATTTTGCACTTGTAAGCATCATAGCCTTCTTCATCAAGAAACAAATTCAAATAATAATATTTTGCAACCCACCGCCTCTGGTAATTTTATACCACAAAAACCATCAAATACACCTTTACCTTGTTCATCTTATGGCCCTTCAGCATCTGCACTTGTCAGCTCTGAAGTTCAAGCTAACGCTACCAAAGATTTCGTTTTATTGGCAACCGCCATAATGTATGTAAAAAATAGAGCAGGCTCTCTTATTCCCTGCAGAGCTTTGCTGGATTCTGCGTCACAATTAAACTTCGTAACCAATCGATTGGTTAATCAATTACAATTAAAAAGAAGAGATACACAACAGTTCATTTCTGGTATAGGCCAGAATGATTTCGTCGCTAATCATATGGTTGAGTTAGACATACATTCTTCTACTTGCGATTATAATGCAAATTTGACGGCAGTTGTTGCAGCTACTATTACTGATGCCCAACCTAGTCGTTCGTTGAAAAGGTATTGATTGGAACATCCCTAAAAATATACGATTAGCGGACCCATTATTTTTCGAGCCACAGCGCATTGATATGCTCATCGGAGCTAGTTTATTTTTTGATTTACTATGCGTCGGCCAAATACGCTTAGCTGATAGTTTGCTCACTTTGCAAAAAACAAAATTGGGTTGGATTGCATCGGGTGCAACCACATATAATTATTCAAAACTATCTTGCCTAGTAGCTATGGATATGACTCTAGAGGAAGATTCAAAGACTACACCAGAAGAAAATTTGTGTGAAGATCACTTCGTAAATAACCACAAGCGCTTAGATTCTGGTGAGTTTTCCGTTCGGTTGCCAACTAAGTCACCTTATCTTGAGTTAGGCGACTCATATAGCCAGGCTATAAATCGATTTATAGCTTTAGAAAAGAAATTTCAGCGTAATTCTGAATTGAAGCAACAATACTCGTCGTTTATAAAGGAATATGCTGAACTAAATCACATGTCGTTCGTTCCTTCTATACCGAAGGACATTCCCCTATGTTTTTTGCCACATCACTGCGTGTTGAAAGCTGATGGTACAACCACGAAATTGCGGTTGGTGTTTGATGGTTCCGCACCAACCAGTAATGGACTTTCGTTAAACTCAATTCTAATGAAAGGTCCTAACATTCAACCTCAACTCTTTGACCTTTTGCTTCGTTTTCGTACTTTTAAAATTGCTCTAACTGCAGAAATTTGTAAAATGTATCGCTGTGTAAAAATGTCACCACCAGATAACTTTCTACAATGCATTATATGGAGAGATCACCCTAATGAGGATTTTCGTATTTTTTCATTAGATACCGTAACTTACGGAACAAAGCCAGCTTCTTTTCTATCCATTCGCTCTATGCAGCAGCTCGCCCAGGATGAAGCGCGCCCTTATCCTATTGGAGCCGAGACAATATACAAGGCATTTTACGTAGATGACATGATTTATGGTGCAAATTATGTGGAAGAAGCTCAAACAATTTTGAACCAAACTAGAATATTGCTGTCTCTTGGTAACTTTCACTTGAGGAAATGATGTTCGAGTCATGCTCAAGTTTTGACCGAGATAGCTGTATATGATAGGCAGGACTTTTCAACGTTTGATGATGGTACAAGCAAAACAAAAACACTTGGGTTGGTTTGGGACCCTAGTATGGATGTTTTTATATTTTCGTTTTCGCCATTTGCAGCGCCAAAAAAGGTAACTAAGCGCACAATTTTATCAGCCATTGCTAGGCTCTACGACCCGCTTGGCTTGATTGGGCCTGTAATGGCAAAAAGCCAAAATTTTCTTACAGCAGCTGTGGAAAGAAAAGCTGCATTGGGATGAAAGTCCCTCACAAACCATACAAGCTGAATGGCTTGAAATATGCGAACAATATAAGTAAGTTCCTCGATACAGTTTCGACCGATATTTATTTTTATTAGACGGTGATTTACAAATGCACGGATTTTGCGATGCAAGTATTGCCGCTTATGGTGCCTGCATATACATACGCTCTGAAAGAAAGGGTGTATTCAAACAAATCTACTTTGCTCGAAATCTCGCGTGGCTCCACTTAAAACACTCACCGTACCAAAGCTTGAGCTCTCTGGAGCACTACTTTTAGCCGAATTGATATCAAAGGTAGTAAATGCAATACAATTTAATGGAAATGTTTATTGTTGGTCTGATTCAACAATTGTTCTTTCGTGGCTGAATAACGAACCAGCCAACTTCAACATATTTGTAGCAAATCGAATTAATACAATTCAAAATCTTACTAAAGGAATGACGTGGTGTCACGTACCTACAAAGTCGAACCCAGCTGACATTCTCTCAAGAGGTGTTAGTCCAAAGGAACTCCTAAATATGCCATTGTGGAAATATGGTCCCTCATTTCTTAACAGCCATCAGCGCGATTGGCCGAAATCTCCGCTTCTAGATAATAGAGACTTACCCGAATTTCGCAAGGTTAAGGTTGTATTTTTAACTATATCAGATAGCTCTTTAAATTGCAAATTTATTAATTCATTCGAACGTTTAAAAAGAGTATACGCATACATTTATCGATTTACTAGACCATCTGCAATGAGACAGCATGGCCTACTCAGCACTAAGGAAATACAAGAAGGTACTTTTCTACTCATTCGCATGATACAAAGAACACATCTTCAAGACGAATACAGGGCGCTGGAAGCTGCAAAAGCCATTAAGGCTACATCAAAAATATGTTCATTGAATCCTTTTATCGACGAGCGTGGTCTTTTTCGAGTTGGCGGAAGGCTTCAGCATTCAAATTTGGATTATTCAGCAAAACACCCAATTATTTTGCCAAAATGTCACCCGGTGACGGATGCAATTATTAGCAGTTTTCACATAAAGACGAACACAGGGCGCTGGAAGCTGCAAAAGCCATTAAGGCTACATCAAAAATATGTTCATTGAATCCTTTTATCGACGAGCGTGGTCTTCTTCGAGTTGGCGGAAGGCTTCAGCATTCAAATTTGGATTATTCAGCAAAACACCCAATTATTTTGCCAAAATGTCACCCGGTGACGGATGCAATTTTAGCAGTTTTCACATAAAACTTCTCCATGCTGGACCTCAAGCTTTATTGGCAACGATTCGTCTACAGTACTGGCCCATTGGTGGTCGTAAAACTATTTGCCGGGTAACTAACAAATGCGTGCGTTGTTTTCGGGCCAAACCTAAGCTCATGGAACATTTAATGGGAAATCTTCCGTCTGACAGAGTTAAATGCAATCGAGCATTTGTAACTACCGGCGTGGACTTTTGTGGACCATTTTTCTACAAAACTGAAGTCCGAAATAGGCCTCCAACGAAATTCTACATATGCATATTTATTTGTTTTTCAACCAAGGCCGTTCATTTGGAATTGGTTAAAGATTTAGCAACTTCCTCATTCCTCGCAGCATTAATCAGATTCATTTCTACAAGAGGTAGACCACAAACTATATGGTCCGACAATGCTACTAATTTTGTTGGAGCAAAAAATAAGCTATCTGAGTTAGCTAACTTATTTTTTAGTCAAGGGCATGTAAAGGCGGTTCACGAACAATGCGCAAGTGATGGCATCGAATGGAAGTTTATACCGCCTCGCTCTCCTCATTTTGGCGGCTTATGGAAAGCCGCAGTAAAGATAGCCAAATATCATCGTATTAGGCTAAATTATGTACCGTAAAATCAGCTCATTTGTGATTTAGAAAATAAGAAAATATGAGCGCAAATAATTAGCGGTATACTCCTGAGTTTATGAAAAGTTGGACAATAAATAAGTAGCGGTATGTATTTAGAAATTAATAGTGGTCAATGACTTTAATTAGTGATAATACGAAATTTAACTTGGAATAAATATTCGGTACAGGTGGGATACCATATAACTTATTGGTAAAGACCCTCATACAGTTCCGTGTGAACGTGAGCGTGAATGAGTGGAGACTTTCTATTGCGTACGCAAAGGAAAAGAATTCCAAATCAATTCTTTTGTGCGTTCGCACACAATTCACTGTGAGATAGTAAAATAAGCATTTCAAAACATATTTAACACTTTCACTTATGTTTAATGGCGGCCGCCGTGGTGTAGCGGTTAAGTGTTCGGCCTTCTACACCAAGTCGTGGCGGTTCGATGCCCGGCAAAAGTAACATCGAAAATTATTTAGAAAAATAATTTTTCTAAACGGGGCCGCCCCTCGGCAGTGGTTTGGCAAACTCTCCGGGTGTATTTCTGCCATGAGAAGCTTCTCAGCAAAAAATTCATTTGCTTTGCAAGTGCCGTTCGGAGTCGGCAAAAAACTGTAGGTCCCGCCAACTTGTAGAAAACTCAAAAAGCAACACGCCACAAGTTGGAAAGAGAAGCTCGGCTAAAAATCTCGTTAGAGGTTATGATAACCTGTTGGTATATCGCCGCCATTAGTTTTTTTTTTTTTTTTTATGTTTAAATGCAGTAATATCAAAGATATTTTAGTTGTTTATCCACTTACGGATGATTTTTTTGGAAAAGTGGAGTAATATCAACATATTACACAAAAGAAAATTGTTCACGTTCACGCTCAAAAATAAGTGTATATAAGGCTTAACTAAACAGGTACCTTCAAACTAATCAATTCCAAACTACTCAACAACATTATAGTTCTTCGACTATACATTTTGTGGTGTATTCATACTAGTTAATTTCTGACTAGGTACCTTCAAACTAATCAATTCCAAACTACTCAGCAGACATCTAGCTCGTTTACTATACATTTTATGGGTGTTTTTATACTAGTTCTTTGCTGATTACCCTTAAACCAATCAATGCCAATATAATCAGAAAACATACTAGTATACAACTATAATTTGCTGGGTGAAATCATACTAGTCAGAAAAATCCTGAATATCAATTGTAATTTTCTGAATGTCAATTGTATTTTTCTGAATATCAAATGGAAATTCTGATATGAATTGTATTTTTCTGAACATAAACTGTTACTTTCTGAATATAAACTGAAAATGGTGTAGTCAGAAAAAGTCTAATCTATTTTAGAAAAAATACTAATTGGAAAAATTCCATTTCATACAACATTATTATTATAAGGCCACGGTGGGTTTTAAGCATGTTTTATTAAAAGGTGAATGTCCCTAATTTTTTTCTTTTGAATTCTCAAATATGCATTAAGATGATATCTTGAGTTTCAGCATTTTTTCCCGAGCTCTTTTTTAAAAAAAATCAAAATTTGAGGTTTTTTGCATTTTTTTTTCGAAAACGGTTAGTTTTCTTTAAAAACTACCTGAGATGAAGTTGTAGACTGGAAAATTCTCTACAAAAATGGTTCGAACAGTTTTTCTCTAGGAGTCACCAGTTCTAAGATATCGCGATTGCAAAATTAAATCTATTAGTGTCCGACCGAAACCTGAATTTTAGGCCGAAGCCGTAAACGATTTTCGGCATAACCCTATATTCGGCCGAAAACCGAAGCCGAATACCATTTTTGTTTCTTGAATAAACAAAACAAATTACAAGAATACATAAGGAGTATTCTCTCTAAATTTTTTCCATGAAAAACACAAGAATTTAACACACTATTGTCAAAATTGCAAAATGCAAAAACAAAAAACCCACGCATTTTGATGCTTCATGAAAAAAAAAATTTAAAAGAAAATTTTCCAATTTTGACAATGGTGTGTAAATTTCCTGTGTTTTTTTATGAAAAAAAAAATTAAAGAGTAGACCCCTATGCATAGTTGTAAACAAAAATAAAAATAAATCAGTCTTTATGTTAAGCATTTTAACAATGTAAATAAAGTTCAATGTTGTACGCCAGAAAAAGAAGTTCAACTGCATTTTCCCCCTGGAGATTTGACCGTCTACCAGTGTATAGTTGACCATCTATACTAAATAAATGCTCGGTTGCCACACTCGTTGGAGGAGCAGTTAAATATTTTTTTGAAACCTTTTTTAAATTCAAAAATTGGAGGAATGCCAATAATGGAATATATTTACACTACGAAGAACAAGTGGTTGATCTAGGTATTCGCTTAATTCTATACAAGAGTTGTATTAGTTTTTGCTTTGCGTGCGCAATTATTTGTAGATTTATAATGGGATGCCCGGAGGTCACTGGAATCCGACATAGTTGATCATCCAAAGATTCTTCACTATTACTGGGATCACAAGAGTTACAACAACTTTAAACAATTTTTTTTTTTTTAAATAACAAAAAAATATTCCTCGAACTTACGATTTTCTGTCATAAAAAATCAAAAACTCAGTAATTTTTTTTTTATTAAACACATCTATTATTCGGCCTTTTCAGCCGAAGGTTGAAGGCGAATAAAAAATACTGGCCGAATACCGAAACTTGGCCGAATATTCGGTCGGACACTAAAATCTATACATTATATTCACATAAATGCCAGGTATAGACTTTTCTGGATTTTTCTCGAAAACGGTTATATGTATCGAAACAATTTTTTTTACCGGTTGTTCGTCACGAAGTTCCTCATCGACAATGAAAATAGTTATATTTGTAAACCTTATAGTTCTCTAGCTGGAGCCAAATTTACTCCATTCATGATATCAAAAACCTATAGTGGTTTAAGTAGATATTAGATGTATATTGGAACGATTTTTCGTCATCCCTTGTCAATTTTGATTTTGTAGCATTCCGGTCTTCAGTGTTTGATTTGTTACAAAACCAAAATTGACAAGGGATGACGAAAAATCGTCCCTGTCGGAAAAACACAAAACCAAATTAATTAAGTAGATATCGTGTATAACAAAAATTTCGATAGAGCTAAATTTTTGTGGAGATCTTAGGTTCACCTCCAGAAAGAAAACTGCTAAGATTCTCATCGATCCCACATGTGCTAAAAAATTTATTCAGCGTCCAAAGTCGAGAAAAATAAAAAAAAACTTAAATATGGATCTTTGACCCCGAATAACTTTTTTTGCACAAGTGGAATCGATGGGTACTTTTGCAGTTTTCTTTCTGGGGGTGAATCTAAGCTCTCCACAAAAATTTAGCTGCATCGAAATTTTTGTTATACAAGATATCTACTTAAACCACTACAGGTTCAGCTAGAGAATTATAAGGTTTAGGTTAGGTTCAAGTGGCTGCCGCAGAGGCACACTTAGGCCAGTTTTGAAAGGCCAGTTGTGATACCACCAACACAGGGAAAGTCAGTCCCGGGACCCGGTCATATGGAAAATACCTGAGTTGTTGGGATTTTCTACATAGCAGAATCCCGGGACTGACACTCCTAACCCGACACCGTTACTCCTCCTCGAACCACTTAGATGACTTTATGAAGGCATCAAGTCCTTTATGTCCAGTTCCGCGATCTGGTTTAGGCTATCCAGCAAGGGAACTCCCAAAAAGCGCGTTCTCGCACCGCTTAAAGCCGGACAGTTGCAGATGAGGTGCTTCACCGTTTCCTCTTCCTCATCATCTTTGCAGCTCCTACAGCATCGTCGGTAGGGCACACTTAGCCTTTCTGCGTGCCTACCAATAAGGCAGTGCCCAGTTAGAACACCTATTAATATGGAAATTTCTCTCCTTCTTAGGGCGTGAATGCCTCTAGAGCTTTTATGATCCCATTTTGGCCAGGTTTGTTTGGATGTCTAGCACCCTGGGGATTGTTGCCACCTTTCGTTGGCTTGACGGAGTGTGTACTCCTTCAGCATTAGCTTGCATGTGGCAAACGGCATACCTAAGTGCTCTTTATCCCGAAGAACCTGCTTGGTCGTACCCTGACTGGCAAGTTCGTCTGCCTTACAGTTTCCCTCAATGTCCCTGTGTCCCGGGACCCATGTGAGGTTCACGCGGTTCTGTTGGGCCATCTCTTGAAGAGATCGACGACAGTTGATTCAGAGTTGAACGAATAAGAGCCAAGAGCTTTGATGACCGCCAAAATCGCGGCATCCAAGATTGCTGAGACTTCAGCCTGGAAGACGCTGCAGTGATCAGGTAGCCTGAAGGAGAGCTCATGTTCCAGATCCCTTGAATAAACGCCTCCTCCAACCCTGCCGTCTAGCTTCGAGCCGTCAGTGTAAACAGAAATGCCGCCATTAGTAGCGGGGCAGCGATCCATCCTCTCCCATTCTTCCCTGCTGGGAATGTTTATTTTGAAACAGCTATCTCCGACTGTTGTGGCCGCACCTCGATCTGTGCTCAGAGGGAGAAAACTGTAAGATCCTAGAATACTGGAGTGTCCAGTTGTGCTTGCGCCCCAGCCAGACGTTTCCCTTGGGCGCAGAGCCGCTGCCGCTGCTGCCTGGTACGCTTCCAGATCGAGTGGCAGAATGCCTAGAATGGTCTGAAGAGCTTCGTTGGGCGTTGTTCTTAGCGCGCCGCTTATACAGATCATGCCAGATATTTGGACTTTACCTAACAGATTCCGATTTGTGGCCTTGCTCAGCGCAGGCCACCACACCACGACCTCATATAGCATGATAGGTCAGATAATTGCAGTGTAAATCCATCTGCATATTTTGGGGCTAAGACCCCACTATTTGCCTATGGCTCTTTTGCAAAGTGCAACACACGCCTTCCTCTGGCGCTGAAGAATATTCTCCTTCCAGTTTAACTTCCTGTCCAGAACTATGCCCAAGAATTTGGCTTTATCAGCCAAGTTCAGGCTCACGCCATTAAGTTCTGATAGGTCCAGCGGAGGTATTTTGTACCGGTTGGTGTAGAGAACGAGTTCCACATTTCTCGGGTTGGTACTAAGTCCGCTACGAGAGGACCATGCCGAGACATCACGCCGTGCTACTTGCATCAAGTCACACAGAGTTTGTGGGAATTTGCCCCTGTACGCAATGGCTAGATCGTCTGCATATGCCACTATCTTTCCGCCTTAGGAATAAACACTACCGTGGCGTGTCTCCAGGAGCACGGAATGTAGTTGAGAGCCAGGCAGGCTGTATAGAGAAATACTAGCCATTTGGCTGATGTCTCCAGCGTGTTGGAGTTGCGCCGGGATAATCCCGTCTGGTCCGGAAGCCTTGAACGGTTCAAAGCTCTTAACTGCCCCCCTTTCCTCCGTGATGGGTATATTTACTGCCAGGCTTGTTGCAGCTCAAGGGTTTCCCCTTCCGTGCTGGTCCAGCATCCGTCAGGCTTCTGCAAATAGCTAATGGCTGTTTGAGTTTTCGAGCCCAGTGCAGAAATTTGTCCACGAAGTTCTCTTTGCCTGTCTCAGGGCTCTTTTGTAGGCCCTTAGCTTAACTTTGTATTCGAGCCATTGAGGCTCCGTGTCGAGGTGTTTAGCCTTATTAAATTGCTTCCTGCAGCTTTTGCGGAGCGAGTCCATGTCGTAGGTCCGCCAATGTGGCCTATGTTTACCGCGTGGGTTTGGCACTGGACAAGCTTGTTCTAGGGCATTTGAGAGCGCCGTGGTGTATGTCTTTACCAGGTCCTCCAGGTCCTCAATCGATGAGGGGGCTTGTGGGGGTAGTACTGGTAGGTCTATGGCTAAAATTTGATTGTGTAGCTGCCAGTTGGTATTGCGTGGATTGCGTTTCATAATAGGTTGCTCAACACTATTTCTAAATATCGGTGGTCGGAAAATGAGTGTTCTTCAAGAACATGCCATTTTCTGACCCACTCATAAGCGCCTTCACTACAAATAGTGAGATCTATAACCTCCCTACGGGTTTTAGTGATGAAAGTAGGCTCGCTACCCACGTTGCAAACTACCAGGTTGGTTGTTAATAGGTAGTCAAACAGAGAATCGCCCCTGGCATTGATATCGGAGCTTCGCCATTGGACGTGATGAGCATTAGCGTCCGCTCCTTTAATAAGATGACCCGTACAAAAATTTGACACCAGATCTCTCACCTCCCTTTGTGGTGGAGGTTCTTCGGTGTCGTAGGACATATAGACCGACGCCATCGTCAGGCTGGTGCTGCCGACTTTTAAACTGGCAGCGGTAATGTGCATATTTAAAGGCAGCAATTTCTGATATTGAGAATTTTTCAATAGGCTCCGTTTAATTTTAATTTTGGTCAGAAATTTGACTAGCAATTTTTTTAAAGATATTAAAACCTTGGTTCCAAATTTTAGAAATGAGATTTGTATGAAAAAGGCGCCAAAATTGCAATTTTTCGCAAATTTCATCATCATTTTCCTCAACTCCTATTGGAGCATAGGGCCTCGACCATCGACTTGAATCGTATTCTGTTTGGTGCCGTTCTCGTGACATCATTCCATGTGTATCCTGCATCATCTAGTTCTTTATCCACAGTTTTCGCTGGTGCACCAGGTCGTCGACTTCCCTGTGGATTCCATCGCAACGCTTGTCGGGCTATATTTACTGCAGGTCTTCTGAGAGTGTACCCAATCCACGACCACTTTCGCTTGGTTATTTCGATGGCAGCTTTAGGCTGATTTGTTCGAGACCATAAGTCGTCATTTGATATGGTTTCTGGCCATCGAATTTTCAGGATTCGGCGCAAACATTTATTAATAAAAACTTGTAGGCGTTTCTGGATTAAGATTGAACTTTTCCACGTCTCGCAAGCATAAAACAGCACTGATTTTACATTTGAATTAAACAATCGAAGCTTCGTTTTTAAAGATATTTGGCTGGACCTCCTCACGTTTGTCAGTTGCCCAAAGGCCATTCTTGCTTTATTTATGCGAGACTGAACGTCCTCATCGGCGCCACTTTTATTTGAGATAATACTACCGAGATAAACAGCGGATTCTACACCTTCAATTTGATTTTCGTCGACCGTAAACATTATTGGCCTTGATGGAATATCATAGCCGCATCTTATAACTTTCGTTTTCGCTGTATTGATGCTTAGTCCGGCCTCCTTTGCTCGTGTGTTCACAGCTTCTAGATTGTGCTGCAGGTCAGTGCTTCTGTGACTTAGCAGACAGACATCGTCTGCATATTCTACGTCCTCCAACTGACTGAAAGGAGTCCACTGTACGCCGTGTCCACCATTTGCTGCGTTCCTCATAATCTCATCTAATGCCAAGATGAACAAGAGCGGCGAGAGTATGCACCCCTGTCGTACACCGCTTTTAACTTCGAAGGGTTCTGAGAGGCACCCATCATGACTGATCCGGCACTTAAATTCGGCATACATTGCCTTTATAATGTTAATTATCTTAGTGGGCATCCCTCGTTTTTGTAGTATTTCCCAAATGTATTTCCTGCCGAGGCTATCAAAAGCCTTTTTAAAGTCGATAAAAAGTAAATAAGCGGATGTTCTATATTCACAGCATTGTTCAACAATGATACGGACAGTATTTATTAAATCAACACAGGATCGGTTTTGTCTAAAGCCAAACTGGTTTTCTCTTAGAGTTCCGTGCACCACCTCTTGAATTCGGGACATTAAAATTGTGGAGAACACTTTGCTGGGAATCGACACTAAGGTGATACCTCTGTAGTTATTACAATCAGAGGTATCCCCCTTTTTTGCGACTTTTACAAGTATGCCCTCACTCCACTGATGAGGGTAGAACTCCTCTTCCCATACCTGACGGAAGATTGGAAGTAAAGTTTCTGCTGCAGTGTCTGGATCTGATATGAGGTATTCAGCATATATGTCATCACTTCCTGGGGCCTTCCCCTTTTTTAAGGACTTTATAGCTGAAATTATTTCATTTTTTGTAGGGGGCGCGCTGTTTATTCCACTAAAGTGGGGTTGGGTGTTGGAGTCAAAATTTGGTACGGTGTAAATGTACTTTAAACATACTGTGTGTTTACACTCGACAAAATTACATAATATTCATATGACTTCGAATAAAACTGAATAAAATCTATACAAATTATCAATGCACACATAAAAAAAACTTTCAAAAATGCCTGACAAAATTCCCTAGGCGCCTGATTGCCTGACAAAGTATATAAAGCCTGACAATCAGGCCAAATGCCTGACGTATGGCAAGCCTAAACATACCTACGGTGACCATAAATTTTTTTTGAAAAAAACAGAACTCTTTTTACTTAAGGCTTGGTATTAGGTTAGGTGCAAGTGGCTGCCGCAGAGGCACACCTAGGCCAGTATTAAAAGGCCCGTTGTGATACCACCAACACTAGGAAAGTCAGTTCCGGGACCCTGCCATATGGAAAATCCCGGTATTAACGGAATTCTCCACATAGCAGAATCCCGGGACTGACTTTCCTATACCGACACCGTTACTCCTCCTCGAACCATTTAGATGACTTGATGAAGGCCATCAGGTCCTTTATGTCCAGCTCCGTGACCTGGCGCAGGCTGACCAGGAAGGGAACTCCCAAAAAGCGCATTCTCGCGCCACTTAAAACCGGGCAGTTGCAGATGAGGTGCTCCACCGTTTCCTCCTCCTCATCATCCTTACAAATTGTACAGCATCGTCGGTAGGGCATACCAAGTCTTTCTGCGTGCCTACCAATGAGGCAGTGCCCAGTTAATACGCCTATTAATATGGAGATTTCTCTTCTCCTTAGGGCATAAATTTGTCTTGATCTTTTATGATCCCATTTCGGCCAGGTTTCTTTGGATATCCGGCATACTGGAGATTGCAGCCATCTTTCGTTGCCTTGGCGGAGTGTGTACTCCTTCAGCATAAGCTTGCATGTGGCAAACGGCATACCTAAGCGCTCTTTATCGCGAAGAACCTGCTTGGTCGTGCCCTGCCTCGCAAGTTCGTCTGCCCTACAATTTCCCTCTGAAACTTCAGCCTGGAAGACACTGCAGTGATCAGGTACTCTGAAGGAGAGCTCAAGGTTCAGATCCTTTGAATAAAGCCCTCCTCCAACTCTGCCGTCTAACTTCGAGCCATCAGTATAAATGGAAGTGCCGCCATGAGTGGCGGGACTCCGATCCGTGCTCTCCCATTCTTCCCTGCTGGGACGTTTCCCTTAGACGCAGAGCCGATGCTGCTGCTACCCGGTGCCCTTCCAGATCGAGTGGCAAAATGCCAAGAATGGCCTGGAGTGCTTCATTGGGCGTTGTTCTTAACGCACCGCTTATACAGATCATGCAAGATCTGTGTACTTTACCTAGCAGATTAAGGTTTGTTGCCTTGCTCAGCGCAGGCACCATACCACAACTACATAGAGCATGTTTGTTCGAATGATTGCGGTGTAGATCCATTTGCATATTTTGGGGCTGAGCCCCCATTTCTTTCCAATGGCTCTTTTGCATGTGTAGAGTGCAATACACACTTTCTTCTGGCGCTGAAGAGCACTCTCCTTCCAGGTTAGTTTCCTATCCAGAACTGTCCCCAAGAACTTGGCTTTGTCAGCCAAGTTCAGGTGCACGTTATTCAGTTTTGGTAGTATTACCGGTGGTATCTTATAGCGGTTGATGAAAAGGACCAGTTCTACTTTTCCCGGGTTGATGCTCAGTCCGCAGCGCGAGCACCATGAGGAAACCTCTCTCACTACTACTTGCATCAAGGCGCACAGGGTTTGTGGGAATTTGCCTCTATATACTATAGCTAAGTCGTCTGCATATGCCACTACCTTCCCGCCCCCCCAGCTTTTGTCTCGCAGCATCGAGTTGACAGTGAGGTTCCATAGAAGCGGGGAGAGAACACCACCCTGAGGCGTTCCCCTTGTGACATAGCGTGATAAGTCAACCGAGCCCAGTGATGAAACTATTCGTCTACCCCTTAGCAGTTGATCAATAAGTCCAATAAGAGACCTGCTTATGCCCAGATTGGTAAAGCGGTGTTTATAGCATCAGGGCTTATGTTGTTGAAGGCTCCTTCAATATCTAAGAAGGCCACAAGACAGTACTCCTTTTCATACAGTGATTTTTCAATAACAGAAACTAGGCTGTGAAGCGCAGTTTCTGTAGATTTCCCTTTGGTGTATGCATGCTGATAGCTACAGATCAGGTTGCTATCAATAGTAGAGGAGCGGTAGTTATTTATTATCCTCTCGAAGGTCTTGAGCACAAAGGATGAGAGACTGATCGCCCTATAGTCCTTGGGCTCGTAATGAGACGCCTTCCCCGCCTTAGGAATAAACACTACCGTAGCACTTTTCCAGGAGCACAGAATGTAGCTAAGAGCCAGGCAGGCTGTATAGAGAAATACCAGCCATTTGGCTGATGTCTCCAGCGTGTTTATGAGTTGTGCGGGAATAATCCCGTCTGGCCCGGCAGCCTTGAACGGCTCGAAGCTTTTAACTGCCCACCTAACCTTTTCCTCCGTGAAGGGTATGTGTACAGCCAGGTTTGTTGTAGGTGCTAGGGGTGTCCCATGCAAGTTCCCTGGGAAGTGCGTATTCAAGAGCAGCTCTAGGGTTTCCCTCTCCGTGCTGGTCCAGGATCCGTCAGGTTTGCGCAAATAGCTTGTGGCTGTTTGAGTTTTTGAGAGAACTCGTCTAAGTCTCGCTGTATCGTCGACATTTTCGACCCCAGTGCAGAAATTTATCCACGATACTCTCTTCGCCTGCCTCAGAGCTTTTTTGTAGGCCCTGAGTTTAACTTTATATTCGAGCCATTGGGTCTCCGTGCCAAGGCTCTTGGCCTTATTAAATTGTGTCCTACATGATTTACGGAGCGAGTCCAGGTCGTAGGACCACCAATGCGGCCTATGTTTACCGCGTGGTTTTGGCACTGGGCATGCCTGCTCTAGGGCATTCGAGAGCGCCGTTGTAAAGGTTTTTACCTGATCCTCCAACTCCCCTACTGATAAGGGGACTTGTGGGGGCAGTGCTGGCAAGTCCCTAGATAGTATTTCATTGTGTAGCTGCCAGTTAGTGTTACGTGGGTTGCGTTTCATAACCGGCTGCTCAACAGAAAAGTCTAGAACTAATTCTACGTACCGGTGGTCGGAGAATGAGTGTTCATCGAGAACGCGCCATTTTCTGACCCACTCATAAGCGCCTTCGCTGCAAATAGTGAGATCTATCACCTCCCTACGGGTTTTAGTAATAAACGTAGGTTCGTTACCCACGTTGCAAACTACCAGGTTAGTTGTTAACAAATAATCAAACAACGACTCTCCTCTAGCATTGATATCGGAGCTTCCCCACTGGACGTGATGAGCATTGGCGTCAGTTCCGATAATAAGATGACCCATCGAAAAATTTGCCACCAGGTCTTTTACTTCCCTCTGTGGCGGAGGTTCTTCGGCGTCGTAGGGCATATAGACCGACGCCATCGTCAGACTGGTACTGTCGACTGTTAAACTGGCAGCTGTAACGTCACCATTGGTATAGTTGGGCAAGAGAAAGGCATTCAGCTCAGACTTAACCAAAATACAGGCTCTAACCCTGCCCCCCTCGCTGGCTCGGATTAGCTTAAAACCCTTAGTCCCAAACCGCAAATCCTTGAGCTGTTGACCCAGGGTTCTTGGATGAGGACCACATCTATGTCGCCTTTAGAGAGACGACTGATTAAAGCAGCCGAGGCTGCTTTAGATTTGTGCAGGTTTATCTGAATCACAACATTAGAGCGCTCAGACTTCGCTGCCACCGGCTTATCGTCGATGTATTTTTTTCCGGGTACGTAACGTACTCAATTTTTGATTTCGCTGAAGCACTTGACCGCGTTAAACATAAACTAAATTATTTTTAAAATATTTTGAAAGATTTTAAATTTTTCATAAAGTTTTGAAATTATTGAGCAAACTAACTTTAAAGAGCTACTCATTACATTTGTTAAAAAATGTTGCCGGCACAAAAAAGCAGAACAAAACAGAACATTTGCTTAAAAACAGAACATTTCTATTATTTTCCTTAGAAAAAAAAAATACCCAGAACATGCTCCTTAAAAAAAGAACTGTTCTGCCAAAAAAAGAACGGATGGTCACCGTACACATACCCTATGCAATCCATGAGCTAAACAAGTCAAATGAACTATTTTCGGATAAAAAACGTGAATGGCTTTTGCAGCTTTCACCATGTACAGAGCAGCATCAGTGATGAAAAGAAGTATTGCCTCCTTGTTGAAGTCTGGTCTGAAAATGTCAACTGAATCTGCAAATAATTGAGCTATTGAGGAGTGATTTACTGCCTCTAATAAAGCTGTTTTTTATCAAAAATGTTTGCTTTGCGACTTGCTCATCGTTTGATAATACACCTAAATCACATTTGACTCGTCTGTAGTTTCGTCCATTGCGATCCATAGATATTGCTTTTTTATAGCCCTTTTGATATTATTTACTGTAAGTTCGTATAAACTTCTGACTGTAGATCTCTAAGTGGTTTCTGATGGCAAGTCTATATTAATATAATTTTTTTAAATGATTTAAGGTGGTGATTTCTTACTTTATACAAAGGAATATCGGACGAAACGAAAGCTTTACACAAATCTTTCGTGAATTCTGCACCTTTCGATTTATATTCTGTAAATAATTGTTGTGTTTGCATTTGTGAACTAGAATGCTTTGCAAATGCTGGACAACAGAGGATCTACGATCTGCATTCACCATTTTTCACAAAGGTTGCAATACAATATGGAGTGTAATGGAGTGTGGTTGCTAAGTGACCTTGCTCAATCCCGACTCTTGCGTCCTCGTTCGTGCACTCTGGGCAACGGGAGCTACCTAGGCTCGCGGCAGAAAGAGAGGGAGCCCCGGTGGGGCCACTCTGACATACTTGGTTTAAGGGCTCACCGAGGTTTTTGCGCAGCGTCTGTTCACCATGAGGTGCGGCTGCAAGCGGGCGTCTGTCTTGAAGCAAGCGGCTCGCTATATAAATGTGTAAATATTTTCCAAAAACCCCGAAACGGGTTGTGCGCTGGGTTTGGGACCCGCCACGTAAAAAATTTAGTCCAATGAAAAATAAATTAAAGCCTCGGATGAGAACCCCCTTTAATGTTGACGACCCGGCAAAACGAATAAGGCATAATGATTTGGATATTAGGGCATGTACCGGGAATGTCCGGACCCTTTCAAGGGACGGTACCGCTGCCCGACTGGTTGATGTCCTCGTTAACGCAAAGGCTGACATCACCGCCCTGCAGGAAATGCGATGGACGGGACAAGGAAAGACGACCATCGGACCTTGTGACGTATACTACAGTGGCCAGACACGCGGCAAAGCGCGTGGTGTAGGATTCGTGGTGGGAAAGAGACTTCGCCGCCAAGTACTAGCGTTCACCCCCGTGGACGAGCGTCTCGCTGCGATCCGCATCAAAGCGAAATTTTTCAACATAACATTTATCTGCGCCTATGCGCCGACTGAGGAGACGGACGACGCAGAGAAGGACTCCTTCTACGATAAACTTGAACAGACTTATGATCGCTGCCCCCAACATGATATCAAAATCGTGCTCGGCGACTTTAATGCGAAGGTGGGCAAGGAAGGAGTCTTTGGTCCAACAGTTGGAAAATTTAGTCTCCATGATATAACATCCCCCAACGGCACTAGGTTGATTGATTTCGCTGCTGCTCGCAATATGGTCATCAGTAGTACCAGGTTCCAGCATAAACGAATACACCAAGCCACATGGCTGTCTCCTGATCAAAGAACAAGAAACCAGATTGATCATGTCATGATCGACGGCAGACATAGCTCCACCGTTCTGGACGTGCGTACCCTTCGTGGTCCCAATATCGACTCGGACCATTATCTTGTTGCAGCCAAGATACGCACACGCCTCTGTGTAGCAAAGAAAGTGCGCACAGTAACGGAAGGAAAGTTTGACGTCGAGAAGCTGCGCACGACACAGACAGCTGACAATTTCTCCACTCGACTCTCACACCTGCTATCGGAGAGCAATCCTCGACCTAACGATGCAACCGAGCAATGGAAGCATATCTCTCACTCATTACGTACCGCCGCTGAGGCCACTATAGGGTTCCAGCGAGCCCGCAAAAACAACTGGTACGATGAGGAATGCAGCACTGCCTCGGACAAAAAGGACGCTGCCTACAGGGAGACGTTGCGAACGGGCGCAACCCGCAGTGTATGGCAACGCTATCGTGAGGCAAAGAAGGAAGAGAGACGCCTTTTCAGAAAAAAGAAACGTGAGGCCGAAAGGCGTGAGTGTGAGGAGCTTGAGATGCTGGCTGACAGGAATGATGCCCGAAAATTCTATGAAAAGATCCGGCGGATGACGGAAGGTTTTAAGACCGGGGCAAGTTCCTGTAAGGACAATAATGGCGACCTGGTAACCGACGTACAGAGTGTACTTAAATTATGGAGGGAGCACTTCTCCTCACTGCTAAATTGCGAGGGAGACGTCGAACCCGATACCCCAATCCCTGACGATGGAAAAGTCGTCCCACCACCTGACTATGATGAAGTGAGGATAGCTATATCCCGGCTGAAAAACAACAAAGCGCCTGGAAAAGACGGACTGCCCGCCGAGCTGTTCAAACACGGAGGCGAAGAGCTGGTAAAAAGCATGCATCAGCTCTTATGCAGAATATGGTCAGACGAGTGCATGCCTCCAGATTGGAATTTAAGTGTGCTCTGCCCAATCCACAAGAAAGGCGATCCCGCTAACCGCACCAACTACCGCGGAATCAGCCTTCTTAATATCGCGTATAAGGTTCTTTCTAGCGTATTGTGTGAAAGACTGAAGCCCATCGTAGACAAGCTGATTGGACCTTATCAGTGTGGCTTTAGACCTGGTAAGTCTACCATCGACCAGATTTTCACGATACGCCAAATCCTGGAGAAGACCCATGATAAAAGAATCGACATACACCATCTCTTTGTCGATTTCAAAGCCGCTTTTGACAGCGCAAAAAGGAGTTGCCTGTATGCCGCCATGTCTGAATTTGACTTCCCTGCAAAGCTTATACGGCTTTGCCAAATGACGTTGAGCAATACTAACAGCTCCGTCAGAGTCGGGAAGGACCTCTCTGAGCCATTTGAAACCAAACGAGGCTTCAGACAGGGCGACTCCCTTTCGTGCGATTTCTTCAACCTGATGCTGGAGAAGATAATTCGAGCAGCAGAGCTAAACCGCAATGGTACAATCTTTTACAAGACCGTGCAATTGCTGGCGTATGCCGATGATATTGATATCATTGGCCTTAACAACCGCGCCGTAAGCGCTGCCTTCTCTGGACTGGATAAAGAAGCGAAAAAAGTGGGTCTTGCGGTCAACGAGGACAAGACGAAGTATTTGCTGTCATCAAAGAAAGAATCGGCGCACCTGCGCCTTGGCAGCCACGTCACTGTTGATAGTTACAAATTTGAAACTGTGAGGGACTTCGTCTATTTGGGAACCAGCATTAACACCGAAAATAATATCAGTCTAGAAATCCAACGGAGAATCACTCTTGCGAACAAGTGCTACTTTGGACTGAGTAGGCAATTGAGAAGTAAAGTCCACTCTCGAAGAACAAAGATCGCGCTCTATAAGTCTCTCATCATACCTGTCCTGATGTATGGCTCAGACTCATGGACAATGTCAAGAGAAGATGAGATGGCCCTTGGAGTATTTGAGAGAAAAGTTCTCCGGAAGATTTATGGTCCTTCCCGTGATGCCGACGGCGAGTATCGAAGGAGATTTAACGATGAGCTGTACGAGCTTTACGCAGATCTGACCATAGTCCAGCGAATTAAAGCCCAAAGGCTCCGCTGGCTGGGTCACGTCATGCGAATGGACAAAGAAGCTCCAGCCCAGAAGGTTTTCCAATCGTCACCCGAATTCGGCAGCAGAGGAAGGGGGAGGCCTCGACTGAGATGGAAACAACAGGTGGAGGATGACTTGAACTCCCTTGGGGTTTCCAATTGGCGTCAGTTATCGCTAAAAAGGAATGACTGGCGTGCTTTGATAGGCGACGGCCAAAATCGCTTAGGCGGTTAAGCGCCAATAAATGATGATGATGCAATACAATATGCTTCCATCACTTCTGAGGACTGGAATTTATAAGTTCGAATAAATTTGTATGGAAAAAAATGCAAAGACCAGCTAGAAAATATATTGCCAAAAATCAGGGAATTTCGCTAGCGGCATAAGTTTTGTATCTTTCTAAAATGTAACGAGCTACAAAACTGCGTACTCAAAAAATCTAAAAATTCTGTGCAAAAAGTTGGAAAATTGGCTGAAAATTTGTCGAATTTTCCTTTTCAAAAAGAAGAAATGATTGGTGAAAATTGCAATTTTATGGTGTACGTTTTCTTTTGACACTGACCGTATGTACTTTAGTTTACCACCACTTGTATCATCTCGCCTTTTTCAAAACGGGCAACAACAGAAATGAAATTAAGTGTTTTCCCTTTCCAACTCACATGTATGCTCATAAGAAGAAGTAACACAAAAATAGCATTTATATACGCGCTCATATTTAGCTTTCGCCAAGTGTTGGGAAGCGCAAAAGTTAAAGGCGATTTAAATTTTTATCGCAGTAGGAATTAAATTTAAAACCATAAAAATTTTTTTAAATTTAAATATATGAATTTATCAAGAAATATGCATTTATTACAAAATATGCAAAAATATGCATTTATTACAAAATATGCGCTAACAAATGTAGCTTAAACTCTTTCTTTGTATGTAAATCGCAATCGTATTTAATCTATTACATCAAAGTTTGTAACACAAAAAATATGCATTTGCATAATTTTGGTTGTCCTGATAATAACGTTATTTTTATAAAAAAACAAGTAAGGAAAGCTGTCTTCGGCTGTGCCGAAGGCTATATACCTTTCATGAATAAGCGTCGCGATATTCACTGTTCGATCCCCAGTACAGCCTGTGTGAATTTAACTTTAGCTCATACCGAAATTATCGGGACTATCGATTATATGGGGGCGATGTGTTTCGTTGGTCCAATCTCATTGATTTTTTAACATCGACATTCCACTTTCTAACAGAGCAATAGTTACGAAATTTCACGACCCTACCTATATAATTGTAGGAGTTATAGCCCAAAATCCGTTTATCGGAAAAATCGATTGTATGGGGGCTATGTGAAATATTTATCTCATCTCAAAGATTTTCAACATCGACAACATTCTAGCTCTTTAAATACAGAAGTTATAGCCCGAAATCCGGTTATCGGAACAATCGATTGTATGGGAGCTATGAGTAGTTTTGGTCCGATCTTGGTGGTTCCGACGAATGATTATTCTCATATAAAATAACGCCTCCATACCAAATTTCATCGAGATATCTCTAAAATTGAGGGACTAGTTTGCGTACAAACAGACGGACGGGCGGACAGACGGACATGGCTAAATCGAATCAACTCATCGTCCTGATCATAACGGTATACTTATTAATGAGTCTATCTCTTCTTCTTCTCATACTTACAAACATCGGACCAAAGTTATAATACCATTTCATGTCCATGAAAGGTATAATAAAAATATTTTCTTTTCAACTCGTTATTCAAAAGTTTAAACGTTTTTAGAACAACTAAAAGCTTTTCCTTTCATTGAAATCAAAATTTAAAAAATTTTGTTTATTTTTATTGTTTGAGTTAGAGTATATTTTTCCATACAAAAAATGCTCAAAAAAATACTCAAACTTCGAAATGTCAAAGACGCCTGATAATACTTAAAGTAAGTGTTCTACGACACATGTGTGAAGATCCACCATTTAAAATCATTCAAAGTTGGACAAACCCGCTTAAACAATTGAAAGCGAAGTAAGAGTAAAAGAAAATTCCCCGAGCTTTGAGATGTCTGGAGGAAGTTTTTGTCATGGGACGAAGCCTGAAAATGCCTGATACTACTTAAGGGTTGTCTTCTACGACACATGTGTAAAAATCTGCAATTTATAACAGCCCAAGTTGGACAAAGCCGCTTAAACATGGGAAAGCGCAGTAAGATTTATGAAAATTCCACAGTTTGGAGGTGTCTGGTAGAAGTTTTTGTCATGGGACGAAGTGTAAAAATGCCTGATTCTACTTAAGGCTAGTATTCTAAAAAAAAGGGAAAAAATTGGGTATTTAAAAACAGCCAAAGTTGGCCAAATCCGCTAAATTGTTAAAACGGAATAAATTTCCATAGGAAATTCCGCGAGCTGGGGATGTCTGGTTGGAGCCCTGTCACTGGTACGGGCCTAACAAAGCTAGATATTAGCTAGGGGTGGTATTCTACGACAAATATGTGAAAAATATCCATTATAAAATGAGGTAAATCGATGTCATTTTTTGGCGACTTTGACCCCTGATTCCTTGGCCCCTGTCATAGGTACAGCTTTAAAATTTTCACCGTCGTTCTAGATTCGGGAAGGACTATCCAGAAGCATTACTTTCATCCATTATAAAATGAGTGTTGTCTGGCGGCTCTGTAGGGCGTTTCTGTATCCTGTCGATAAGCATTTAACGCAAACTGCAACCCTGATCTGTAGTTATCGCTCACTAGTGTTTCTATAAGTGTGGTAAAAATGTATTTTCGTTATGGACTTCGATAAAATTAACGATACCTATAATGGTAGTGATAACAAGTGCAAAAGTCAAACTAACTGCATTATTTGCTAATTTTTAATTTTATTAACATCATTTTAAAAATTATTTATTAAAAAAAACATAAAAGCATAAAATAAATGTATAAAAGTTAAAAATATGATCAAAGAATTTGCTGGGAATCGATCACGAAACCCTCGCTTACTAGCGCGACGTCTCAACCGTTAGGCTACTGACAGCACTGAGCGGCGCGCGCCAAATGCCATATTTGTCACGCAGCGCTTGTGGCGCACTGCATTACCTTTTTTAAATAACACTGCATTACCATTATTACACACACCACGAACTTATCGAAAGGTGAATTTTTTTCATACAGAAACACTTTTCATAACGAAATCGTTACGAACCGTACGATAAAAAGATATTCGTTAATTTAACGAAAAGATACAAAAACGCACTACTGGGCTCTCGGTCTATAATATTTAATTCTTTTTCATCGTTCTTGAGTCATACTCATTCGCTTATTTTCGCTATAGCGGCCACTCAGCTTTAAGCTCACGGTAATGTGTTCTATCGAATACAGAAATAAAATCGCTATCTATATGAAATGCAAAGTTAAATCCTAATTTTAATGGACTAATCAATTAAAGGTTGGAGAAATTTGAACAAAAGATTCGGAAAATATTGTTTAACAAACTAGCTACATATTCGTTGTATTATCACCCTAAATTATCACTGGTACAAAAGCATTTGTCAAACTTTGATAGATGATAAACACATATTTTCTTTACAAAAAATAAGGGTACTCATGTAATCGTGTATACAGCGCGTAACGCTCGTAAACTTATAAATTTACCAAATGCGTAGATGAACTGTCAAAATTTTGTATTGAACTAAGTTTAAACAAACTTCGTAAATTTATCCACTGATTTTGGTGCGTAAATGCTCGTAAACTCAATGCTGTAAAAAAATGAAACCTTGCAAAGAAACAGCACAGGACTGTATGTTGAAAAAAAAAACCGCGAGTAACCAGTACACGTGAAAGAAGTTAACTTCTTAGGTTCAGAAATGACGAAATATGAATAAGATGTATTCGAGAATGGTTTATTTTCACAATATCTTACTTCCGGGAAGTGGACCAGGGAAAGGATCCATTCGAAAATATCTTATATATGGTGCGTTTTCCTTAAAATTTGGTACATGGGTAGAATTAGGCCTAAATTAACACGGGCCAATACGAATGGGATATAGAGGAAGAGGGGCGTGGAAGGGGGAAAGAGGGCAAGGAATGTTGTACGAAGAAAGATAGGAAGACTAGGTCGCAAGCCTGCTTGAAATTTAAATATTTCGAACACGGTTCACTTGATACCCATATAGGCATATCTTGCTCAATATTAAAAAAAAAATAGATAGGTGGCAACCCTTTGAACCGCCCCAAGTGGCAACCGCCATGTATAGTCTTAGAATGAATCATACTATCTATAATGCCAAACTTTATCCACATAGGTCAAGCGGTTCCCGAGATATCAATAAAAATAAATAAATTGCGGTGAGGTGTCAACCCTGCTTGAGATTTACATATTTGGAATACGGGCGAAAATAAATTTCATTTGATACCAAATTGGCATATCTTGCTCAATATTTAAACAAAATTGAGATAGGTGGCAACCCTGTGAACCGCTCCAATTGGCAACGCCCACGCATATAATCTTAGAATGAATCCTACTATCTATAATGCCAAACTTTATCCACATCGGTCAAGCAGTTCCCGAGTTATCAATAAAAATAAATAAAATGCGGTGAGGTAGCAAACCTAGGTGGCAACCCTGCTCGAGATTTACTTATTTGGAATACGGTCGAAAACACCTTTCATTTGATACCCATACTGGCATATCTGGCTCAATATTTAAAAAAATTGAGATAGGTGGCAACCCTGTGAACCGCCCTAAGTGGCAACAGAAACGCATATAATCTTAGAATGAATCATGCTATCTATAATGATAAACTTCATCGAAATCAGTCGAGCGGTTCCCGAGATATATAGTAAAATATATAAAATGCGGTTAGGTGGCAACCCTAGGTGGCAACCCTGCTTGAGATTTACATATTTTGAATACGGTCGAAAATACCTTTCATTTGATACCAATATTGGCATACCTTGCTCAATATTTAAAAAAATTTAGATAAGTGTCATCCCTGTGAACTACCCCAAGTGGCAACACCCACCCATATAATAAGAAAGAATCATACTATCTATATCTATAATGCCAAATCGGCTGAGCGGTTCCCGAGATATAAGAAAAAAGCCTACGCCTGTAAGTCTGCCATAACTTCCGTTTCATCGTCATCCATTTTCTCAAATTTTACTCTCAATCAAAACTTCATATCGCCGCCTAAGAAGTTAACTTCAAAAAGTGAGCAAAAAGTTTTGGCTTACAACTGTTCTGAAGTGTATGGTGACATGTTTCAAAGAACGCTTCACAGACGAAGTTATTACTAATTTTGTGTTCAGTTAATGAAACTAAACACTGCTGACTGACAAGTTTACGAGGCTATTGAATACCACTAATATTTTTGGGCAGATAAATTTTAAGCTTTAAATTAAAGAAAAACAAAATAACACACTTGATATTCATAGGCTACTCAATTTTATTCTGCTATTCAAATTTTATAAGTATGAGAAATGACAGCATATAAATTATGATAGTTTTAAAATAATAGCAGATACGCGATAGGAGATCTTTTGAATTGCCTAATTATTTATCAAACGTTTGAAAATATATTGCACTCCTTTTTAATATACATATCGTTACCCTAAGAGGAACTAATGATAATACTGATCTGAATGTCGCTGACCGCTACAAATGGCTTCATTTGGCTTCTTTTTCACCATCCGTATCTGAGGATGATATAAAAAATTATGTAGCAAAACAAATTGATTTAGATATAACTCTACTTTCATGCACTAAGCTGATAAAGAAGGATGTCTCAATTCAATCCCTGAATAGGATTAATTTTAAATTAGGAGTTCCTGAGTCCTCTTATGAAAAATTATTATGTTCGGATATCTGGCCAACAAATGTTACCGTAAAGCCTTTTCAGATTTTTCGGAAGGGTCGACGAAAGCTGTTACGGACGTAGCAAGTAGTACCCGACTACACATAAACAATAAGAGCGAGCTGAATATTTATTTTCAAAATGTATCTGGTATGAGAACCAAGACTGAATTGGTGCTAAACTTTAGTGAACGAATGAATTACGACATCTTTGTTTTCGTTGAAACATGGTTAAACAAAAACTTTTTTGATGGCGAATTCTTCAACTCAAACTTGTTCAATGTATTTCGTAAAGATCGTGATGCTGTAAAAACTGGCTGCCTTCGAGGAGGTGGCGTTCTTATCGCCATTAAGCGTCAATTGCAAGCGTCTTTAGTCCCACTTATGAACGGGGACTCTTTACTGGATCAGCTTTGTGTATGTATCTATTAGTGGTTCCACACAGCAAGGCTCTTTATATATTCTCGCGTCGTATGTGCCACCGGGCAGTTCTTTTGAGTTATTAAAGGCCCATGCAGATAATATCGCATCATTAGTCCTATACAATGTTAAAGAGCATCATCTCTGCGTGCTAGGCGATTTTAATCTCTCTCTAACATTAATTGGTCAACCAGCATTTCTAATAATTATGGTCTCACGCCCAACAATGTCATCTCAAGTCAAGAATTGGATTTTATTGACAATGTACTTAGTCTTAAATTAACTCAAATTAATAAGTGTTTTAATACTCTAAATAGATTGTTGGACCTTATATTTATAAGTGACAATTTTTGTTGTGAAGTTAGCGAGTGCTTGAATCCAGTTACTTCTAAGGACAGACATGATCTTCCACTTGTCGTTGAGTTTAGTTTCTATCATTTTCCTCCGGTAGTAGACAATAGATTAATCTTTAACTATTCTTTGTGTGACTTTACAAGTCTCAATGATTTTTTACTTGAAATAAATTGGGAGGAGCTACTTGGTGGGATTGATACTTCTGCTGGCTTTTCCACTTTTAAGTCTATTGTATCCACCCAATGTTTGGATAGAATCCCCTTGCGGGTAAGAAGAGCTCACAAATTACCTTGGTACACTAAGGAATTAAAAAAACTCAAGAATCTTAAAAACAAATTCTTAAAAAAATTTCAAAAAAGTAAGAGTAACGTGTTCTTCAATAAATATAAGTTATACCTAAAGGACTTTAATATTTTGAATAAAACTCTCTATTCTGAGTATATACGCAATATCGAGGGAAACATTAAATCGAATCCAAAAAGTTTTTGGAAATATCTTAAGGACAAAAAGTGTTCCGCTAGTGTGCCTACCGGTGTTTTCCTTGATGATAACTCGGCGAAAACTCCAATTGAGGCTGCTAACTTATTTGCTGATTTTTTTAAATCAAATTTTTCTGTGGACGATTGTAATCAGCCGCTTGATTTTTCGAATAGTCTGAACTCTGCCTTAAATTTCGGAGCATTACATCTTTCTTCTGATGATATTAGTAGAGCTATTAATAATCTTAAAGCTTCTTCTCAAACAGATTTAGACGGATTTTCTCCCATCTTATTGAAAAATTGTCCGGCCCTGGTTTATCCTCTCCAACTTATTTTCAACAAATCACTCTCCTCTGGGAATTTTATTGATGATTGGAAGGTTACGTCTATTACGCCTATCTTCAAAAGTGGCAACAAAAATGATATGCATAACTACCGACCCATATCCAAACTGACCACTGTTTCAAAAATTTTTGAACAATCAGTCAACGCCAAGTTGAGCTTTGTTGTTAAGTCTCTTATTTCTCCTTATCAGCATGGATTCATTGTGGAGAGGTCGACGATTTCTAACCTAGCTGTTTTTAGTGAGTATTGCATTGAGTCTTTTTCAGCTGGCTTTCAGGTAGATTGTATCTATACTGACTTTTCAAAAGCCTTTGATAGGGTCTCTCATAGAGTTTTAATAAATAAACTTGGGTGCCTTGGTTTTCACTCTTCCTTCCTGTTATGGCTAAATTCATATTTATCCAGTAGGCGGAGTGTTGTCACTGTTGATGGGGAGTCTTCTACTCCCTTTATTGCCTCTTCAGGGGTACCACAGGGGCGTATACTAGGTCCATTATTATTTAATCTTTTTATTAATGACATTAGTAACTGCTTTACATTTGCTAAATGCCTCCTTTACGCTGATGACTTAAAATTGTTCTTTATTATTAAGTCACCTGATGATACATTGAGATTACAAAGCGACATTACCAAGCTACATCAGTGGTGTCTCAAGTCTCATCTGTCCTTAAATGCATCTAAATGCTTTCATGTGACCTATTCTAAGTCATCCAATATAGTTTGCTCAAACTATAGAATTTCTAACTGTGAACTACAATGTCTTAGTGAGATTAAGGACCTGGGGGTTATTTTTGATAGCAAGTTTTCCTTCAATAGTCATATTAGCCACGTTACGTGTAAATCCTACTCAATGTTGGCGTAATTGCGCGAAATTTTGTGACCCATATACTTTCAAAGTTCTCTATACTTCTTTTGTCAGGTCTCATTTAGAATATGCTGTCTTTATTTGGCGACCTAGTACTATGACAGCTATAAATAGACTAGAGAGAATACAAAAAACGCTTTCTCAAATATGCTCTTTGGTCGTTAAATTTTGAGGAGCCCATACCATCTTATACTGCTCGTCTTACACTGATAAGTCTAAAATCCCTGGAGATTCGAAGATCTATACTCTCTTTGTCGTTTACTTTTAAAATTGTCAAGGGCTTAATTGACTGTCCATACTTATTAGAAAGGATTCGGTTTAATGTTCCTCAACGGTTTCTTCGTAATGTGTGTCCCTTCTATGGGGTTAATACGAGAACCTAATATGCTTGTAATGCTCCCGTAAATCGTGCTTTAAGGGAGTTTAATTCGTTAAGTGATGCTATCACTTGGGATTTTTCGATGCCAATTTATGCTTTTTTCGCGATGCTTAAGTCAGTCTTATAAGTGACTTGATTTATTCACAAAATTAGTATGTAACCTATAATTATTTAAGTGCATAGTCTGTAAGGATTGTATTCCAAAGACTTATAACTAAATAAAGAAATAAATAAATAAATAAAGAAATAAAGAAATAATATAGAAAGGCCCTAACTCATATTTTTTTTTTTCAAATGAAGTTACTGATGGATTTTTATTTAAAACTTCTAAATGAAGCTTTACTAAATATTTAGTACTTTACTGTAGAAAAGTGTAATATTACAGGCATTGATATTTTGTTTTTTTCGAACTCGTCGCTGCTATGGTTTACATTGCATTCATATTTTGAGCAATTTGTCAAGCTAAGAATATATGAGTTATAGTACGTTTACACTGCACCAAATGCGTCACTTTTGGCCAAGTTTTTTCGAGACCGTTCATCCGCAGATTGAATTTGATCACCAAATTAGGTCAAATTAAATTAAATTCATCTAACATTCTCGAAATAACTTCGCCAAATGCGACGCATTTGGTGCAGTGTAAATGTATCATTAGGGCCTTTCTATATTAGGGTGACGATATACTATGCTTACGTTATTTAGACGCAACGATGGTGTTTTTGTAGTCACTTGTGAATTAATAGCATTTCGCCCGTGAGCTACGGTGTTTCGTCGTTCAAGTGAGGTATCCGGTGCACGGACAGACGTTTTATCCTTACTATGGTCGCGTGATTTTTTTGAAAAAAATTTGAAAGGACTTCGACCACGTTTTTTCTTATCATCAACTGTTTCATCCATTCCGTTTATGCCATTAATACCGTTTGTCATATCTAACGCACCTGTGGATCCCCTCAAATCACTAGATAAATCAGATTCGAATGTTATATTCCGCGTCAATGAATTTTTTCGAGGGGGCCTTGTAGGACTACGCATCACATGTTCATCTGCTTCTGCTGTGTCTTCAAAATCTTGATTTAAGCCTTTAATGTCGCTCATAGAGAATCCACCTTTAAGCATATGATCCACATTTGCAGCTGCTTGCTGTTGTTGATTAGCTAATACTTGTGCTTCACGTTGCAATCGATATTGACGTATTTTAATTTCTTCCCATCGCCGAGCCTTTTCATTTTCATCAATGAACTCGCTCGAACATGTTACAGGAAGCGAAAGACGTAGAAATTCCCAATTTGCCTTTTCCATTGTCTCAAAAGTATTATGAGAGATTTTTAAATGCGGTGGAGTATCAGCACCTCCGGGTATACGTGTAACGTCAATTCTGCAATCTGGCATCTCTTCGGTATTTTCGAATATTGGTTGGTCTTTTGTATACCAGTGTGTGACTGGTCGCCTCATATTTCTAAATAGCAGATTTATAATTAAACACAATTTTTTGTATTTATAAATGTATGTACATTAGGGTGATTCAAAACAAATGTCGCCTTGGTCTTACCCCCTAAAAAGTTAGGTATTGATGAGAAAATAAGCCTTGCAAAAAATTAGCGCTCTAACTTAACCCTTAGGGGTGGCTATTTTTTTCGCCCTTTCCCATACATTTTGTATGGGGAAAAATTACACTTTTTTCAAAAAGAATTTTCTTTTAATTTTTGAAACTTTTTTAAAAATATTTTTACATAATCTTAAATTTGAAGCTCTGAAGCTTCGAAAATGGTAAGCCATGTGCGATTATCTTAACTATTAAAATAATTACAGCCATTTAAAAATGACTGAGTTTAGTACTATTGCGCACACATACACAGTAAAGCGTTCAGCAGAATCAATCCGTCAGTACGTCGAAATAACTGACAGCAAAGTAGACTGCGGGTGTTTGTATGCGTAACGCCAGATACGACGGATACGTCGAAGTAGAATTTGTTCTAAAATTGACGTACGTCACGCAACTGACGTATTGGCGGACTGATTCTGTTTCCCGCTTATCACGTATAAAATCTAGTAAACTTTGAATGGCTGTAATTATTTTAATAGTTAAGATAATCACACATGGCTTATCATTTTAGAAGCTTCAAAACTTCAACTTTAAGAGTATGTCAAAATATTTTGAAAAAAGTTTCAAAAATTAAAAGAAAATTGACTTTGAAAAAAATATCATTTTTCCCCATACAAAATGTATGGAAAAGGGCCACCCCTAATGGTTAAGTTAGAGCGCTAATTTTTTGCAAGGCTTATTTTCTCATCAATACCTAAAGTTTCAGGGGGTAAGACCGCAACATTTTTTTTTTTTTTATTTGAATCACCCTAATGTACATATACTAGACTGGGCCAAAAATAAAAAATTTCGTATTTTTAAAAAATTCTACTGATTTTCTTTTTAAGAAAGGTGAAACAAAATTACTGTAATTTTTTCAGATTTTTAAATTAAAGTCTAGAGGTCTCTCATTGCTAGTTTAGATTTTACAGGCTTAACCTCCAATTTGGTATAAAAACGACAAATCATTGTTGAAAACCACCATTTACTTGAACACATTTTTGTAGGAAATTGAATTCCCTACAAAAGCTGCCTAGAATGAAATTTTCTCAGACTAGCCGTTTTCTAGTATTCTAGCCTCAAACATTGGCATGTTTTTTGGATTTCCCAATTTTGGTTTGAAAATTTGCGAAGCATGAATAAATCAACATTGAATAAAGCTAAATACATTTTCTTAAGGGAAATTGGCTGCTGAATCCCAATTCGATATCAGAATTTAACAAAGGGCCCGAGGTTCGGCTCTAACCTTGCAAAAAGTCCAATATTGTTTTGTAATGGTTTTCTTAGGTTATAGAAGAACTGCGACCTGTTACGCTAATTCTGATCACGGATTTGGATTTAGCTCGCCCAAATACATGAAAATTCAGGCATTGAGTTCACAGATCCGTCAACTGTTTGTTTTTTGTTTTTGCGCCATTTGAAGACTGTAAAACTACACCTTAGCAGGGGAAGCATATATTAAGCCAAAATATGTTTGAACGTATATGAGAAATGTATATTTTTGGTTATAATATTCAACATATAATGATAATTAATTATGTAGAATATCAATTAACAAAATTTTCTAAAAAGATTGGATCAAAAACACAAAAAAAAAGACGGAAATATGAATTTTTTTAAATTTAATACTAAATAAGTTTTGAAAAAGTAACTTTACAAAAAAAAGTTGTTTAACCTTTTTTGTAGTCCACTCAAAAATGGGAAATCGAAAAAACATGCTAATTTTTGAGGCTAGAATACTAGAAAACGGCTAGTCTGAGAAAATTTTGGTCAATGCAAATTTTGTAGGGAATTCGATTTTCTTCAAAAATATGTTCAGGTAAATGGTGTTTTACAGCAATGGTTTGTCGTTTTCATACCAAATATGAGGTAAAGTCTGTAAAATTTAAACTAGCGATGATAGACCTTTAGACTTTAATTTAAAAATCTGAAAAAATTACATTAATTTTTTTCACCTTTCTTAAAAAGAAAATCAATATAATTTTTGAAAAAAACGAATATTTTTATTTTTGCCCCAGTCTAATATATACGTTAGATTGGATCGGTCCCTTTACAAAAACAAGGTGCAGAAGACCGCCCCTAAATTTGAGGTTTATATTAAGAGGGTTCCGAGACTTTTTTTATCCCTAAAAATACTGCCGAAATGGTTTTAAGTGTCTTTTTTTAAAACTGATATGTCAAAATATGTATCCTGAAAATGTCTAAATATCCATTTCATGTCCTTTTGACCTCTGAGTTGTTCGTCCTTAAAATATCGAAAAGCCTCAAATTTCAAGACAATGTTGCCTTTGAACGGCCAAAATCGCCTAGGCTATTTTAAGTAAGTAAGTTGCCTTTGAACTGTTTGACTAACTTCATAAACAATTAAGTTGAAATGTATTTTATATAATTACTAGCTGACCCGGCAGACGTTGTCCTGCCACAAATTTATTTCCCTGCATGTTTCTCTAACCCGATCCCTATATCCATTTTAATCCATATCCCTATCTCCTTCGTATGAGAGGAACCACGCCCCCCTTTTCGTTATCCCCAGTTTTTTTGGAGGTGGTAGGGCTCGATCTTATACAGCCGCTCACCAAATTTCAGTGGTCTAACCCGAATAATTCCAGAGATACGGACAACGAAAAATTACATTTGTATGGGAGGTGCCACGCCCCTTTTTCGTAATCCCCAATTTTTATGAAGGTGATAGGGCTCGATCTCATACAGCCTCTCACCAAATTTCAGTGGTCTACCATAAATAATTCCAGAGATAGGGACAATGAAAAATTCCATTTGTATGGGAGGTGGCACGCCCGCTTTTTCGTTATCCCCAATTTTTTGGAGGTAGTAGGGATCGATCTCGTACAACCCCTCACCAAATTTCAGTGGTCTAACCCGAATACTTCCAGAGAAACGGACAATGAAAAAATCCATTTATATGGGAGGTGCCACGCCCCCTATATATATCAAAATATTTTTTAGCCTGTGACCATCCCTGGAAGATATTCAGTGCGTGTGTAAAATTTGGTTTCGATCGGCTTATTCGTTAAGAAGCCAAGTTCGTCTATAGGTACATAATTTGAATTTTATATATATTTTATATAATTATATATGGGTCATTCCATATGAAATTTAGCACTAAAATTTAAAAATGCCCACTATATTTTTTTCTGCTGAGAATGGAAAATAAGTCGACCCCTATTTTTTTATTTCACCCATAGTGGTCAATTTTTTGAGTTATGAATTATTGAATTTTAGGCATTTTGAAAATTGAATTTTTTCATTACTTTCTAGTTCGTGAACCAGTTGACGGAATTTGATCAAATTTTGGGACTGGCCTAATGAATGTTAGATCTATCTAAAAAAAAACTAAAATTAAAAATTAATTTTTTTTTTAATTTTTTACAAAATTTGTATAAACAATTTGTAATTGAGGAAAAAGAGTATAATTGAATTTCGTTTTTTTTTTTATTAATCATAAATTGGTCTTTTAATAATTTTCAGTAAAAATTTCAGAGTGGTCATTTTTAAACGGTTGTTGAGTTATGCGAAGTTATGTATAACGTTACGTGAACTATTGGTCGCAGGGTAGGCCAAAATATTTATTTGATTTTATACGTGTTACTGTGTATGTTTGTGTAATAGTACAAAACTCAGTCATTTTTAAATGGCTGTAATTATTTTAATAGTTGAGATAATCGCACATGGCTTACTATTTGTCCCCATGCAAAATGTATGGGAAAGGGCGAAAAAATGCTATAAGGTGGAGTGAAATTCGGATTGCTTTCAGATACGTGATTTTGCAATTGGTCCAAATGCAAAACTACCTATAGCCCAAAAGTGGCAAAAATTTGATTTGGTGACCCTGGGTTCCAGGCAACGAGTTTCATCAATAAAAAGGACGTGTGACACTCGGGTATTGCCGCGTTAAAGCTATTGAATAGCATTTTTTATCAACTTGTGCAATAATAATATTTATGCAACATTTTGTATTCTTTGATATTAATTAAAGTTTTGTCTTTGATATTAATTCAATTTACACTTTTTAAGCGTGGTGGCCGATAAGAAAACAACGTTTTCACTTTTATTGAAAAAATGATTTATTGATGATGATGGTTAAAAAGGCTCTTAATTGACTCTTTTGGGATTATTTCGGGGCTCCCTCGGTATCCTCCTGGAGTCATTTCGGGATGGTTTTTGATACTTCGGAATGTTTTTAGGCAATCCCTCGGGGTACTCCCAGGGTAATTTCGGGATGTTCTCGGAAACTCCCACGGGGTCGTCTGGGACTCATTCCGAGATCTTTTTGGGGACTCTCTTGTGGTAATTTGGGATTCATTTCGCGATGGTTTTGGGGACGCCCACGGGGTCCTCCGGGACCCCCAAATAACGGCGGTAGGACCCAAAGGGAGTCTCCTAAAAGATCCCGGAACAACCACAAATGACCCCGAGGAAGTCGCAAAATGATCCCAAAGATACTTTTTATTTGTGATTGGAACTTACAACCAATTCAAAGATACCTTTTATTTGTGATGTGAATCTTAACCAATTCAAAGATAATTTTTTATTGTGATTTGAACTTTCAACCAATACAAAGATACATTTTATTTGTGATTTGAATCTGAACCAGTTCAAGATACTTTTTATTTGTGATTTGAACTTTCAACCAATACAAATCTGAATCTGAAACAATTCAAAGATACCTTTTATTTGGGACTTGATCTTGAACCAAACTAAAGATACCTACTACTTCTCCATTTTTAGTTGATTCGTGCAAACTGGAAGAAAGCGAAAATACTTGGATGTTTAGCGAAAAAAGTACCTGGGTGAACAAGCTCGGTGTTTTCGATTTTGTCGCATAGTCAAACTTACCAACATAAACTTATCAAACAAGATTTCCGAAAAAATATAGAATAGGTCAGGCGCAAGAATTTTCTATAGGGGGGTTTTGAACTTTTGGATGCTCCGAAGGTTGTGACTTTTGACAGTTTATTTTTGAAAAAATTCAGTCGTTGAGAGGGGGGTTCGACCCCTAACTTAAGATTTTGGAGGTGTCCGGCGAATTTCTTGTATGCAGTTTTTCTTAATTCGCCGAGATCTACCAGAAAAATGCTATCTCTTCCCATGTATTTTTTCGTGTTGCACTGTGTTATCATTGAATTGGTTGCAAGTTCAAATCACAAGTAAAAATTATCTTTTAATTGGTTGAAATTCAAATCACAAATAAAAATTATATTTGAATTGGTTCAGATCCAAATCACAAATAAAAAGTATCTTTGAATTAGTTCAAAGTTCAAATCACAAATAAAAAGTATCTTTGATGGATTTGAAATCCAAAATTAATTGAAATCACGCAACCCTGCTAGGGAGTCCCCAAAAAGATCCCATACCATCCTCAAATGACCTCCGGAGGACTACTAGGGAGTCCCCTAAAAGATCCCGGAACGACCCCCAAATGATCCTGAGGAAGTCCCCAAAAAGATCCCAGAACAACCCTCAAATGAACCCGGGAGGATCCCGAAGGAGTCCCTAAAACCATCCCGGAATGACCCCCCAATGAGCCCAAAAAGATCTCGGAATGACCCCAAGGGAGTCCCCAAAAATATCCCGGAATGTCCCCAAATGACCCCGAGGGAGTCCTCAAAACCATCCCGGAAGGACCGCGAGGGTGTCCCCAAAACTATCCCAGAATGAGCCCTAAATGATCCCGAGAGAGTGCCCCCAAATGGAACCTAAGAAGCTTTAGAACTACACGCGCATTGGTTACGCATATGGGTATATTTTTAGGTCATCTCGAGGGTTTATTTTTTTACTTTGGAATAACTGTATAAAAATGAAAATTTATTGTTATTTTTTAGATAATGCAGACGAGGCGCATCGTCATAGACGCGTGCTCGCCATTTCACTGAGCACGAATTTCTCTGCGTCTCAAGATCTGCAGACGACATCAAACTTAGCTGCAAAAAGAAAATACCCAAAGAAATGTCAAAATTTGAATTTAACACATTTTCCTAAGTTATGGCCGTACATCTTTCCACCAATTGTGCAAATTTTGAGAATTTTCTATTTTTCTTTTCAAAAGAAACAAGTAATTTGGTATTTGTTTTCTTTAGCACCCAACTACTAATAAATTAGCTAAAATTATGGAAAACAGCGCAAAAGTCGGGGTTTGGCCTCAGGATCACGAATCCGGAAGCGCTTTTTTAATTTTTTGTTTTAGTGAAAAGTTGGGGTCAAAAAACCGAAAAATTACCCGGGTCCGATACCAAAATTGGGGCGGATTCCATGGTATTTCTGAGAAGGCAGCCTTCGGCCGCGCTTATAATAAATAACCCTGGGCTACGCCATCCCAAGTCCGGGTGGTTGCCTGAACCGTGGCATTTTATCGCACGTTTTTAGGTACAGCCTAATAAAGTTACAACAACCAACTTCGATTGCAAATATCTCTTCAGGGAAGCAAAATATTAAAAAAGCGCTTCTGGATTCGTGATACTGAGGTCAAAACCCGTCTTTTGAGCCCTCGCCCATAATTTTAGCTAATTTATTAAAAGTTGGGTGCTAAAGGAAACAAATACCAATAATTTTATTTGAAAAAAGGAAGCAAAGCCACGGCACACAAAAATCGAAAATGAAAAATTTAAACAAATGCTTCTTCTTCCTCTTTTCTAAGCGCCTGACGGTCAGCATTGTCATACGCTGAGCAGCAGCTGACGATTCGTGTGCAGCTCTTCATTTAAATACATGTGTTCAACAACAAAGCGTACAAATATCGAATGTAGCGTCTAATAAGCTTCTATGACGATTCGCTCCGTGTGCAGACTCGCTAACTCAACTCCAGTAAAGTGCGATGAATAAAACGCTCTATCTCGTCCAATTTTGGATTCGTGGAAATGTTAAATATATTTTTGACTCATAGCACATACGACAAAAGTCTTTCAAATTGTTATTCTGCATCAAAACCTGAAAATGGTCAATTTGCACATTCGCCGTTCGTTTTCTGAGGCGACGATGAGTGGTGTGTGATGAAATAAAGCCAGAATAGAAGGTGATTTTATTCTTAAAATATATGTATTTATTTGTGTTTAACCACTCTTTTTTTTATTTTCAAAGAGAGATTTCGTTTTTTCGACATTGTTACTGGAAAAAAGTATGAAGAACACTCGCAAAACAAAATTTATTTCTATTTTGTATTTTATATTTTTGTACATCGTCAAGTTTTTTGAAAGTAAAACAAAAGTAGCTCTAATGAAAATAAAATTCTGGAAAAGTAAGTAAATTATGGCATAGTTAATTTTCCAATAACTCATAATCAAAAATGAAAAATTGTTTTCACCACGAGAGAAATTTCCATTTTTACAGATATGTAATTATGCCGAGTATCCAATTGAAAAATGTAAACACTAAATTGGTCATAAGAAAAAATTGGAAAGCTCAAATCAATTTTTTTTTAAATAAAATATGCAAATGTTTAAAGTCAGTGTAAGTTAAAAATCTGTATTTCATTTGCTAATATGCACTTGCCTCATTTTCATTCAAAATATATTTGGTTTGAAACTGTAATTATTTTTCCTTCACGCGCGAAGATTTTGTCTCAGATTTAAGCGAGTTACTACAAATTTGAATTTTTTCATTATTACTTATTATTATATCGAATACAAAGTTAAACTAAGGGCCTACAAAAAAGCCCTGAGACAGGCAAAGAGAAAAGGTCGACGACACAGCGAGACTTAGACGAGTTCTCTCGAAAACACAACAGCCATTAGCTATTTGTAGAAGCCTGACGGATCCTGGACTAGCACGGAAGGGGAAACCCTTGAGCTGCTCTTAAACACACATTTTCCGGCTAACTTGCATAATGCACCGTCAGCACCTGCAACAAGCCTGGCAGTAAATATACCCATCATGGAGGAAAGGGTAAAGCGGGCAGTTAAGAGCTTTGAACCGTTTACCGCAACTCATTAACACGCTGGAGACATCATGGCTATTATTTCTACCTAGAGCCTACCTGGCTCTCAACTACATTCCGTGATCCTGGAGACACACCACGGTAGTGTTTATTCCTAAGGCTGGGAAGGCCTCCCACTACGATCCAAAGGACTACAGACCCATCAGCCTCTCGTCCTTTGCACTCAAAACTTTCGAGAGGATAATCAGCGACTACCTCTCCACTACTATTGATAGCAACCTTATCTCCAGCTATCAGCATGCTTACACCAAGGGTAAATCAACAGAAACTGAACTTCACAGCCTAGTCTCTATCATTGAAAAATCGTTGGGTGGAAAGGATTACTATCTCGTGGCCTTCCTTGACATTGAAGGGTCTTTTAACAATACTAGAGTTTGCCCAGTGGTTGAAATTCAACCACAAAACCTTATTTTAGAACTCCACCTATTTCAAGTTCAGTTTCCTTAACTTTCACTTTTCTTACTATTTCTTAAATTTTCCTTACTTTTCCTTATTTTTGATATTTTCCGTTTCTATACATTCCTCTTCTTTTTGCCTTTTCCTCCTTCTTTACACTATTCTTAATACAGTTTCAATGTTTATAATTATTTATTTTAGGTCATTTTTATTCATCTTTATTTCCTTTCCTTTTCTCTCCATTCCTTTCCTTTCTTATCTCCTTTCCCTTTCTTTACTCTCCTTTTCTTTCCTTTGCTTTTCTTTCCTTTTCTTTCCTTTGCTTTTCTTTCCTTTTCTTTCCTTTCTTTTCCTTCCTTTATTTTTCTTTCATTTCTTTTCCTTCCTTTATTTTTCTTTCATTTCTTTTCCTTACTTTTCCTTTTATTATTTTCTTACCTTTCCTTTCCTGCCCATTATATTTCTTTTATTTTCTTTCTCTTGCCTTTCCTTTCATTCTCCTTTGTTTTTGTTTCGTTTCGTTTGCCTTCATTTAATTTATTTTCTTTTCATTTCTTTTTTTTCTTACCTTTATTTTCCATTACATTCCTTTTTTCCTTAGCTTTCTTTTCTTTTCCTTAGCTTTCTTTTCCTATCATTTCCTTTCATTACCTTTCCTTACTTTCTTTCTTGTCTTTTTCGTAACTCCTTTAGTTTAATTTCTTTTCCATTTATTTCCTTTAATTATTTTTTTTCCTTTCCATTCACTTCCTTTCCTTTATTTTGCTTTCTTTTTATATTCAATTCCTTTCCACACCTTCCTCTTCCCTACCTTTTATTTCCTTTCTTTTTCTTTTCCTTCCTTTCTTTAGCTCTCTCTATTTTCCTTTATTTTTCTGGGAATTAACTTTCACTACCTTTCCTTTCTTTTCCTTTTTTTCTTTTCCAATCCCTTCCTTTCATTACCTTTACTTGCCTTTAATTTTTCTTTCTTCTCCTTTCCTTATCTTACATTTCCTCTGTTTTCCTTTTATCCATTCCTTTCCTTCCCCATTCCTTCCATTATTTTATACTTTTATTTATTTCATTTTGCTTTATTTTTATTTTCCTTTCATTTCCTACAAATTCCTTTCTTTACATTCAATAATTTTTCTATTTTTTATTTTACTTTATTTTACATTATTTGATCAATTTTCCATTTTATTTTATTTCACTAAGTCTAGCCACGAAGGGCCTTGTGCATGATCTAGCTTATTTTACGCTTTTTTTTTCAAAACATCATGTCTGAGCAAGCATTTGCTTCTCTGAATACCCACTCACAGATTTTGTTCTTGTAAACACTGTTTGTACCTACGCGCAATAAAGGGCTGGCTGATGTTTATTATTTCTGCCAACAAAACAACTCTCGTTCTCACACTCGGACTCTCCCCAACTGCAATGAATGCAATCACAACAATGCAAGTGGTCATACCTACATACACACATAACAGCGGCTCTATAAATGTGGCGAATGCGTGTTTAGCATTTCATATTTTAATTATTTTTTTTTTAATTTTTGGGTTGTTGTGGAGACCTATCGATACATATCAAATTTGATATACCTTCGAATTGTGGTTATTGCAAAAAAGGGAGAAAACTTTTGAACATATATAGATAAGCAAGTATAAGTTGCACCGAAGCGGTTAAAGCAATTGCTTATAAAAAAGGAAGCAAAGCCACGGCACACAAAAATCGAAAATGAAAAATTTAAACAAATGCTTCTTCTTCCTCTTTTCTAAGCGCCTGACGGCCAGCATTGTCATACGCTGAGCAGCAGCTGACGATTCGTGTGCAGCTCTTCATTTAAATACATGTGTTCAACAACAAAGCGTACAAATATCGAATGTAGCGTCTAATAAGCTTCTATGACGATTCGCTCCGTGTGCAGACTCGCTAACTCAACTCCAGTAAAGTGCGATGAATAAAACGCTCTATCTCGTCCAATTTTGGATTCGTGGAAATGTTAAATATATTTTTGACTCATAGCACATACGACAAAAGTCTTTCAAATTGTTATTCTGCATCAAAACCTGAAAATGGTCAATTTGCACATTCGCCGTTCGTTTTCTGAGGCGACGATGAGTGGTGTGTGATGAAATAAAGCCAGAATAGAAGGTGATTTTATTCTTAAAATATATGTATTTATTTGTGTTTAACCACTCTTTTTTTTATTTTCAAAGAGAGATTTCGTTTTTTCGACATTGTTACTGGAAAAAAGTATGAAGAACACTCGCACGTTTTGCGTTTAGAAAAACAAAACAAAATTTATTGTTATGTATTTATTTGTGTTTAACCACTCTTTTTTTATTTTCAAAGAGAGATTTCGTTTTTTCGACATTGTTACTGGAAAAAAGTATGAAGAACACTCGCAAAACAAAATTTATTTCTATTTTGTATTTTATATTTTTGTACATCGTCAAGTTTTTTGAAAGTAAAACAAAAGTAGCTCTAATGAAAATAAAATTCTGGAAAAGTAAGTAAATTATGGCATAGTTAATTTTCCAATAACTCATAATCAAAAATGAAAAATTGTTTTCACCACGAGAGAAATTTCCATTTTTACAGATATGTAATTATGCCGAGTATCCAATTGAAAAATGTAAACACTAAATTGGTCATAAGAAAAAATTGGAAAGCTCAAATCAATTTTTTTTAAATAAAATATGCAAATGTTTAAAGTCAGTGTAAGTTAAAAATCTGTATTTCATTTGCTAATATGCACTTGCCTCATTTTCATTCAAAATATATTTGGTTTGAAACTGTAATTATTTTTCCTTCACGCGCGAAGATTTTGTCTCAGATTTAAGCGAGTTACTACAAATTTGAATTTTTTCATTATTACTTATTATTATATCGAATACAAAGTTAAACTAAGGGCCTACAAAAAAGCCCTGAGACAGGCAAAGAGAAAAGGTCGACGACACAGCGAGACTTAGACGAGTTCTCTCGAAAACACAACAGCCATTAGCTATTTGTAGAAGCCTGACGGATCCTGGACTAGCACGGAAGGGGAAACCCTTGAGCTGCTCTTAAACACACATTTTCCGGCTAACTTGCATAATGCACCGTCAGCACCTGCAACAAGCCTGGCAGTAAATATACCCATCATGGAGGAAAGGGTAAAGCGGGCAGTTAAGAGCTTTGAACCGTTTACCGCAACTCATTAACACGCTGAAGACATCATGGCTATTATTTCTACCTAGAGCCTACCTGGCTCTCAACTACATTCCGTGATCCTGGAGACACACCACGGTAGTGTTTATTCCTAAGGCTGGGAAGGCCTCCCACTACGATCCAAAGGACTACAGACCCATCAGCCTCTCGTCCTTTGCACTCAAAACTTTCGAGAGGATAATCAGCGACTACCTCTCCACTACTATTGATAGCAACCTTATCTCCAGCTATCAGCATGCTTACACCAAGGGTAAATCAACAGAAACTGAACTTCACAGCCTAGTCTCTATCATTGAAAAATCGTTGGGTGGAAAGGATTACTATCTCGTGGCCTTCCTTGACATTGAAGGGTCTTTTAACAATACTAGAGTTTGCCCAGTGGTTGAAATTCAACCACAAAACCTTATTTTAGAACTCCACCTATTTCAAGTTCAGTTTCCTTAACTTTCACTTTTCTTGCTATATCTTAAATTTTCCTTACTTTTCCTTATTTTTGATATTTTCCGTTTCTATACATTCCTCTTCTTTTTGCCTTTTCCTCCCTCTTTACACTATTCTTAATACAGTTTCAATGTTTATAATTATTTATTTTAGGTCATTTTTATTCATCTTTATTTCCTTTCCTTTTCTCTCCATTCCTTTCCTTTCTTATCTCCTTTCCCTTTCTTTACTCTCCTTTTCTTTCCTTTGCTTTTCTTTCCTTTTCTTTCCTTTGCTTTTCTTTCCTTTTCTTTCCTTTCTTTTCCTTCCTTTATTTTTCTTTCATTTCTTTTCCTTCCTTTATTTTTCTTTCATTTCTTTTCCTTACTTTTCCTTTTATTATTTTCTTACCTTTCCTTTCCTGCCCATTATATTTCTTTTATTTTCTTTCTCTTGCCTTTCCTTTCATTCTCCTTTGTTTTTGTTTCGTTTCGTTTGCCTTCATTTAATTTATTTTCTTTTCATTTCTTTTTTTTCTTACCTTTATTTTCCATTACATTCCTTTTTTCCTTAGCTTTCTTTTCTTTTCCTTAGCTTTCTTTTCCTATCATTTCCTTTCATTACCTTTCCTTACTTTCTTTCTTGTCTTTTTCGTAACTCCTTTAGTTTAATTTCTTTTCCATTTATTTCCTTTAATTATTTTTTTTCCTTTCCATTCACTTCCTTTCCTTTATTTTGCTTTCTTTTTATATTCAATTCCTTTCCACACCTTCCTCTTCCCTACCTTTTATTTCCTTTCTTTTTCTTTTCCTTCCTTTCTTTATCTCTCTCTATTTTCCTTTATTTTTCTGGGCTTTACTTTCACTACCTTTCCTTTCTTTTCCTTTTTTTCTTTTCCAATCCCTTCCTTTCATTACCTTTACTTGCCTTTAATTTTTCTTTCTTCTCCTTTCCTTATCTTACATTTCCTCTGTTTTCCTTTTATCCATTCCTTTCCTTCCCCATTCCTTCCAATATTTTATACTTTTATTTATTTCATTTTGCTTTATTTTTATTTTCCTTTCATTTCCTACAAATTCCTTTCTTTACATTCAATAATTTTTCTATTTTTTATTTTACTTTATTTTACATTATTTGATCAATTTTCCATTTTATTTTATTTCACTAAGTCTAGCCACGAAGGGCCTTGTGCATGATCTAGCTTATTTTACGCTTTTTTTTTCAAAACATCATGTCTGAGCAAGCATTTGCTTCTCTGAATACCCACTCACAGATTTTGTTTTTGTAAACACTGTTTGTACCTACGCTCAATAAAGGGCTGGCTGATGTTTATTATTTCTGCCAACAAAACAACTCTCGTTCTCACACTCGGACTCTCCCCAACTGCAATGAATGCAATCACAACAATGCAAGTGGTCATACCTACATACACACATAACAGCGGCTCTATAAATGTGGTGAATGCGTGTTTAGCATTTCATATTTTAATTATTTTTTTTTTAATTTTTGGGTTGTTGTGGAGACCTATCGATACATATCAAATTTGATATACCTTCGAATTGTGGTTATTGCAAAAAAGGGAGAAAACTTTTGAACATATATAGATAAGTCCGGAGGCTATTAACACCGCTCTTACTAATCTGGCCATAAGCAGATCCCTAACTGGACTAATCGATCAACTATTACGGGGGAGGAAAATATCTTCATCACTTGGCACGGTTGATTTATCACGCTATGTCACAAGGGGAACGCCTCAGGGTGGAGTTCTCTCCCCGCTTCTATGGAACCTCTCTATCAACTCGTTGCTACGAGACACATGCTGGAGGGGGCCGATAGTGGCATATGCAGACGATTTAGCCATTGCTGCATACAGGGGCAAATACCCACAAACTCTGAGTAACTTGATGCAAGTATAAGTTGCACCGAAGCGGTTAAAGCAATTGCTTATAAAAAAGGAAGCAATGCCACGGCACACAAAAATCGAAAATGAAAAATTTAAACAAATGCTTCTTCTTCCTCTTTTCTAAGCGCCTGACGGCCAGCATTGTCATACGCTGAGCAGCAGCTGACGATTCGTGTGCAGCTCTTCATTTAAATACATGTGTTCAACAACAAAGCGTACAAATATCGAATGTAGCGTCTAATAAGCTTCTATGACGATTCGCTCCGTGTGCAGACTCGCTAACTCAACTCCAGTAAAGTGCGATGAATAAAACGCTCTATCTCGTCCAATTTTGGATTCGTGGAAATGTTAAATATATTTTTGACTCATAGCACATACGACAAAAGTCTTTCAAATTGTTATTCTGCATCAAAACCTGAAAATGGTCAATTTGCACATTCGCCGTTCGTTTTCTGAGGCGACGATGAGTGGTGTGTGATGAAATAAAGCCAGAATAGAAGGTGATTTTATTCTTAAAATATATGTATTTATTTGTGTTTAACCACTCTTTTTTTTATTTTCAAAGAGAGATTTCGTTTTTTCGACATTGTTACTGGAAAAAAGTATGAAGAACACTCGCACGTTTTGCGTTTAGAAAAACAAAACAAAATTTATTTCTATTTTGTATTTTATATTTTTGTACATCGTCAAGTTTTTTGAAAGTAAAACAAAAGTAGCTCTAATGAAAATAAAATTCTGGAAAAGTAAGTAAATTATGGCATAGTTAATTTTCCAATAACTCATAATCAAAAATGAAAAATTGTTTTCACCACGAGAGAAATTTCCATTTTTACAGATATGTAATTATGCCGAGTATCCACTTGAAAAATGTAAACACTAAATTGGTCATAAGAAAAAATTGGAAAGCTCAAATCAATTTTTTTTTAAATAAAATATGCAAATGTTTAAAGTCAGTGTAAGTTAAAAATCTGTATTTCATTTGCTAATATGCACTTGCCTCATTTTCATTCAAAATATATTTGGTTTGAAACTGTAATTATTTTTCCTTCACGCGCGAAGATTTTGTCTCAGATTTAAGCGAGTTACTACAAATTTGAATTTTTTCATTATTACTTATTATTATATCGAATACAAAGTTAAACTAAGGGCCTACAAAAAAGCCCTGAGACAGGCAAAGAGAAAAGGTCGACGACACAGCGAGACTTAGACGAGTTCTCTCGAAAACACAACAGCCATTAGCTATTTGTAGAAGCCTGACGGATCCTGGACTAGCACGGAAGGGGAAACCCTTGAGCTGCTCTTAAACACACATTTTCCGGCTAACTTGCATAATGCACCGTCAGCACCTGCAACAAGCCTGGCAGTAAATATACCCATCATGGAGGAAAGGGTAAAGCGGGCAGTTAAGAGCTTTGAACCGTTTACCGCAACTCATTAACACGCTGGAGACATCATGGCTATTATTTCTACCTAGAGCCTACCTGGCTCTCAACTACATTCCGTGATCCTGGAGACACACCACGGTAGTGTTTATTCCTAAGGCTGGGAAGGCCTCCCACTACGATCCAAAGGACTACAGACCCATCAGCCCCTCGTCCTTTGCACTCAAAACTTTCGAGAGGATAATCAGCGACTACCTCTCCACTACTATTGATAGCAACCTTATCTCCAGCTATCAGCATGCTTACACCAAGGGTAAATCAACAGAAACTGAACTTCACAGCCTAGTCTCTATCATTGAAAAATCGTTGGGTGGAAAGGATTACTATCTCGTGGCCTTCCTTGACATTGAAGGGTCTTTTAACAATACTAGAGTTTGCCCATTGGTTGAAATTCAACCACAAAACCTTATTTTAGAACTCCACCTATTTCAAGTTCAGTTTCCTTAACTTTCACTTTTCTTGCTATTTCTTAAATTTTCCTTACTTTTCCTTATTTTTGATACTTTCCGTTTCTATACATTCCTCTTCTTTTTGCCTTTTCCTCCCTCTTTACACTATTCTTAATACAGTTTCAATTTTTATAATTATTTATTTTAGGTCATTTTTATTCATCTTTATTTCCTTTCCTTTTCTCTCCATTCCTTTCCTTTCTTATCTCCTTTCCCTTTCTTTACTCTCCTTTTCTTTCCTTTGCTTTTCTTTCCTTTGCTTTTCTTTCCTTTTCTTTCCTTTCTTTTCCTTCCTTTATTTTTCTTTCATTTCTTTTCCTTCCTTTATTTTTCTTTCATTTATTTTCCTTACTTTTCCTTTTATTATTTTCTAACCTTTCTTTTCCTGCCCATTATATTTCTTTTATTTTCTTTCTCTTTCCTTTCCTTTCATTCTCCTTTGTTTTTGTTTCGTTTCGTTTGCCTTCATTTAATTTATTTTCTTTTCATTTCTTTTTTTTCTTACCTTTATTTTCCATTACATTCCTTTTTTCCTTAGCTTTCTTTTCTTTTCCTTAGCTTTCTTTTCCTATCATTTCCTTTCATTACCTTTCCTTACTTTCTTTCTTGTCTTTTTCGTAACTCCTTTAGTTTAATTTCTTTTCCATTTATTTCCTTTAATTATTTTTTTTCCTTTCCATTCACTTCCTTTCCTTTATTTTGCTTTCTTTTTATATTCAATTCCTTTCCACACCTTCCTCTTCCCTACCTTTTATTTCCTTTCTTTTTCTTTTCCTTCCTTTCTTTATCTCTCTCTATTTTCCTTTATTTTTCTGGGCTTTACTTTCACTACCTTTCCTTTCTTTTCCTTTTTTTCTTTTCCAATCCCTTCCTTTCATTACCTTTACTTGCCTTTAATTTTTCTTTCTTCTCCTTTCCTTATCTTATATTTCCTCTGTTTTCCTTTTATCCATTCCTTCCATTATTTTATACTTTTATTTATTTCATTTTGCTTTATTTTTATTTTCCTTTCATTTCCTACAAATTCCTTTCTTTACATTCAATAATTTTTCTATTTTTTATTTTACTTTATTTTACATTATTTGATAAATTTTCCATTTTATTTTATTTCACTAAGTCTAGCCACGAAGGGCCTTGTGCATGATCTAGCTTATTTTACGCTTTTTTTTTTAAAACATCATGTCTGAGCAAGCATTTGCTTCTCTGAATACCCACTCACAGATTTTGTTCTTGTAAACACTGTTTGTACCTACGCGCAATAAAGGGCTGGCTGATGTTTATTATTTCTGCCAACAAAACAACTCTCGTTCTCACACTCGGACTCTCCCCAACTGCAATGAATGCAATCACAACAATGCAAGTGGTCATACCTACATACACACATAACAGCGGCTCTATAAATGTGGTGAATGCGTGTTTAGCATTTCATATTTTAATTATTTTTTTTTTATACCCAGCTGTACTTGTACACAGGGTATTATAACTTTGTTAGGATAACGGTTGGTTGTACAGGTATAAAGGAATCGAGATAGATATAGACTTCCATATATCAATATGATCAGGATCGAAAAAAAATTTGATTGAGCCATGTCCGTCCGTCCGTCCGTCCGTCCGTCCGTCTGTCCGTTAACACGATAACTTGAGCAAATATTGAGATATCTTCACCAAATTTGGCATGCGTACTTATTTGGGTTCAGAATAGATTGCTATTGAAAATGGGTAAAATCGGACCATAACCACGCCCCTTTTTCGATATCGAAAATTTCGAAAAACGTATAAAATGGGTTAATTCAATATTAGAAGCAGCTACAATGATAAAATTTGCAATATGTATTGATTTAGATGTTCTAAGGTCGATTTTATAAAAAATTTTGAAAAGGGGGCGTGGTACCGCCCACGTATATTTGAAGAAATTTTAAAATTTTGACTCTTAATAACTTCAGAACAGTTTATGCTAGTATAACGAAATTTGGTAGAGGACATTCTATTGTTGTAGAAAATAAACGAAATCGCTTCGCGACCACGCCTACTTTTTCATAAAAGTTATATTGAAAGGAGGTGGAAATATTGAAAAGTCCATATCTAATTAACTGATTTCGCTATAATAATATAATTTGGTACATACATCAACTTTCATATTCTTTACATAATTTTTTCAAAATTTTGGAAAGTGGGCGTGGCACCGCCCACTTATGAGTCAAGCAATTTTTAAATTCGACTGCTAACAACTTCAGAACGGTGTGAGATAGATTTACGAAACTAGGTATACAAAACAAAGAATAACAGCATTTTATGTGCACAGCTGGGTATGTAATGTTCGGTTTCACCCGAACTTAGACTTCCTTACTTGTTAATTTTTGGGTTGTTGTGGAGACCTATTGATACATATCAAATTTGATATACCTTCGAATTGTGGTTATTGCAAAAAAGGGAGAAAACTTTTGAACATATATAGATAAGTCCGGAGGCTATTAACACCGCTCTTACTAATCTGGCCATAAGCAGATCCCTAACTGGACTAATCGATCAACTATTACGGGGGAGGAAAATATCTTCATCACTTGGCACGGTTGATTTATCACGCTATGTCACAAGGGGAACGCCTCAGGGTGGAGTTCTCTCCCCGCTTCTATGGAACCTCTCTATCAACTCGTTGCTACGAGACACATGCTGGAGGGGGCCGATAGTGGCATATGCAGACGATTTAGCCATTGCTGCATACAGGGGCAAATACCCACAAACTCTGAGTAACTTGATGCAAGTATAAGTTGCACCGAAGCGGTTAAAGCAATTGCTTATAACAAATCAGCTACGATGCCCTGTAGTATTTCTAAGTCAACTTTCTTATAAGCGTGCCAATTTCATACCTTTAGACATAAGGCCGCGACATATTTTCCATATGATACACGTAATATGAGTATATTATTAGGCGTGCATACTTATGCAGAAGCACACTGAGGTTTTTAATTTGCATTCCTTCATACCACTTCATTGTGTATTATTGGTTTGCTCTACCTATGGTGTGTACTTATGTATCAATTATGAATGTTTCTTATTGGAGCTTAGCTTGAAAATTGTTTATACCTGCTGTACTTTTCACTTTCTAATTTTTGATGTTACGAAATTTTATGAATTTTGATACTTAGAGAAAATTGACAAAGATTTACACAGCGATGGATACCATGACGCGTTTCGGACTTTCCAGGGTCCACATCAGATGGATTTTCGGACACAGAACTACTGTGTCTGCACCGAAGCGGTTAAAGCAATTGCTTATAACAAATCAGCTACGATACCCTGTAGTATTTCTAAGTCAACTTTATAATAAGCGTGCCAATTTCATACCTTAAGACATAAGGCCGCGACATATTTTCTATATGATACACGGAATATGAGTATATTATAAGGCGTGCATATTTATGCAGAAGCACACGGAGGTTTTTAATTTGCATTCCTTCATACCACTTTTTTGTGTATTATTGGTTTGCTCTACCTATGGTGTGTACTTATGTATCAATTATGAATGTTTCTTATTGGAGCTTAGCTCGAAAATTGTTTATACCTGCTGCACTTTTTACTAGTACTAGGGTATTCGAATTTTTGATGTTACGAAATTTTATGAATTTTGATACTTAGAGAAAATTGACAAAGATTTACACAGCGATGGATACCATGACGCGTTTCGGACTTTCCAGGGTCCACATCAGATGGATTTTCGGACACAGAACTACTGTGTCTGCATCGAAGCGGTTAAAGCAATTGCTTATAACAAATCAGCTACGATGCCCTGTAGTATTTCTAAGTCAACTTTCTTATAAGCGTGCCAATTTCACACCTTTAAGCCCCATATACACATCTTTTTGATGGTGAACGTGGGTGAGCGTGAACAATTTTCTTTTGTGTAATATGTTGATAGTACTCCACTATTCCAAAAAAAGCATGCGTAAGTGGAAAAACAACTAAAATATCTTTGATATTAGAGCATTTAAAATTAAGTGAAAGTGTTAAATATGCGTTGAAATGCTTATTTTACTATCTCACAGTGAATTGTGTGCGAACACAAAGTGACACAAACCCTTCGCAATTGAGTGTTGAAATTTGGCAATTACCACACTAAACTTTGATTTTTTTTCACATTTTTTGGAGAATTGAACTCATTTGACAGATGTGCGTGAACGCACAAAAGAATTGATTTGGAACCCTTTTCCTTTGCGTACGCAATAGAAAGTCTCCACTCATTCACGCTCACGTTCACACGGAACTGTATGAGGGTCTTTAGACATAAGGCCGCGACATATTTTCCATATGATACACGGAATATGTGTATATTATTAGGCGTGCAAATTTATGCAGAAGCACACTGAGGTTTTTAATTTGCATTCCTTCATACCACTTTTTTGTGTATTATTGGTTTGCTCTACCTATGGTGTGTACTTATGTATCAATTATGAATGTTTCTTATCGGAGCTTAGCTGGAAAATTATTTATACCTGCTGTACTTTTTACTAGTACTAGGGTATTCTAATTTTTGATGTTACGAAATTTTATGAATTTTGATACTTAGAGAAAATTGACAAAGATTTACACAGCGATGGATACCATGACGCGTTTCGGACTTTCCAGGGTCCACATCAGATGGATTTTCGGACACAGAACAACTGTGTCTGCACCGAAGCGGTTAAAGCAATTGCTTATAACAAATCAGCTACGATGCCCTGTAGTATTTCTAAGTCAACTTTCTTATAAGCGTGCCAATTTCATACCTTAAGCCCCATATACACATCTTTTTTTCTTTTGTGTATTATGTTGATAGTACTCCACTATTCCAAAAAAAGCATGCGTAAGTGGAAAAACAACTAAAATATCTTTGATATTAGAGCATTTAAAATTAAGTGAAAGTGTTAAATATGCTTTGAAATGCTTATTTTACTATCTCACAGTGAATTGTGTGCGAACACAAAGTGACACAAACCCTTCGCAAGTGAGTGTTGAAATTTGGCAATTACCACGCTAAACTTTGATTTTTTTCACATTTTTTGGAGAATTGAACTCATTTGACAGATGTGCGTGAACGCACAAAAGAATTGATTTGGAATTCTTTTCCTTTGCGTACGCAATAGTAAGTCTCCACTCATTCACGCTCACGTTCCCTTGGAACTGTATGAGGGTCTTTAGACATAAGGCCGCGACATATTTTCCATATGATACACGGAATATGAGTATAGTTTTAGGCGTGCATATTTATGCAGAAGCACACTGAGGTTTTTAATTTGCATTCCTTCATACCACTTTTTTGTGTATTATTGGTTTGCTCTACCTATGGTGTGTACTTATGTATCAATTATGAATGTTTGTTATTGGAGCTTAGCTCGAAAATTGTTTATACCTGCTGTACTTTTTACTAGTACTAGGGTATTCTAATTTTTGATGGTATCCATCGCTGTGTAAATCTTTGCCAATTTTCTCTAAGTATCAAAATTCATAAAATTTCGTAACATCAAAAATTAGAATACCCTAGTACTAGTAAAAAGTACAGCAGGTATAAACACTTTTCGAGCTAAGCTCCAATAAGAATCATTCAATTTTTTTTCGTTGATGATCAAATCAAAAAATATCAAAAAATAACAAAAATTTTTTTTTTGTTAACGTCAATTCATTTTGCTTAGATATGTACACTAGGCTGGGTGTGAAAATAATAAGTTAAGGACTACAAAAAATGTTTTTGGTAGTTACTAAGTATTAAATTGACTTAGAAGTCGGCACTCAGAGCTGTACCCCGTTTCCGTAAAAAATCTACAGGAACAAAAAAATTAGTGTGACGTCAATATGACATCAAATCGACAATTTCAGTAGAGACGGTAGATCGTAATGAGTTACAGAAACGCAGTGCTGATCCGTAATTAGTCATAAAATATTTTAAGGTCGAAAGCGGTTTAACTAATGACGGGTGTAAGAGTAGGTCGCCTCCCCGTTGGTGCACCCTGGGTAACGCAAAATGACCTACATGGCCTACACGGCTAGCTTCTTGTATTGCCGGTTCTATGAGAACGGTACCAGTACTCGTGCTGTACCCATCGTGCCGAAAAGACCCGGGCCGTTTTCTTATATCGACCGGGCCAAGAGCAATACACTCGGGGTGACCCTGTCTGACATTTAGGCAGGACTACACCTCGTTACAACAACAAGAACAACAACAACAACGGCGATATACTAACAGGTTATCATAACTTCTAACGAGATTTTTGCCGATCTTTTCTTCCAACTTGTAGTGTGCTGCTTTTGATTTTTTTCCTACAAGTTGGCGGGACCTACAGTTTTTTGCTGACTCCGTACGGTACTTGTAAAGCAAATGAGTTTTTGCTGAGAAGCTTTTTATAGCAGAAATACACCCGGAGAGTTTCCATAGAAATTTTAACTGTCTTTTTTTGCATCATCATTGAATACGTCAGTTTTACCAGTGGTTAGTTACCTAGTTGAAAAAGGAAGGAGTAACAAGCCATTATGGAAACTTTTCTCCATCTTCGTTGATTATTCGTTACATGAAATGGGAATGGGTTATGTGAGGATTCCGATTGAACCACCCATATCGTCGGTGGCTCTCCAAAACCAAGCATCATCAAGGATATTCTTTAAGTGGTTTTGCACTTTCTTCGACGATATATGCGTCATTGTACATGAAGTGCTATCGTAATTTTGATTTCTGTAAAATGTATTGTCATCGTGTCCTAAACTGTGTGCTAAGTTTCAAGTCCCAAGGTTGCCAGAAAGTTAGTGGATACCTGATTTCAAACAACTTTTGAAATAGCGCGATCCGAACTCCATCGAAGTTATTTTGATGAGGAATTGCATTTCGACCGGTGCGGGAACGTGCCTTATGCTTATATCAGCAGCAAGGCATGATCGCACTATTTCGCCCTCTCTTTTGCGACCCGAAATAATATTGAATTCATTCAAATAATCAATGGTTTTTTAATTTTTTTTTCTGATAAATAACGAAAAGAAATTTGTTCTGATAATTTTTTATTGTTTTCAAAAATAACGTTAAATTTTTTCGTTGAACAAATAACGTTAGTTTTATTGATAAACGAATCGAAATCAACAGATTTTTTTGTTTTTGATAAATTTAACGTTAATTTTCCACTCTGTTTTCATTCACATGGCTTTGTCACGGAGTTATGAACTATGTTCCAAGTTTCAAGTCTCTAGCTTAAAGGGAAGTTACCTAAAAAGACTTTGCAAGATTCCACAAATTCGTATGAAAGTTGTGGTGCAAACAAGAAAGCGACTTAATATAAAGGTTGTAAAAAGGAGTATAAAGTCGTTAAAAAAAGAGGACAAAATCGTCAAAAATGAGGACAAAGGAGGACACAAATTTTTGGGAGGACAATCCGCATTTTCGGAGGACAATCCTCCTCAAAGGAGGACGGATGGTCACCTTATGCAAGTAGCACTGCGTGAAGTCTCGTTGCGGACTTAGTATCAACCCGAAAAAAGTGGAACTCGTTCTCTACACCAACCGGTACAAAATACCACCGCTGGACCTACCGGAACTTAATGGCGTGAGCCTGAACTTGGCTGATAAAGCTAAATTCTTGGGCACAGTTCTGGGCAGGAAGTTAAACTGGAAGGAGAATATTCTTCAGCGCCAGAGAAAGGCGTGTGTTGCACTTTACACATGCAAAAGAGCCATTGGCAAAAAGTGGGGTCTCAGCCCCAAAATACTGCAATTATCATACCTATCATGCTATATGGAGTCGTGGAATCTGTTAGGTAAAGTCCATAGATCTGGCATGATCTGTATAAGCGGTGCGGTAAGAACAACGCCCAACGAAGCTCTTCAGGCCATTCTAGGCATTCTGCCACTCGATCTGGAAGCGTACCAGGCAGTAGCGGCAGCGGCTCTGCGCCTAAGGGAAACGTCTGGCTGGGGCGCAAGCACAACTGGGCCCTCCAGTATTCTAGGATCTTACAGTTTTCTCCCTCTAAACGCAGATCGATGTGCGGCCACAACATTCGGAGACAGCTGTTTCAAAACAACCATTCCCAGAAGGGAAGAATGGGAGAAGATGGATCGCTGCCCCGCTACTAATGGCGGCATTTCTGTTTACACTGACGGCTCGAAGCTAAGCGGCAGAGTTGGTGGAGGGGTTTATTCAAGGTGAACCTCACATGGGTCCCGGGACACAGGGACATTGAGGGAAACTGTAAGGCAGACGAACTTGCCGGGCAGGGTACGAACAAGCAGGTTCTTCGGGATAAAGAGCGCATAGGTATGCCGTTTGCCACATGCAAGCTAATGCTGAAGGAGTACACACTCCGTCAAGCCAACGAAAGGTGGCAACAATCCCCAGGGTGCCGGACATCCAAACAAACCTGGCCAAAAGGGGATCATAAAAGATCTAGAGGCATTCACGCCCTAAGAAGGAGAGAAATCTCCATATTAATATGAGTTCTAACTGGGCACTGCCTTATTGGTAGGCACGCAGAAAGGCTAGGTGTGCCCTACCGACGATGTTGTAGGAGCTGCAAAGATGATGAGGAAGAGGAAACGGTGGAGCACCTCATCTGCAACTGTCCGGCTTTAAGCGCTTTTTGGGAGTTCCGTTCCTGGATAGCCTAAGCCAGATCGCGGAGCTGGACATAAAGGACTTGATGGCCTTCATAAAGTCATCTAAGTGGTTCGAGGAGGAGTAACGGTGTCGGTTTAGGAGTGTCAGTCCCGGGATTCTGCTATGTGGAAAATCCCAACAACTCAGGGATTTTCCATATGGCTGGGTCCCGGGACTCACTTTCCTTGTGTTGGTAGTATGACAACGGGCCTTTCAAAACTGGCGTAAGTGTGCCTCTGCGGCAGCCACTTGAACCTATTATTATATATTTATTTATTATTATTTTTTAATTTTATTATATTTCTTTATTCTAGCATTCTTTGCAATTTTTAACGTGCACCCCATAAAAAAAATTAATAATTTTTTTTTCTGGCATCCTAGTAAGCAACTAATCCAATCGCATTCACGAGGGGCTTAGACCCGAATTCACCCCACTCTTAAACTTGCCACTGGATGTGCTCGCAGACATTACGTAGCATAATCTAAGGCACTTGATTTTACCTATTATCCGGATTCTAGTAATCAGCTAACGCTAACACGGAACCTTTTGCTGTTGTTAACAGCGATAAATATCCGTTACGGTTTTTTTTTATTCAGTCGCCACGCTCAAAGCCCGAGATAAAATCTACGCAATACCATAGTGTATCAATACAAGTGTGAACTGTAGCTTTGACAGAAATGTCAAAACACACTTCCACGTCAAATCACAAATGTCAAAACACACATCCATGTCAAAATCTGGGTTGCAATTGTTGTTTTCGTTGCGATCGGGTTGTGTGCAGCACCGAATATCAATGAAACAGGGTTCTTGTTTGCACAAAAGTGTTGCTGTGTTGCACAACTTTTTCACTCCAGTTTCTAGGGCAACTTTTAAGCGAATCTTTCAGTTTATACTTTATATCAAAGAAAAAAGACACAAAATAAAAAAACGTATTTATATATTTTTTTTGTTTTATTTATTTTACAGAAAAATTTGGAGGTAAGAATCTTCGAAATGAGAAATTAGACAGAAAATGAAAACAAACGTTGGAAACATGTAGGTATATACGATGTTTTTAGATAGATTTACTATCAAATACTTAGCACAAAGAAGGCTTCAAACCCCAAAATTTGGTATATGTTTCCTTTAGGGGTCAACTCTTAATAAATTAGCAAGAATTATGGAAGATACCTCAAGATACGGGGTTTGGCCTCAGGATCACGAATCCGGAAGTGCTTTTTTAATATTTTGCTTCTCTGAAGAGAACCCGCCCCAATTTTGGTACCGGACCCGGGTCAATTTTCGGTTTTTTGACCATAACTTTCCACAGACACAAAAAAATTAAAAAGCGCTTCCGGATTCGTGATCCTCAGGCCAAAACCCGTATTTTGAGCTATCTTCCATAATTCTAGCTAATTTATTAGGAGTTGACCCCTAAAGGAAACAAAAACCAAATTTTGGGGTTTGAAGCTAATTATTAGCAGTTGTTTGTTATTTGTTTAATAGAAAATAGTGAGCAGACTCGAAAGAGTTATTCTAACTAATAATTTTATATAATTCGCTGTTATTTATGTTAAAAAAATCAAATTTCTAAGTTTTAGCGAACTACTTTTTTATGCAACCTACTACAAATTTTTTATACCAAATCGAATGCAACTCGGCGCAAAATGATGCTCTTTTTCCAAAAAACAACTCTGATGAACAGGTGTTAAACTCATTTTGGAATTTTGACGTCTATGCAGAAGAGTTTACACTTGTATTGGTACACTATGCGCAATACATAGCTTAAAATTACAAAAAAAAATGGTAAACTCCTTAGCGAATGTAAAGGGTATAGTTAAACTTTATTTGCACAACTTTAAAAATCGTTTTTTTTTTGCTTTCCTGCGAAATTTGATTGCTTACAGATAGGTGGTTTTGCAAAGACATCGACGATATCCCATTAAAGGGGATCAAAATACCTATTGAAAGGTATACAAATAATATGAAGTTTGAACTTTAATAACTTTGTTTGTTGTTGTTTATCCCAAAAAAATAACAACACAGTAATACTTAGCTTAACCATGTTTATCAATCCTCCATTTTTCTTTTTTTCCCAACTTTTGGTCCCTGGGGGCACCTCAAAAAGTCATCCTATCATCATAATTTTTTGCAGTTTTTGCATAAAGGCAACATTCCAGTGCTACAAAAATCTCCATATGTTTTCACCCCACCTTAACTCTTTCACGCATATTGGAGACAGGTATCCCTAAAACTTTTCCTTCTTTATTAGGTAGGTATTAAAAACTATTAGTTTTAGTTGAGGACACGTTGATATTCGCTCAGTTGGCAATAAATACATGGACAGGAAAAACTATAACGATCGCAGTGTTCGGACTTGAATGTTTTATTTGGTGGTAGAAATTGCAAAAAAAGTGGTAGATTTCAGGCAAAAGTAGTAGATTTTCATTAAAATAAAGTAATGCTATTTATTCAGTAAAAATGCAGTCACTTCAATTCCATAAGGTCTGCACAAGGGTGGTTACAAGGTATATGGGGGGAAAAAAATTGTGTACAATCCGATTACGTAAACACGTGCCTCATTTGGGTCAAAGATAGGAAAAACAGTTGGCTTCCATCCGTAAAATCGACACCCTTTTTTATGAACTTCATCGGAATACGGTTCGATACGACTCTTTATTCGTGAAACTTTCGATTTATGTGACGTTTTTGCTATAACAGTGGATATTTATTATCTATCACATGAGGTCATAGTTGATATATTCTATTCAAAACTTTAATGCCAGAAATATTGAAGTAATCGAATACAACAAATTTTAATATAATTTTATTACTTCTGAAATAATTTAAGTGCAGAATTTTTTTTTTTTTTTGGTAAAAAGCTGAGGCACGTGTTAACGTAATCGGATTGGCCTGAACCTTTGTAGTTATCATTTTCTAGTTTACTACCAATTTATTTCCTAGTCTGCACTTATTAAACAAAGGCTACTATTTTTCAAGAGGGTTCACTACTGAGGTTGCTAAAATATACGATTTACTGACAAAGTTGTCATGGCTGTTAAAATAACAGATAAAGGCGAGGGATACTTTTTTGAAGCGCCGGTAGTGGCACCAAGAATCGTTTTTTCGCACCAATTTCGGCAGATTTCGATGAAAATTAGGCATCTTGTAAAATTTTACCAAATAAAGTTTGTGTCAAAACTTGGGAGTACTTTTACGTGAGCAATTTAAGTTTTTCATTTTAAAGCATGCGTGGTAGAAGTGGTAGACACTTAAAAAAGTGATAGATCTACCACTAAAGTGGTAGAAGTCCGAACACTGAACTATCGATGAATTTAACATTGCTCTTATTCTGCTCTTACTTTTTATATATTTCAGGGTTCGGAAACATTCACTCTCGTTAGACACAAACATGAATAAAGAAAAAGTTTCCATTCACACCGTTCACGTTCGTCTATGTATGTAAGAATGTTCTTCTTGTCGTTTATCTTCAACCGTCCCAACTCAAAATTTTTAGGGTCACTTTCTTAGCATAGATCGCTTAATAAAAACAAGTAAGGATAGCTGTTTTCAGCTGTGCGGAAGGCTATAAACCTTTCATGAATAAGCGTCAAGACTTTCACTGTTCGATCCCCAGTACAGCCTGGAACTATCGACTAACTATATATGGGGGCGATGTGTTATATTGGTCCAATCTCATTGATTTTAACATCGACAATCCAAAAAAGCAATAGTTACGAACTAACAGGAGTTATCTACAGAAATCCATTTATTGGAACAAACGATTGTATTGGGGCTATGTGAAAAACTTATCCCATCTCAATGATTTTCAACATAGACATTGCACATATAAAAATAGCGATACTCACAAAACACGTTCCTACCAGTTTATATACAGCAGTTATAGCCCAAAATCCGTTTATCGGAACAATCGATTGTATGGGGGCTATATGTAATATCGGTTCGATCTTGCTGGTTCCGACAAATGATTTCTATATTAGAAAATGGTGGCCGCGTAACAAATTTCAGCCAAATATCTCAAAAACTGAGGGACTAGTTTCCGTTCAAACAGACAGACGGACATGGCTAAATCAACTCATCTCGTCATCCTGATCATTTCGGTATACTTAGTGATCGGTCCATCTCTTCTTCTTCTCATACTTACAAACATCGGACCAAAGTTATAATACCATTTCATCTCCATGAAAGGTATGGTAAATACAGCCAGTACACAAACTATTTTCATTTTTGACCATTATCGTTATCTACTCTTTAAAAAGACAGTTATGCCAAGATTTTCAAAGTCAAGTTACTTTTGCGCGATCCAGAAGCGTTTAACGTACACTTGCTCCGAATTTGAGTTGTACCTCTTTCTGATTTAGTGTGTGATATGTTGCGTGAAAGGATTCGCGAATGCATTCAAGAACGTTTTTCTTGCCATTTAATGAATGCTTATTTTGTGTGGCATATTCGCAGAAGGTTTCCGCACACAGAAACATCGAAACAAATAAAAAGTGCAAGCGCTATTAAACAGTAATATACGACAGTGATGCGTGCATGTGCACTTTTTTGCTTTATTGCTCAAAAGGGGAAAAAGGTTGACTTATTTCTCAAATTGATGAAATAACTCAAATTTGGGTTATTTCCCATCCGGCACCCTTGGGATTGCAGCTATCTTTCGTTGGCTTGGCAGAATGTGTGCTCCTTAAGCATTAGTTTGCACAAACGGCACGATTCCTGTCCGATAGTGCGTTTACCTATCTAAGCCGGGGCATCCATGATTGCTGAGACTTCAGGCTGGAAGACACTGCAGTGATCAGGAGAGCTCAAGGTTCATATCCTTTGAATAAAATCCTCTCACTCTCTGCCGTCTAATTTCGAGCCGTCGGTGTAAATGGAAGAGCCGCCATTAATAGCGGGACACCGATCCGTTTAACTGCGAGGAAACCTCTCGCACTGCTACTTGCATAACGTCACACAGGGTTTGTTGGAATTTGCCCATGTATGCAATAGCTAAATCGGCTCGAAGCTTTTAATTGCCCACCTTCCCCTTTGCTTTGTCATGGGTATGTGTACAAGCCGGTTTGTTGCAGGTGCTAGGGGGGCATCATGCAAGTTCCCTGGGAAGTGTGTATTAAAGAGCAGGTCCAGGGTTTCCCCTTCCGTGTTGGCCCATGATCCATCAGGTTTCCGCAAATAGCTGTTTGTGTTTTTAAGAGCACTCGTCTCAGTCTCGCTGCGTCGTCGACATTTTCGACCCCTGTACAGAAATTTATCCAGGAAGCTCTCTTCAGAAAAGCCGTCTCGCTTCCCTCATCATCTCGCGGTAGTGTTCACACACGCTCCTCGTTGCATTCGCTTTTAACGTTGCCTTATAGGCGTCGTCCTTTCTTTTCATTGCGTCTTTGCACTCTCTATCATCGTAAAAGCCGTTTTTTACACTTGCCGGAATCCAATTACTTCTTCGGGTGCTTGATGGATCTTTTTGTGCTTCTACGTGGTGCTGGATACGAACATGTTTCGTGCACCGGCGAAGTCAAACAGTCTGTTTCTTCTAATTTCGCGTAGAATGCACCTTTTTCCACGTCGTCCTCAGTCGGTGCCTGCAGGCAAACGATATGGTGAAAAATCGTAGTTTTACGTAGGTTCGGATGGTCTTAAATATAACCTTTCCTCGTCCATCGCATTTCTTGTATAGCGGTGATGCCAGCTTTTGCCTTTTTGAGGACCTCAACTAGGCGGGCATCGTCACCTTCCCCATTAAGGGTTCGGACATTCCATATCCGAGGCTCGGTTGTTGGATCTCATTGGAATTTTGTTTTATGTGGTGGGTCCCAAAACCTACGCACAACCCTTTTCTCCGGGAGTTGGATTTAAATTACACATTTATATAGCGAGGCGCTTGATCCCAAACAGACGCCCGCTTGCAGCTGCACCTTATGATGAGAGACGCTGCTGATGAAATCCACTGGCAAGCCCTTAAACCGATTATGTCGGAGTGGATTTGTCAGGTTTTCCGCTTCTCACATCAATTCACCACCGAACGGATGTTCAGTGCCTATCCAGAGCATACTCAGTTCACTGCGTCCGCGACTGCTTAGACCAAACATAGGAGAATTGCCCAGTTGAATTGCAGCCAAAAAACACCAAAAAAATCGTATTCTATGAAGTGATAAAGGAGAGAGGAAGTGATTGTGGGGTGCTCATTTCAAAAAATCTTTTTTGCGAAATTATAATCGTTCTAAAATCAACAAAATGAACTGCCTTATTTGCAATTGTGTTAAAATACAAGTTGCCGACATTGAATTCTTCAAATCAACAAATAACAATTACCGCTGTGATAAGTGGGGTAATGCAAAGAAAATCGCAGAGTGCCAACATCAGCAAGTACCTGTTGCTGTGAGACAGCTAGAAGGCGCTATCAGTGGAAGGCAGCGCAAGTCAGTGGGTGAGACGGAACACTTCTTATTTGAAGAGATATTTAGCTAAAAAAAATTAACACTGACTTTCTCACAACTACCCTCGTGAAGGGTGGACACCTTGCCGCGGTACGAGGGCTTAAGTCGATAGCCAGAGGGCTACGCTGCGTCTCAAGATCTGCACACGACTGTGCAGAAAACAAGCACACAAAGAAATGTCAAAATTGCAATTTTAATTAATTAACACCTTTTCCGCAGTTTTGGCCGTTCATCTTTCTTCCAATTGTGCAAATTTTGAAAATTTTCTATTTTTTCTTTCAAAAAAAACCATTTATCTTATTTGAAAAAAGAAAGCAAAGCCACGGCACACAAAAATCGAAAATGAAAAATGTAAAGAAATGCTTCTTCTTCCTCTTTTCTAAGCATACGACGCCTGGAGACCAGCATTGTCATACGCTGAGTAGCATGTAGCTTTCACGCTTTGTCACTTTCTGCAGCTGCCGATTCGTGTTCAGCTCTTCATGCAAATATATCGGTTCAGCAAAAAAGCGTACAAATGTCGAATGTAGCGTCTAATACGCTAAAAAATACGTGTAAAAGTAGGTCGCCTCCCAGTTGGTGCACCCTGGGTAACGCTAAATGACCTACATAGCCTACACGGCTAGTTTCTTGTATTGCCGGTTCTACGAGAACGGTACCAGTACTTGTGATGTACCCATCGTGCCGAAACGACACGGGCCGCTTTCTTATATCGACCCGGCCAAGAGCAATACACTCGAGGTGACCCTGTCTGACATTTAGGCAGGGCTACACCTCGCTACAACAACAACAACAACGCCTCTATGACGATTCGCTCCGTGTGCAGACACGCTAATAAAAACAATTAAAACCCTAAACCCAAAGATACGGCAACTACGTATACTGCACAGCAGAGGACAATGCTGGAGCAAGCGAGAACGCACCATCGGAGGACAACCTCCATTTCAATATCAGCCGATAGATCGACAGCGATGGAAACTACGAGTCGATCAACTCTGGATAACAAGGGGGCAATCCCCAAATCAAACACCGGTACAAACACAGTGAAGCCAACAACGGCTGTTGCTAACCCTCCTTCTAGTGCCGGTACCGAAATCAAGATCAGAGATCCAAAAAAGGGAAAGACCGCGATGGCAACTACGGGTCGAAATTCCTCCCAAAAGACATCTCCCAGTCGCTCTGAGTACTTGGACAAAAGAGCGGCCGCAAGGATCCTGAAGAAATACGAGGGAGTTTCACAGGAGACTCTATCGCCGAGTGCCAGAAATACGGTGGAGATAGCTGAAGCTCTGTTACCAAACTTCCAAAGCTATTATGCGCCAAATCCTTTAAAACCTCATCCGAAGCGGCAGCCACCCCCCCGGATTGGGTAAACTTAGCTTTGCTGAAGTGACCAAGGACAGGATCCTCATAGACGTCATTGGCCGAGGTAACGAAACCTGGGCCATCCCTAAGGACCAGTGGCGGTACGTCCGGAACGGGATCGGTAATGCCCTTCGTGATATTATGGATGAGTCTACGGGTGCCACGGCGGTAGGTTCTGATGCGGGATGGCACCACGGTCCAATCAAGGTATTCGCTTGCGAGGATGCAAAAACTGTTGCACTGTACAAGGCAGCAGCTGCAAGAATAGGTGAGATCTACCAAGGGGCAAGAATCGAGGTTTTCGACCGGAAGGACATTCCGGCTCGGCCAAGGCCAAGGGCATGGATTCCTGCCATCCCTGCTGAACCTGAAAGAATTCTCAGGATGCTGCGGATCATGAACCCGTCTCTCCCGACGCAGGACTGGAGTGTCAACCTGGTTGAGGATGCGGTAGGGCCTGATAGGCAGGTGGTCTTCACATTGAATAAGGAGGCACTCGAACCCCTTAAACGGTGCAATGGACGAGTGCACTACGGCATGGGTCAGATCGTGATCCACGTATACCGTGGCGATGCACAACGCGCTGCTATTTCGGCTGCTCCGCAGGACTCGGACATCGCAGTGCCGGAAGTGGAGTCGGAGGTGTCCGACTCGGAAAGTATGGTATCTGCCACGTCAAGTGGCGAAGGAGCAGTAAACAGCTCGGAGATGGGAGACAGCGTGCTGGACCGGGAAGACCTCAACGTCACGGTGATAGCAGCTATTCCTGAGCGCATCAATGGTGATACTGCCACAGTCAGTAGGGTTTCCGCCAATCCACGTCGTGGTCTGAACAACTCGTCGTTGAAAAAAAACCTCCTGACGAGGTAGAACTCGACGATATGGCGGTGGCAGGGAAGTCTGAGCGCTCTCATGTTGGTGGTTCTTCAGATAAACCTGCACAAATCTAAAGCAGCCTCCGCTGCTTTAATCCGTCATCTTTCTAAAGGCGACCTAGATGTGGACCTTATCCGAGAACCCTGGGTCAATAGCTTAAGGATTTGCAGTCTGGGGACTAAGGGTTTTAAGCTTATCCGAGCCAGCGAGAGGTGCAGGGTTAGAGCCTGTATTTTGGTTAAGTCTCATCTGAACGCCTTTCTCTTCCCCAACTATACCAATGGTGACGTTACAGCTGCCAGTTTAACAGTCGCCAGTACCAGCCTGACGGTGGCGTCGGTCTATATGCCCTACGATGCCGAAGAACCTCCTCCACAGAGCGAGGTAAAAGACCTGGTGGCAAATTTTTCCATGGGTCATCTTATTATCGGAACTGAGCCTAATGCTCATCACGTCCAGTGGGAAAGCTCCGCTATAAATGCTAGGGGAGAGTCGTTGTTTGATTATTTATTAACAACTAACCTGGTAGTTTGGAACGTGGGTAACTAAAACTTGGATCACTAAAAGCCGCAGGGAGGTCATAGATCTCACTATTTGCAGCGAACGCGCCTATGAGTGGGTCAGAAAATGGCGTGTTCTTGATGAACATTCATTCTCCGACCACCGGTACATAGAACTAGTTCTATACTTTTCTGTTGAGCAGCCAGTTATGAAACGCAACCCACGTAACACTAACTGGCAGCTACACAATGAGGTTGTGGAATATGCAGACGATTTAGCTATTGTATATAGGGGCAAATTCCCACAAACCCTGTGCAGCACTGCGAGAGGTTTCCTCATGGTGCTCGCACTGCGGACTAAGCATCAACCCGGGAAAAGTCGAACAAGTCCTTTTCACCAACCGATAAAATACCACGGTTAAACCTACCAAAACTGAATGGCGTGCGCCTGGACTTGGCTGACAAAGCCAAGTTCCTAGGCACAGTTCTGGAAAGAGAATGTTCTTCAGCGCCAGAATAAAAGCGTGTATTGCACTTTACACGTGCAAAAGAACCATTGGAAAAAATGGGGGCTCAGCCCCAAAATATGCAAATGGATCTGCACTGCAATCATTCGACCCATCATGCTCTATGGAGTTGTGGTATGGTGGCCTGCGCTGAGCAAGGCAACATACCTTAATCTGTTAGGTAAAGTACACAGATCTTGTATGATCTGTTAAAGCGGTGCGTTAACAACAACGCCCAACGAAGCACTCCAGGACATTCTTGGCATTTTGCCACTCGATCTGGAAGGGCACCGGGTAGCAGCAGCATCGGCTCTGCGTCTAAGGGAAACGTCTGGCTGGGGCGCAAGCACTACTGGCCAATATTTTGGAATCCTACAGCTTTATTCCGCTGAGTACAGATCGTTGTCCGACCACAACATTCGGAGTTAGCGGTTTTAAAATAAACATTTCCAGCAGGGAAGAATGGGAAAGGACGGATCGGGGTCCCGCCACTCATGGTGGCACTTTCATTTATACCGACGGGGTCGAAGTTAGACCGCAGAGTTGGAGGAGGGGTTTATTCAAAGGATCTGAACCTTGAGCTCTCCTTCAGACTACCTGATCACTGCAGTGTCTTCCAGGCTGAAGTTTCAGCAATCATGGACGCGGCGTCTATTGGATAGGCCGACACACTATCGGACAGGATATTTTTATTTTCAGCGAAAGCCAAGCGGCCATCAAATCCCTTGGCTCTTACTCGTTCAACTCTCAGCTGTCGTCGATCTCTACAAGAGATGGCCCACCAGAACTGTGTGACCTCACATGGGTCCCGGGACATAGAGACAGTGAGGGAAACTGTAGGGCAGACGAACTTGCGAGGCAGGGCACGACCAAGCAGGTTTTTCGGGATAAAAAGCGCTTAGGTATGCCGTTTGCCATATGCAAGCTAATGCTGAAAGAGTACACACTCTGCCAAGCCAACGAAAGATGGCTGCAATCTCCAGGATGTCGGATAACCAAAGAAACCTGGCTGAAATGGTATTATAAAAGATCAAGACACATTTATGCCCTAAGGAGCAGAGAAATCTCCATATTAATGGGTGTATTAACTGGGCACTTCCTTATTGGTAGGCACGCAGAAAGACTAGGTGTGCCCTACCGACGATGCTGTAGGAGTTGCAAAGATGAGGTGGAGGAGGAAACGGTGGAGCCCCTCATCTGCAACTGCCCGGCTTTAAGTGGCGCGAGAACGCGCTTTTTAGGCGTGCCCTTCCTGGTTAGCCTACGCCAGGTCACGGAGGTGGACATAAAGGACTTGATGGCCTTCAAGAGTGTGTATTTGGCCCCACTGTCGGAAGGTTCAGCCTCCATGATGAGACTTCACCAAATGGATTCAGACTGATTGACTTCGCCGGTGCACGAAACATGGTCGTATCCAGCACCAGGTTCAAGTATAAAAAGATCCATCAAGCAACATGGCTCTCGCTCAGATCCGAAAACACGCAACCAGATCGATCACTTTGTGATAGACGGACGGCACGCTTTCAGCGTTATGGACGTACGAACGACGAGGGGCCCGAACATCGACTCCGATCACTACTTGGTAGCAGCCAAGATTCGTACCCGCTTAAGTAACACAAACGAGGCGCCACAAAAAACGCAAGGAAAGCTGGACGTCGAAAAATTTGCAGTCACAACAGGCAGCCAATGATTTCGCAGAACGACTCGCACTCCTGCTCTCTGAGAGCACAATTCAACACAACGGAGTGCATGAGCAGTGGGAACATATCTCCGGAGCACTTCGTACCGCAGCCGAAGAAGAAATTGGATTCCGGCAAGTGAAAAAAAACAGCTGGTACGATGATAGAGAGTGCAATGACGCAGTCAAAAGAAACGACGATGCCTATAAGGCAACGTTAAAAGCGAATGCAACGAGGAGCGTGTGTGAACACTACCGTGAGATGAAGAGGGAAGCGTGACGGCTTTTCCGGGCGAAGAAAAGGGAAGCGGAAAAGCGTGAAATCGAAGAGCTTGAAATGCTAGCCAGCAGAAGCAACGTCCGAAAATTTTATCAAAAAACTCGACGAATGACGGAAGATTTTAAACCTGGGGCAAACTCCTGTAAAAATTACAACGGCAACCTGGTGGCAGATGTTCAGAGAGTACTAAGGTTATGGAGGGATCAATTCTCTGTCCTTCTAAACGGAGGAACAGATCAACAATCCAGAGAAAAGGACGAACCCGACCCCATAATCGAAGACGATGGAATCGAAGTTCCACAACCCCACTATAACGAGGTGCGAAAAGCTATATCATGGCTAAAAAAAACAATAAAGCGCGGGTGCTGATGGCCTGGCCGCTGAGCTATTCAAATGCGGCGGCGAGGAGCTTGTAAGGCGCATCCACCAGCTCTTGTGCAGAATATGGTCGGATGAATGCATGCCTGAAGATTGAAATCTAAGTGTTCTCTGCCCAATCCATAAGAAGGGTGATCCCGCAAACTGCGCCAACTATCGTGGAATCAGTCTTTTGAGTATCGAATATAAGGTCCTTTCAAGCGTATTGTGCGAAAGACTGAAGTCTGACATAAACCGACTGATTCGACCTTATGAGTGTGGCTTCAGACCTGATACACTGAACCAAAAAAGTTCATGTATCCAATGAAAAAGTACATAGATTTTAAGAATTGTTCGTTAAAACCTCTCCAAAGAACTTTTTCGTAGAAATTTAAGAACATTTCCAAGAATATAAGTACTTTTTCGTAAAATATGTAAACAAATCCACAGAAAGCATGAATTCATTCATAAATTGTAAGAAAATTTTCTTATATTCCATGAATACTTTCTTATATTTTAAGAAAAACCAGCGTGAACTTCTATGAAACTTTGTTCGTAAAAAACATGTACGTTTTTGGTTCAGTGTAAATTTACCATCGACCAAATTTTTAAAATACGCCAAATCTTGGAAAAATCCCGTGCGAAAAGATCGACACACACCATCTCTTTGTTGATTTTAAAGCCACCTTCGACAGCACGAAAAGGAGTTGCCTATATGCCGCTATGTCTGATTTTGGTTTCCAAGCAAAACTTATACGGCTGTGCAAAATGACGCTGAGCAACACCACCAGCTCGGTCAGAATTGGGAAGGACCTCTCCGAGCCGTTCGAAACTAAGCGAGGTTTCAGGCAGGGTGACCCCCTATCGTGCGATTTCGTGCTGGAACAATATATTACAAGAGCGTACAACTGTTGGCCTATGCCGCGCCGTAACTTCTGCGTACTCCAAATTAGAAAAAGAAGCGGAAAAAATGGGTTTGGTGGTGAACGAAGGTAAAACGAAGTGCCTGCTGGCATCAAGCAAAGAGTCAGCGCATTCGCGTCTTGGCAACCACGCCACTGTCGGCAGCAATAATTTCGAGATAGTAAGGGGCTTTGTATACCTGGGAAGCAGGATTAATACCAGCAACAAGCGGCTTCGCTGGCTACGACACGTGGTGCGAATGAACGTAGACGCTCCGGCCCAGAAGGTATTCTTATCGGCACCCGTCGGTGGAAGTAGAGGAAGAGCGAGGCCACCTCTCCGATGGCAGGACCAAGTGGAGGCAGATCTGAGAACACGCGGTGTCTCCAATTGGCGCCAGTTGGCTCAGCAAAGAGCCGACTGGCGAAACATGTTAGACGGCCAAAATGGCCTAGGCGGTTAAAGGCTATTTTAAGTAAGTAAGTAAATGCAAAAGAATGTGTCAAAAAAGATAAAACGTATAAACGTAAGGGGAACTTCACCGGAAAATAAATTTAAGGAAAATATTTTATGAAAATGTGTTTTTTGAGAAAAATTTACCCACGCGCTGCAGGAACCAGGCAAGCCGACATATGTTTCGATGATACTGGAATTACATCTCTTCATGGAATTACATCTCGGCATTTTCATACAATACCGAAAATTGCTTCACATACCGTCGGTATTTACAGCAATAGACTACAAGTCAAAAGCAACAAAGAGTTTAAATGTTATAAATAAAATAAATATTCGTGCTCATTGAAAGCATAGAAAATTCTATCATAGGTTTCACACCAAGTCCTAAAATACGCATTTCTTTCATATAAGTTTGCATTGAAATAAAATGTTCTATATAAAAAAAAAAACACATTTTCATACACTCCCGAAAATTGCTTCACATACGTCGGTATTTACAGCATAGACTATGACTCAAAAGCAACAAAGCTGGAAAATATTTTAGTAAAATTTAAATAAATTGACGGCAAAAAGAAAATTATGGTTGCTAAGAAGACTGCTAAGAAGAAACTGAATACATCAGTTTTTTCGGGCGCGAACACTACTCGTAAAAATATTTGTATTAATAATTTCCTAACCTGTTATAACCGGGCTTTGTTTTTGGAAGCTACAAAAATAAAAAAGGAAAAAGGGTTTAAGTATCTGTGGCTCAGCAAGCTTTATGTGTGTATATAGACTTAAGTCCAAATCGTTACAGTTATTTCACGAAGAATTTTCTTCCGTTTTGGATAAGGAAACCACAGCGAATCTAGTCGTATTTTATTCTACTGGCTTGGCATCTTATAAAAATGGTATCACACGGCCAGTCTCTGGAACAAATATAGATCATATATATGGACGCTTCGATAGTAGTACACTTACTGCTGCTTTGAACTTTGATCTGGGAGTTTCTGACTATTGTATGATTGGATTGAAAATCAGTTGTCTAAATAATGTGCGTAATTTTAATAACAAGAAGAATCCGTATTTTTTAAAGAGTTTATTAAACTTAAAATCTCCGACCCAGAAATTGGTTCAAAAAAGAAACTACAAACTGGAGAATTATTTACGGAGTAAATTAAGTGTTTGTTGCAAGTGCAGCGTATATTATTATTATTTGGTGCGGATTCTTTTGCAATTGTATCAAAAAATCATTGAGAAGCAATTTTTTTCCTTTTGACTATACTAGTAAATTTACACTGCACCAAACTTGGCGAATTCAAGTGTACCAGTTTGACACCGTTTACATTGGTAAGTTTGCATTTGGCTTCACCTTCCCTGCAAGAATTTTTTACCAGGACAAAAAGCCACCGAACGAAAACGCATTACCGTGATGTTTTAAACACCCGTGGAGTAATAATAATAGAAGAGTCAAGAAGGCTTCTGCCTTTTCCTGGTAAAGTTAGCCAATTTTCTTTCAAAAAACTAGTTGAAATTGTTATTTACCGCTATGCATAGTGCACTGGTTATCACATTTCATTTACCCATTAAGGTTATTACTGGGCAATTCTAAATGTGGTACACAGGCAGGGTTGCTATTTGGATGAACTGTGGATTGCATTGTTCGGCAAATGAGATCAAATGTGATGGATTTCCAAATTTGGAAAATGAGATTTGTATGGAAAAAGCGCCAAATTTCAGGGAGTTGAAGCTCAGACTAGCCCCTGCGACACGCCTTAGGTGTTTCCAATCGGGACCAGATTTTGCATGTGATATCTCCGACATAGTGCTACCGATTTCGAGTATTAGGTAATAAGAAAAATCGCCCGCGGTCGCTATTTCCCTTTATTTGGAAATTACGCTGGCGGGCGTTATTTCACTGCACCCTCAAATACACATGATTCATATATCCATGACAAACATACTACAGGTAGAAGAAAAATCGCCCGCGGCGTGCCACAGGGGGTTGAAGTTCAGACTAGCCCCTGCGACACGCCTTAGGTGTTTCCAATCGGAGCCAAATTTTGTAGGTGATATCTCCCACCATAGTGCTATCGATTCCGACTATTACATAAAAAGAATAATTTTTTATTTTTTGAGTCTCAATGGGATAGTCTGAAATGTAACCCCCTGTGACACGCCTTAGGCGTTTCCAATCGGGACCAGATTTTGCATGTGTTATCCCCGACTATAGTGCTACCAATTTCGAGTATTACATAAAAAGAAAAATCACTTTTATTTTTCTAGTCTCCATAGAGCAATCCTGCGACACGCCTAAACCATCTCATCATCATCATTTATTGGCGCTTAACCGCCTAAGCGATTTTGGCCGTTTCGTATCAAAGCACGCCAGTCATTCCTTTTTAGCGATAACGGACGCCAATTGGAAACCCCAAGGGAGTTCAAGTCATCCTCCACCTGTTGTTTCCATCTCAGTCGAGGCCTCCCCCTTCCTCTGCTGCCGAATTCAGGCGACGATAGGAAAACCTTCTGTGCTGGAGCTTCTTTGTCCATTCGCATAACATGGCCCAGCCAGCGGAGTCTTTGGGCTTTAATTCGCTGGACTATGGTCAGATCTGCGTAGAGCTCGTACAGCTCATCGTTAAATTTCCTTCTATACTCGCCGTTGGCATCACGGGAAGGACCATAAATCTTCCGGAGAACTTTTCTCTCAAATACTCCAAGGGCCATCTCATCTTCTCTTGACATTGTCCATGAATCTGAGCCATACATCAGCACAGGTATGATGAGAGACTTATAGAGCGTGATCTTTGTTCTTCGAGAGAGGACTTTACTTCTCAATTGCCTACTCAGTCCAAAGTAGCACTTGTTGGCAAGAGGGATTCTCCGCTGTATTTCTAGACTGATATTATTTTCGGTGTTGATACTGGTTCCCAAATAGACGAAGTCCCTCACAGTTTCAAATTTGTAACTATCAACAGTGACATGGCTGCCAAGGCGCAGGTGCGCCGATTCTTTCTTTGATGACAGCAAATACTTCGTCTTGTCCTCGTTCACGGCAAGACCCACTTTTTTCGCTTCCTTATCCAGTCCAGAGAAGGCAGCGCTTACGGCGCGGTTGTTAAGGCCAATGATATCAATATCATCGGCATACGCCAGCAATTGCACGCTCTTGTAAAAGATTGTACCATTGCGGTTTAGCTCTGCTGCTCGAATTATCTTCCCCAGCATCAGATTGAAGAAATCGCACGAAAGGGAGTCGCCCTGTCTGAAGCCTCGTTTGGTTTCAAATGGCTCAGAGAGGTCCTTCCCGATTCTGACGGAGCTGTTGGTATTGCTCAACGTCATTTGACAAAGCCGTATAAGCTTTGCAGGGAAGTCAAATTCAGACATGGCGGCATACAGGCAACTCCTTTTTACGCTGTCAAAAGCGGCTTTAAAATCGACAAAGAGATGGTGAGTGTCGATTCTCTTATCATGGGTCTTCTCCAGGATTTGGCGTATCGTGAAAATCTGGTCGATGGTAGACTTACCAGGTCTAAAGCCACACTGATAAGGTCCAATCAGTTTGTCTACGATGGGCTTCAGCCTTTCACACAACACGCTTGAAAGAACCTTATATGCGATATTAAGAAGACTAATTCCGCGGTAGTTGGTGCGGTTAGCGGGATCGCCTTTCTTGTGGATTGGGCAAAGCACACTTAAATTCCAATCCGGAGGCATGCATTCGTCTGAGCATATTCTGCATAAGAGCTGATGCATGCTTTTTACCAGCTCTTCGCCTCCGCGTTTGAACAGCTCGACGGGTAGTCCGTCTTTTCCAGGCGCTTTGTTGTTTTTGAGCCGGGATATAGCGATCCTCACTTCATCATAGTCAGGTGGTGGGACGACTTTTCCATCGTCAGGGATTGGGGTATCGGGTTCGACGTCTCCCTCGCAATTTAGCAGTGAGGAGAAGTGCTCCCTCCATAATTTAAGTACACTTTGAACGTCGGTTACCAGGTCGCCATTATTGTCCTTACAGGAGCTTGCCCCGGTCTTAAAACCTTCCGTCATCCGCCGGATCTTTTCATAGAATTTTCGGGCATCATTCCTGCCAGCCAGCATCTCAAGCTCCTCACACTCACGCCTTTCGGCCTCACTTTTCTTTTTTCTGAAAAGGCGTCTCTCTTCCTTCTTTGCCTCACGATATTGTTGCCATACACTGCGGGTTGCGCCCGTTCGCAACGTCTCCTTGTAGGCAGCGTCCTTTTTTTTCGAGGCAGTTTTGCATTCCTCATCGTACCAGTTGTTCTTGCGGGCTCGCTGGAACCCTATAGTGGCCTCAGCGGCGGTACGCAATGAGTGAGAGATATGCTTCCATTGCTCGGTTACATCGTTAGGTCGAGGATTGCCCTCTGCTAGCAGGTGTGAGAGTCGAGTTGTGAAATTATCAGCTGGCTGTGTCATGCGCTTCTCGACGTCAAACTTTCCTTCCGTTACTGTGCGCACTTTCTTCGTTGCACAGAGGCGTGTGCGTATCTTGGCTGCGACAAGATAATGGTCAGAGTCAATATTGGGACCACGCAGTATACGCACGTCCAGAACGGTGGAGCTATGTCTGCCGTCTAGTTCTTTGATCAGGGGACAGCCATGTGGCTTGGTGTATTCGCTTATGCTGGAACCTGGTACTACTGATGACCATATTGCGAGCAGCGGCGAAGTCAATCAACCTAGTGCCGTTGGGGGATGTTATATCGTGGAGACTGAATTTTCCAACTGTGGGACCAAAGACTCCTTCCTTGCCCACCTTGGCATTAAAGTCGCCGAGCACGATTTTGATATCATGCTGTGGGCAGCGATCATAAGTCTGTTCAAGTTTATCGTAGAAGGAGTCCTTCTCTGCGTCGTCCGTCTCCTCAGTTGGCGCATAGGCGCAGATAAATGTTATGTTGAAAAACCTCGCCTTGATGCGGATCGCAGCGAGACGCTCGTTCACAGGAGTGAACGCTAATACTTGGCGGCGAAGTCTCTTTCCCACCACGAATCCTACACCACGCGCTTTGCCGCGTGTCTGGCCACTGTAGTATACGTCACAAGGACCGATGGTCGTCTTTCCTTGCCCCGTCCATCGCATTTCCTGCAGGGCGGTGATGTCAGCCTTTGCGCCTACGAGGACATCAACCAGTCGGGCAGCGGTACCGTCCCTTGAAAGGGTCCGGACATTCCCGGTACATGCCCTAATATCCAAATCGTTATGCCTTATTCGTTTTGCCGGGTCGTCAACATTAAAGGGGGTTCTCATCCGAGGCTTCCTCTCTTTCTGCCGCGAGCCTAGGTAGCTCCCGTTGCCCAGAGTGCACGAACGAGGACGCAAGAGTCGGGATTGAGCAAGGTCACTTAGTAACCACACTCCATTACACTCCTCTAACCATCTACAATCGGAATAAAAATTTGTGTGCGATATAGTCGACCGTGGTGCAACCGATCTAGGGGGTGAGACTGGAAAAAATACTGCATTTGATTATAAGGACCACTCTAATGAACGTATATAATTCATGGTTTGAAACCTAAAAACTAGTTAGAGGAAGGGAAATCATTTTCTTATTTTTGACAGAACACAAAATTCAAAAATTAAAGTTCATAGGATGGTAGAAGAATATAGAGGTAGTTCTACTTCTTCTTCTTCTTGGTCGCCATTGTCCTCATTTGACATAAACCGTGTTAGTGACGTTTCCTTTTGAAAATGAGCTACCGTATTTTCATACCAAAAAAGAACCGATTTAAACTTCAAACGGAAAAATTTTTTAAGTTTATTGAAATAATTTATTAAATTTTACAATGTAGTGTGTATCTAGAAAAAATATTTTTCTAAAATAAAGCGAAGGTAAGTCAAACACAAGTCTAGTTTTTGCATTTTTGCACCGATACTAATAACGTCTTTATTTATTTTCATACATAGATGAGCTGCAAAGAAAGCGTCACTTATTTTATAATGGATGAAAACAATACCGATCGATAGTCCTCCCCGAATCTAGAAAGAATGTGAAAATTTCAAAGCTGTACCTATGACAAGGGCCTAGGAATCGGGAGTCAAAATCCCCAAAAAATGACCATAACTTCACTTATTTTATAATGGATGATTTTCACATATTTGACGTAGATTACCACCCCGCGTCAGTATCAAGTGTTGTTAGACCCGTACCAGTGACAAGGCTCCAGCCAGACACCCACAGTTCGCGGATTTTCCTATGGAAATTTATTCTGTTTTACCAATTTCACGCATTTGGGCCACTTTGCTGCTTTTAACTACAAATACTTCAGCCAGACACCTCAAAACTCGGGAAATTTCACTACTTTTCACTGCGCTTTCACATGTTTAAGCGGGTTTGACAAACTTTGGCTACTTTTAAATAGCAGATCTTCACACATGTGTCGTAAAATGCTATCCTTAAGTGGAATCAAGCATTTCTAGACATCGTCCCATGGAAAAAACTTCAGCCAGACACCTCAAGGTTCGGGAACTTTTATTTTCCTATTAATTTGCTTTCTCTTGTTTGTCCCACTTTTACTGTTTTTAAATGACAGATATTTTCACATGTTTCGTAGGATACTATGCTTAAGTAATTTCAATCATTTCTAGACTTCGTCCCATGCCAAAAACTTCAGCCAGACACCTCAAAGCTCGGTATTTTCACTAATTTTTGAATAGGAAATATAATATTTGAATAAGAAATATAATGAAAAGAAAAATGAAAATGCATCCAAAAAAAATTTAAAAAAATGACAACATAAATACTAAAAAATGTATTTTAAGTGTGGTTATTTGGTGCTTTTGCTGATGGTTATATCCGAACTTTTTTTGTTTACAGGTGTAAGAATATATCCATAGGGCCGATTTCACAATCTACGCTTGACGCAAACTGGGATTTAATTGACGTATTTTTTACGGTTACTGTCAAATTAATCGCAATTAGCATTAACCGGCTTTTCGAAAATGGTCCTTAATCTCTCAACACTTAAATCGAAAGGTTTTGTCGCATTAGTACGACGCAAAAGGTTTTTAAACGTTATTTTTAGGTAAATATGGTTTCTAATACGCATTTTTGAAGAAGATATATTTTTTGAACCCTTTTAGTTATTTTAAAGCAGCTTCATGGATCCTATTTTGTAAATATTTTTACTTTACAAACCATGTTTTTTTCCTATATAAAAAATCCCCAAAATTAAAAAAAACATAACCAAAAAAATTATTTGTTGAGGTGGCAGCGCTCTGGGATCAACTGGCAAAAGATACGAATGAAAACTAACACAGTTTATGTCAAAGTGAAAATACCTTTATTTTTTTATATCATGGTTCATGGTCTCAATAATGGAATATGTCTCCAAACGATTTTGGAAAAGTGAGAAAAACATCGTCGGTTTTGCGCAGAAAGCCGAAATTCAGAACTAAAAATTCAGAAAGCTAAAATGTAGAAAGTAATCAGATTGCAGGAAAAACATTAAATTTTGCGCTTGCTGAATTTTGGCTTTCCAAAATTTTCTTTCTGAATTTTGGCTTTCTGAATTTTTGATTCTGAATTTTGGCTTTCTGAAAAAATGGTTTCTGTCTAAAGTTTTCTGAATAATATTGTTTCTGTATTTGTGGGGTGAACCTTTTTTTTGCAGTTATCTTAATATTTTTGCACAGAGTAAGCTGTTTTGGACTTTGTCTGAAGGAGATATATTTGATGAGAAGGAGATATAGAGATTTTCAAGATCGGATGTAAAAAAGGTAGAAACTAACAACCATTTGGGTAGTATTTTAAAGGATAAAAAAATATCCAGAAACCCCCTCAACAAAAGTTTTAAATTTAGGGATGTTCTTCTGCAACTTTTTTGTATCGACCTGGTCTAATGTACATATGTATAAAATACACTATAGGGCAGTTCACGAGTAATTTTATATGGGTTGACAAAATTATGGAATTGAATAAAAATTCACCAGATAGTGAGCGACTTTATTAATTCGCTATAGTAAGTAAAATGGCAACCAACAATGTATTTGGAAATCTTTAAAAGATCGTTTACTTAAAAAATGTCATCTAGAACTATCAATTCACCTTTTACAAACTAATAAGTAATACTTGGGACCTCTGCTAATATAGCTGAAAGTGATCCTCGTACAATGGTTCGCAATGATAATTTGGATAACGCTGGAATCCATATGCTATTAATTGTGAACTGTCCTTACAAACATGCATATTTTAAAAACATACACACAAAATGGTTCGTAACCCTCTTGAAGGCCACATGTGGTGAAAAACTTTAATGAATCGACATCCTGGCCGTATATTAATCTCGCTTTTTGTCCTACACCTAGGGTGCATGCAGGTACAAATCCTACCCCTTCAGCAGTTACGTCCGCAAAAGTAGTCTCGCCGCCTAAAGCATCCATCAAAAGCTCGCCGTTGAGTGAAAAACCTGTATGGTTAGAATAGATCAATAATAAATAATTTGTTTACAAGTAATAAAGATGTTTTTAGTTAAAAAGGTATTAATTAAGCAAAACAAAAAATCGCAACAGTCTCCGCACAGGGGTTTTTAGCCATTATTTGATTAATCTCTTTTTTAAAGGTATTTCACCAAATTTATAATACCGTCGGCCTCTTGTCATATACACAATTGTATATGTACATTAAGCTGTTCCTTAAAAAAATATGTTTTTCGCCGGGCGGAATATGATAGATTTTGCTCTAAAAATAAGCTGTGCAAAATTTCATTCGAATTGGATAACTTTTAGAACTTGCACGTTGCATTTGAAAATTTTAAAAACTATATGCATTCAAGGTGCAGCAGATTATATAAAAAATGTATAGCCGTAAACTAGGTACGCGTTTATTACGTGAAAAAGCGTGCAGATTCCGATTCTGAAGAGAAAAATCAAAAATTCGCTATAGGTCTTGGGATTTCGCAAAGTTATCGTTTTTAAAAAATTGAGAAAATACCATTTTTGTTTTTTACGAAAAATCTCCAGCTTGCTTATCCGATCGAACCCATATATTCACCGCATCAAAGGTCTTCGATAGCTCTAAAAGTCCGTCATATAATGGGTTTCAATCATATGCCCAGTTTAAGAGCTATTCGCAGGTTTAGTCGAGAAATTTTACGAATTTCAAGTCACAGTGTCATTAATTGCTAAGTACATTGAAAAGGTATAATTATTTTGCCTTGATTTTTATGTCGTTTTAAAGCTTAATCAAACAAAATTTATCTTAATTATTTTCTTATCGGCTCAATAGTAGCAAAGCTATATTGTATCAAAATAAAATTAAAAAGGTTATTAGCAGGGCAACCAAAAATATGTGTTTTATGCGCATAAAAAAATCCTTAAAAACAGCATAATATGCTCTTAAAATATGCGCTAAAAAATTTTTTTTAATTAATTCTCAAGTTCAAAACATTTTCTTAAAATAAACTTTTATTTCCTTTATCGAAGAATATAACGAAATAATAAGTTTTAAAAATAATAGTATTCCAGGCGAAGAAGACAGAAAATAGATTGAATACGGAAGTGATTCGGACCATGGGTTTTTTTATGCGTTATCTTTCTGGCCTACTAGAGAAAATTAAAGGATAAAAAATATTTTTTAAAATATGCAGAGCGTTCTTATCTGCAGCTATTTAAATAAATTTTTTTTGTTTTTAATTATTTCAGTAATGGTAACAGCTAAACTAATAAAAACCTAATTATTTGAACTTATGCATGTTGCTGTTAAAATAAACAACAAACATTTGCACTAAGTTTTCGAAAAGACTGCGTCTATTAGCACGACAAGCAGCTTTATACACGGAAAAACTTCTCTATATCTCAACTGAGCTAACTAGTGCATATTTAAAGGCAGCAATTTCTGATATTGAGAATGTTTCAATAGGCTCCGTTTCATTCGAATTTTGCTCAGAAATTTTACTAGTTTCTTTTAAACATTTGCAAATTTTAGTTTTACATAGTCGCGGTCACATTTATCAATAGCTTCTTTTCATCTTGAACTATTTTAATTTGATCAACTAGATTTAAATTACTTGTTTGAAGTCGCTTTATAGCTTCAGCTAAAATAGAAAAGTTATATTTTATATAAATAAGTTGCAAACTTAAATTGGGACTTTTGAATAATTCTTGCATATCTTTCACAGATTGTGAATGCTTTGCATCCAACATACTAGCGATCCGTTCTATTTTTTGATAGCTTTCTGCATAATAAACTGCGGCCCGTATCCAAGTTCCCCACCACGTAATGACTGGTTGTGTCGGCAATGGTAGTTCATGTTTGTTACATTTCTTTCAGAAATGATTTTTTGCTTGCTACTAGTCGGTCAACATTTTTAGTTTTCGACAAGTGTTGGGAAGCCCAAAAGTTAAAGGCGATTTCAATTTTTATCGCAGTTGGAATTAAATTTAAAATATGCAAAATCTTTCAAAGTTAAATATATGAATTTATCCCGAAATATGCTAAAATATGCATTTATAATGAAATATTCAAAAATATGCATTTATTACGAAATATGCAAAAATATGCCCTAACAAATGTAGCTTAGACTCTTTCTTTGTATGTAAATCGCATTCGTATTCAATCTATTACATCACAGCTTGTAACACAAAAAATATGCATTTGCATAGTTTTGGTTGCCCTGGTTATTAGTGTTCGCTGTATATCAATACATACTACGAGGTGACTTGAAATTGTGCTCTATTCCTCTCATTAATCTGCTAATAGCTTCTAACCTGGTCATCTGATTGAAAACCATTATATATGAATGCCTATAGTTTTTAAAATTTTCAATTGCAATGTGCAAGTTCTAAAAGTTATCATATTCCTCGCGGCGAACCCAACATTTGCAAAAAAAGTTGACATAAGGAACAGCTTAATGAACATAGTTTTGTATATTACCTGCAACAAAGTGTGAGATTAATCTCTAAAGAGATTTGTCCTCGAATAATCCCCGCTCGAAAAAATGCGATCAATTTATTCCATATAAAGAGACTTAAAACAGGATTAGTCTACTGTTCCTCTGCGATTGATCTCAGATTAATCACATTTTTTGCAGGGTTATATGAGAAAATCAAGTTCAATTGTTTATTGTAATGAAAAATTATATGAATTTTTTTTTTGAAATTCATGTTGCTTAGGATGCAAAATATTGTGGTTTCTTTATACCCATGTTAGCTGGTATTTTCCTCAAGCATAGATCAACCATGGTTAATTGAGATATCGGAATTATGGCAAGAGGACGACGATATGTTAATTATTTGTACAGCTTTAAATTTGATTGGATAATAATACTGTTATCAATTATTGAGAAAAGCTGCTAATTTGATCATGCTGTTATATAACTTGGTAGAAGCTTGAGCGCTTTGTTGTGGTTCTCTAGAAACTAGTTATTAAACATATCAGTATACAACTAGAATGGGGCAGTTATGTGGTATCCGTCCGAAAATTATTGTTGTATACTGATTTGTTTCCTGACTAGTTGTTACTTCACTGCAGGGTAAATACAAAGTTTTTGTTTTAATGCTAAGGACATGCTCGTAACAGTTTCTCTTTTTCCCTCTAGGCATCTATAAAAATAATTACGTCTTTTTACTAAAAGATCCTTCAGTCAATATCTCATTACCAATATTTGTGGGAATTTAATGCTCTTAGTTACTGTTTTAATTTCTGACCATATTAAAATTAATTGTATAAAGTTTTGCAACTTTTGAAATATGTACATTAAGGCATATCGCTCTATATCAGCCATGGCCGCGTAGTGGCTCAATCTGCTCACTGCGGCTCTACAACAACAACATCTTGCTCTTTGTGGCTCACAACAACAAACCAGATTCACCAAGAAATACAAAAAAATCATTGCAATATTATTCTTGGAATACCGTTAGTGTCTCCATCACGGCACACACTCAATGCATTCGAATGTGAATGCATAACGGTACACACACGATCTCATAGGTACATACGTATATGAGTACATATGTTTGTACATATACAATGCGTATTAGGGGTTGAATACATACTTACATACATAGATATGTATGTACATATATGTGTGCATATGCATTTGTAGTTGTATTTTTTTAATTGCACTGCAAACTAGTTGCGGCTACTTTTCTTTGTCTTAGCTCAATAACACTATCCGACAAAATATCGAAGCAGTATTAGCGGAGATATTGACGAATTAGTAGTCCTACTTTTTTTATCTCAAAAACAGAAATTTCAAAATATCTCAAAAACTGTTCTACTTTTAAATCAAATGTTTACATATTTGGAATCAGCAGGAAATTTTACATAGGAATCATGTATCAAATGTCGAGGAGTTGTAAATTTTTGAAAATTTGTCGGATAGTGTAATTAATCTTTCGGGTAGTTTTTTGTAATTCCAGGAACGATGTTGGTGTAGAAAGTATGACGTTGTTGTTGCGCTCAGTAGGTTTAAAGCGCTTGCTATCCATGCTCTATATAGAAGAAAAAAAGGTTAGCGTGTGTCACCTTTATTTGAAAGTTTATGTCGAAAAAGTGATTAGCGTTCAAATTTTATTTTTAGACATTCGTAAAAATCCGCTAAATCGCGTTTTTGCTAACTTTTTAAACCGAAACGAACTTAAGTCGAACGAAGATTTTCAATGTCAAAATAATAAATAACACAAATAGGTTATTACCTAGTAACCAAAATATACTTTTCGAAAGCCTTTCAATGCGCTGAATCCGAATATGGAGTCAGTTTTGCCAAATTGGTTCTGGTTTTTAAATATTCTCCCGGAATTTTTTTCCCTCGGATCCCTAGGGAAACGAATAATTGGAGAATACCTATTTGAAATATTGGAAATCCTCTGTTTCGGCAATTGGCAGGATGTAATGAATTTTTTAAATCTTATTTTTGTCGTTATATTTTTTTTGGAACTTGAGATATTTTAGGTTAGGTTATTTTTATTTTAAGAAGATTACCTTTGTAATAAATAAAATTAATTAAGAGCATTAAACTAATATCTCAACAAACACGGAGCACCAAAAACTCAAACGTTTGAGAAAACATGTATTCTCAACTTTTTTTTAAACTTGGTTTATATAACAGAATTATTTGTTGAATTATTTCAATTAATAAATATTAAATAAAATTTAAATGTATAAATGAAAACTCGCTTTTTATTGAAATTAGTATTTGTTTTGCATTATTGGCAGCTCTGAATAAAATGAGAGCAAGTGGATTCCATTTCCATTCACTCCGCTCAGTTTGAGAAAAGTTTGAAAATTCTGCATTTCTCAATTTGAAAATAAAGGAAAATTCCATATTAAAAATGTGCCGTTTTCCTTGTGAATGCTATCAACGTTTATTTGAGTTAAATTTGAAAACGAACTGTTGAGATTTGAGAATATGATTGATTCTCAAATGTATCTCAAATTGATATTTTCCACAAATATTTGTTGGGATATTTCAAATCGTCAGAAGAAATTACGACTGATCTAAAATTTTAAGTCGTCTTTAACTTTTAGAACAGACAGTATATATACATACATAGTGAGCCAAATCGCATAACAGCAATAATAATACATATTAAAAGCACTAAACCCTTGTAAAAGCAAAAAAGTTGTGTTTTAATCAAGGAAAAATCATTTGTTAGTTGAACAATCGAAAATGCTACTAACCATGCTTTAGGATTCACAATTCAAAATATTTATGTAAGTACATACTTATTGAATATTATTATTGAATATTCCGGTCTTGACAAAAAGTGAAAATTGAGACAAATTCTTATGAGGGGACTTAGGGTGATTCAAATAAAAAAATTGGTTTTTATTTCGGTCTTACCTGAAAATTTAGGTATGGATGAGAAAATAAGCCTTGCAAAAAATTAGCGCTCTAACTTAACCTTTAGGGGTGGCTATTTTTTTCCCCCCTTCCCAAAAATTTTGTATGGGGAAAAATAGCATTTTTTTTAAAGTGAATTTTCTTTAAATTTTTGAAACTTTTTTCAAAATATTTTTACATACTCTTAAAGTTGAAGCTTTGAAGCTTCCAAAATGGAATGCCATGTGCGATTATCTTAAATATTAAAATAATTACAGCCATTTAAAATTTACTAGATTTTATACGTGTTACTGTGTATGTGTGTGCAATAGTACAAAACTCAGTCATTTTCAAATGGCTGTAATTATCTTAAAAGTTAAGATAATCGCACATGGTTTACCATTTTGGAAGCTTCAAAACTTCAACTTTAAGAGTATGTAAAAATATTTTCAAAAAAGTTTCAAAAATTAAAAGAAAATTAACTTAGAAAAAAATGCCACTTTTCCCAATAGAAAATGTATGGGAAAGGGCGAAAAAAATAGCCACCCCTAAGAGTTAAGTTAGAGCGTTAATTTTTTGCAAGGCTTATTTTCTCATCAATACCTAACTTTTTAGGAAGTAAGACCAAGTCGACCTTTTTTTTGATTCACCCTCGGGGACATCCATAAATTACGTAAGATCAAAAAGCAACTTTTAGACCGGATTTCACCAACCAGTCTTAACTTAGTTAAGTCGTTTTTTTCGACTTGTTCAGTTTCACCATCGAACTAAGCCAATTCGCAAATTAACCAACTTCCCTGCTGACTTATTTTTAACTAAGTCAATATATCGTGTAAGGCTGCGCTCACACTGCAGCCGCCCGATAAAATAGAACGCGCTCGAATTTCTCTGATGTTGTCGGATGAAAAAGTCGGTTGCAGCCTGAACGTAGCCTAGTGCTATGGATACACACGCGGAGGTTATCTCCAATAAATATTCTTTAATCAAATCCAAATTTTACCCTAACACACAAAATTGAAGATTAACAATCGCCGCCATCTAATGCTTTGGTTGTATTACTTGCGGTTTAAAACTAGATGTCGCTGAGGATCGTTTATTTTTTGGTGACTCTAGTATCGAGTAGTGGAAAAATCGCAATATTGGTAGTTGTCCTTGCTATTTTTGTTTATTTATCGGTGACAGTAGCGGTCAAACCGTTATTTCGTTTCCTGAAATCTGCTCAAATTTTCTTCATTTTTGGGAGTTTATAATGAATATTATGCTCAAGTTAACTCCCAAAAGCGTAGTTAATTAGGAATTTGCACTATTGTATCAGGCCTATAAGACGTCAAGTGCGGGAGCAAAGCATAGACGTCAAGAAAAAACTATTAGAAGGTCAGTTGTTATTTTGTGTTTCATTCTAACATTCGTAGAGATAGGAGTTCCTTTAAAAACACCATTTTGACTTGCGTGCGCAGGGTGAAAACGTAATGCTGATTTCGTTTCAACAGAAAATGTGCCCTTGCACGGTGAAAATCATTGTGAATATCATCATTGTAAATAAATTTGGCACTTTGTTTTTGATTTCCTCTTTTGTTTCATCTCTAGGACAGACCGCCATGTTAATGTGTGCCGGATGTAAATAAAATGTCACAAAATGTAAATTAATCGCACTTATTATTATTCAGAACTATGTGCACCTTGCACGGGCGTTAAAACGAAATCACCATAAAAAAAATACTACTATGTACAAAGTATCGGGTTCGGGTTGCTGTGTGCAAAATTATACAAGTCGCTCAGTTCCACAGAGCCAAAAATGCCTAATAAAATTAATAAGATTGTCTTCATGATCAGTTTTTGGGCAAAGGTGGAAACGAAGAAAAAACTATAGGGAAATCTCTATGGTTTTAAGAAGAAATTCTTTTTAAAAAAACTATACAGCTGTAATTAGACGCTCGCAAGCATTAGTATACGATGGCCGGATGGTTAGCAGCTGGGTTTAGCATTCCAAAAATTGTAAGTTCGATTCTCTCTCTTTTTTTTCTTAATTAGAAATGTTAAAAAGAAAATCTTCTCAATTATATTTATGTGATTTTCCTTTGAAAACATTAACAACTATACACATATGTATCAGTAATTAGACGCTGGTAATCAAAAGTGAGCGATGGCCTGATGGTTAACAGCTGGGTTTATCATTCCGAAAATTGTAAATTCGATTCTCGGTGAAGGCAATATCATTTATTTTTCATTTGAAATATTAAAAAGAAAATCTTCTCAATAACATTAAAAATATTGTCTCTACAATAGTGTGAAGCACATCTTCTTAAAGAAAAACTATACAGATATCTTATCATTTTTGTTCTATTTTTATACCTTTCATGAACATGAAATGGTATTATAACTTTGGTCCGATGTTTGTAAGTATGAGAAGAAGAAGAGATAGACCCATCAATAAGTATACCGAAATGATCAGGATGACGAGATGAGTTGATTTAGCCATGTCCGTCTGTCTGTCTGTCTGTCTGTCTGTCTGTTTGAACGCAAACTAGTCCCTCAGTTTTTGAGATATTTGGCTGAAATTTTGTATGCGGCCACCATTTTCCAATATAGGAATCATTTGTCGGAACCAGCAAGATCGGACCGATATTACATATAGCTCCCATACAATCGATTGTTCCGATAAACGGATTTTGGGCTATAACTCCTGTAATTAAACACCTAGGAAAGTGAAATTTTTTAAGTATCGCTATTTTTATATGTGAAATATCGATGTTGAAAATCATCGAGATGAGATAAATATTTCACATAGCTCCCATACAATCGATTGTTCCGATAAACGGATTTTGGGCTATAACTCCTGTAATTAAACACGTAGGAACGTGAAATTTTGTAAGTGTTGCTATTTTTAGATGTGAAATATCGATCGATATAACTCCTGTAATTAAACACGTTGGAACGTGAAATTTTGGACGTATCGCTATTTTTATATGTGAAGTATCTATGTTGAAAATCATCGAGCTGGGATAAATATTTCACATAGCTCCCATACAATCGATTATTCCGATAAACGGATTTTGGGCTATAACTCCTGTAATTAAACACGTAGGAACGTGAAATTTTGGACGTATTGCTATTTTTATATCTGAAATATCGATGTTGAAAATCATCGAGATGGGATAAATATTTCACATAGCCCCCATACAATCGATTATTCCAATAAACGGATTTTGGTAGATAACTCCTGTAGTTATATAGGTAGGAACGTGAAATTTCGTAACTATTGCTATTTTAGAATGTGGAATGTCGGTGTTAAAAATCAATGAGATTGGACCAATATAACACATCGCCCCCATATAATCGATAGTTCCGATAATTTCGGTATGAGCTCAAGTTAAATTCACACAGGCTGTACTGGGATCAAACAGTGAAAATCGTTACGCTTATTCATGAAAGGTATTTAGCCTTCGGCACAGCCGAAGACAGCTTTCCTTACTTGTTATTAGGTACCTTTGGCTCTGTGTGGTGAAACCCAAAAGTAAGTTGGCCCCAAATATGGCTAACTTAAGTCAAAATTTAGTTTTAGCTTAGTCGCGATGGTGAAACCGGGCCTTACACTGCCTTGTTGCCGAAAAATAGAACGCCATGGTGATATTGATGAAATGTTGCAAACAGGTATAACTTATAGCAGTATCCAGCTATGAGATTTTTTTCTTTATAATATTAAGTATTGTCAATCTAGATTTTATTGAGGAGAATATATAACGTAAACTGCAATGCCCCGTATAATACCCAGGGAGCGTTCTTAGATCCTTAAATTAATAAGATGCTCTTTGTGATGGTTCTATAAAGAGTTTGGCCTGCCTCTGTCCTGGGCTGCTATGTTGCTTATGGGCTCCCTAACGTGAGCCTTGCTGAGCGTACAGAAGGGTTCTGGACCATAAAATGCTGTTAGAGCACCTTCCTCTGCAAGTTGGTCTGCTTTTTTGTACTGCCATTCCCTTCATGCCCTGGGACCCAACCTAACAAAACTTTTTTTCAGGCTCGCAGATCTTTAAGTACTGGGACGCACTCATCAGAAAGCTTCGAAGTTGTTATTTAGTCGGTATCGGCTTTTATGCCAGCGGCCCTAAGACTACAAGGCAGTGTTCGGACTTGAATATTTTATGTGGTGGTAGAAATTGCAAAGACATTGAAAAACAATTGAGACATTGAAAATTCCACAATTGATTTCCTAGTATGCACTTATTAAACAAAGGCTACCATTTTTTAAAACAGTTCACTGCCTAGTTTTCATAAATTTTTTGCCAAGATTGGTGTCTTAAGACGCGTCTAGACCCGGTGGGGTGCAATGAAGCCATACGCAATAACGCCATATGGCTTTATTTCGCAAACCAAATGGAAATAAGGCCATATGGCGATATTTCCAACTTGGTTAAATCGCAAAGCGAAATAAAGCAATACCGAAAATTGTCTCAAAAAAGTAATAAGGCCATAATATTGACTTTAAGGAGGTAAAACTTAAAATAAATGGCAAGCAAGGTGGTATCGCGCCGGGCCGCAACGCGGCGCCGCCCTCCGCGAACCCGCAACGCGCGGCCGTAACGCGGGCTGGGCCGCGAACGCGTATATGTTATGGACGACATACTTTGAAAGGAAGAACTTGATTCCTATACATTGTTGTGAGTAATATTTTATGGTGACACGTAATAGTGTCAATGGTAATAGTGTCAATTGACACTATTTCCAGGGTAACTGGGAAATAATGTCAATTTTGGAAATGGAAATAGTGTCAATTGACGCTATTGCTATTTTGTGTTGTAAGAGATGGATTTTTATTATATGATTATTTACAAAATTATGGTTTCTCCTTTTACGACATGTGCACTATTAGTGATTTTAACCTTCCGTAAAAGGAAAAATTCCCTTCTACTATTTTATAATTTACAAAATTATGGTTTGCCCCTCGTGAGGGGTGGATACCTTGCCACGGTACGAGGGCTTAAGTCGATAGCCACAGGGCTACGCTGCCATTGTGATCATAGCTCCGTACGGCACTTCATCACGAGAGCAGCCTAGCCTCTCTGGCGCGACGACAAACATCTTCCCCCTCCTAATCCAGGGTGTTATGCGAAACCGTACCCATTGGACGTTTGCAGCCGGGAGGCAAATCGTGGCTGTATTTGAACGGAGCCTCTCTGATACCGTGTCGCCTCAGAGAGTAAGCATGGCCTTACCGCGGTACGGTGCTCTGCCACGGCGGACGACACATTTCCCCTACTCTTCCCTTGACCCTAAGCTGGCCTTGTCCGGCGATGGGTCGTACGAACAAGATGAACTCAAATAACCTAAATAAAAACGAAAAACATAAAAAAACAAACAACGCCAAATTTCACTCCTCAGCAAAGGATAGCTATGGAGGAGCAGGCGAGAAAGCAACAACAACGCCGGAGGACAACCTCCGTTCCACAATCAAGGGGGGGATCGACAGCGATGGCAACTACGAGTCGGTCAACCAATCCTCTATCGAGTAAGATTGACTTGATGGGAGCTAGCACCAGTGCGGTTGCCAACGCAGCTAAGCGGACAACGGCGGATGCTAAACTCCCATCAACCGCTGATATGAAAACCAGTATCTTTACGTCTGTGGCAGCGGTTCACGACCTGGCCTCGGAGTTTCGAAGGAGAAGGAAGCTGAAACTGAGATTTCGGCAAAGAGAGCGACCGCGATGGCAACTACGGGTCCGCACTCCCGGGATACATCTCCCCGCCGCTTCACATACCACGAGAAAAGATTGGCTGCAAAGATCCTGAAGAGGTATGAAGGGGTACCGCAGGAATCGCTGTCGCCGAATTCCAGTAAATCGGCAGAGCTAGCGAAAGCTGTGATACCGGATTTCCACAATTCTTACATGCCAAAGAGGTTAAAAGTTAACCCTTTCAAGCGCCAGAGATCGGACCTGCAGTTAATTCCCCCTCCCAAGCGGCATCAGAATACCCCTGGAGCGGGCAATCTAAGTTTTGCTGAGGTAACCAAGGACAGGATCCTTATAGGCGTCCTTGACCGAGGCAATGACCGTCTGGCCATCCCCAAGGACCGGTGGCGTTACGTGCGAAATGAACTCGGCAACATTCTTCTCAACGTTGCTCCGGAGTTTCCGGGTAGTTCGGCGCGAGTAACGGATGCGGGTTGGCACCAGGGTCAGATTAAATTACTCTAATGCGAGGATGCAAAAACCGTAGCACTGTACAAGACAGCAGCTGCTAAACTGGGTGAGGTCTACAAGGGAGCAAAGATAGAGGTCGTCGACTGGAAGGACATTCCAGCTCGTCCAAGGGCAAGGGCGTGGATTCCGGCCATCCCTGACGAACCCGAGAGAATTCTCAGGATGCTACGGCTAATGAATCCGTCCCTCCCAACGCATGACTGGAGTGTCAATCTGGTCGGGGATGCGGTAGGGCCCGACAGACAGGTGGTGTTCACCATGAATAAAGAGTCAATCGAGCCCCTGAAAAGGTGCAATGGCCTAGTACACTACAGCGTAGGCCAGATCGTTATCCACGTATATCGTGGTGATGCTCAATGCACTGCCTTCTCGGCTGCTCCGGGGGAACCGGAAAACGAATTACCAGAAGAGGAAGCGGAGGATTCCGATGCGGAAAGCATGTTATCCGCCACGTCACTTGGCGATAGTGCTGTGAACAACTCGAAGATGGAGGACAGCCTACAGGACGAGGAAGTCCTCGACGTCACGGTGGTAGCAGCCAACGCTGAGCGATTCACATCTAACGCTACAGGCAGCAGGACTCCTGCAACGCCATATCGGGCAGTTAATCGGAACACCTCGTCGTTGATAGGCAACCTCCGGGATGGGGCAAACCTCGACGATATGGGGACGGCAGGGAAGTCTGTGCGCTCTCATGTTGGTGGTGCTTCAGATTAATCTGCACAAATCTAAAGTGGCTTCGGCTGCTTTAAGTAGTCGTCTTTCTAAAGGCGACGTGGATGTGGTCCTCATCCAAGAACCCTGGGTCAATAGCTCGAGAATCTGCGGATCGGGGACTAAGGGCTTCAAGCTCATTCGAGCCAGCGAGGAGAGCAAAGTCAGAACGTGCATTTTGGTCAAGTCTGAGTTGAACTCCTTTCTCCTAACTAACTACACCAATGGTGATATTACCGCTATCAGTCTAACGGTGGACAGCACCCGCCTGACGGTGGCGTCGGTCTATATGCCCTACGACGCCGAAGAACCCCCACCACAAACGGAGGTGAACGACCTGGTGTCAAATTTCTGCACGGGTAATCTTATTATTGGAGCGGACGCTAATGCTCACCATGTCCAATGGGGGAGCTCCGATATCAATGCCAGGGGCTAGTCTCCGCTCCGCAAATCATGCCGGAAACAATTTAACAAGGCCAAGAGCCTCGGCTCTGAGCCTCATTGGCACGAATATAAAGCTAAACTAAGGGCGTTCAAAAAAGCTCTGAGACAGGCGAAGAGAATTTCGTGGAGAAATTTCTGCACTGGCGTCTAAAAGATCGACGACACAGCGAGACTTAGACGAGTCCTCTCGAAAAGTCAAACAGCCATCAGCTATTTGCGAAAACCTGACGGAACCTGGACCAGCACGGAAGAGGAAACCCTTGAGCTACTCTTGAATACAGATTTTCCGGGGAATCTGCATGACGCACCACTAGCACCTGCAACAAACCTGGCAGTAAATATACCCATCACTGAGGAAAGGGTAAGGCGGGCAGTTAAGAGCTTTGAACCGTATAAGGCTGCCGGGCCGAACGGGATTATCCCCGCGCAACTTATAAACACGTTGGAGACATCGGCTAAATGGCTGGTATTTCTCTTCACAGCCTGCCTGGCTCTCAACCACATTCCGGGCTCCTGGAGAAGCGCCACGGTAGTGGTTATCCCTAAGGCTGGGAAGGCATCCCACTACGAGCCAAAAGATTACAGACCGATTAGTCCCTCGCCCTTTGTAGTGGCATACGCAGACGATTTAGCTATTGCATTCAGAGGCAAGTTCCCACAAACTCTGTGTGACCTGATGCAAGTAGCACTGCGAGAGGTTTCGAGGTGGTCCTCTCGCTGCGGACTTAGTATCAACCCGGGGGAAGTGGAACTTGTCCTCTTCACCAACCGGTACAAAATACCGCCACTAAGCCTACCAGAACTAGATGGCACGCGCATGGGCTTGTCGGATAAGGCCAAGTTTCTAGGCATAGTTTTGGACAGGATATTGAATTGGAAGGAGAATGTTCTTCAGCGCCAGAAGAAAGCTTGCATCGCTCTTTACACATGCAAAAGAGCCATTTGCAAAAAATGGGGGCTCAGCCCTAGAGTATGCAGTTGGATCTACACGGCCATCATTCGCCCAATCATGCTGTATGGAGTCGTCGTATGGTGGCCGGCGCTGAGCAAGGCAACATACCTGAATCTGTTGCGAAAAGTCCAATGATCCAATATGATCTGTATAAGCGGTGCGCTAAGGACAACGCCCAACGAAGCCCTCCAGGTCATTCTGGGCATTTTGCCACTTGATCTGGAAGGGGTTCGGTCAGCGGCGGCATCAGCTCTGCGCCTAAGAGAAAGCTCCAGTTGGGGTGCGGGTACTATTGGACACTTCAGTATTCTGGAATCTGACCACTACAGTCGGGGATAGCTGTTTCAAAATAAACATTCCCAGCAGAGAAGACTGGGAGAGGACGGATTGGTGTCCCGAAGCAAATGGGCTCGAAGTTGGACGGCAGAGTTGGAGGAGGGGTTTATTCAAGGGAATTGGACCTTGAGCTCTCCTTCAGACTACCTGATATCGCTATTTTCAGCGATAGCCAAGCGGCAATCAAATCCCTTGGCTCATACACGTTCAACTCTGAACTGACGCTTAGCTGTCGTCGATCTCTTCAGGAGATGGCCCAACAGAACCGCGTAAACCTCATATGGGTCCCGGGACATAGGGACATTGAGGGAAACTGTAAGGCAGACGAGCTTGCCAGGCAGGGCACGACCAAGCAGGTTCTTCAGGATAAAGAGCGCTTAGATATGCCGTTTGCCACATGCAAACTAATGCTGAAGGAGCACACACTCCGTCAAGCTAACGAAAGATGGCTGCAATCCCCAGGGTGTCGGATATCGAAACAAACCTGGCCAAAATGGGATCTTAAAAGGTCTAGACGCATTTATGCCCTAACTAGGAGGGAAATCTGCATATTGATAGGGGTATTAACCGGTCACTGCCTCATTGGTAGGCATGCAGAAAGGCTAGGTGTGCCCTACCGACGATGCTGCAGGAGTTGCAAAGATGATGAGGAGGAGGAAACAGTGGAGCACCTCATTTGCAACTGTCCGGCTTTAAGCGGCACGAGAACGCGCTATTTGGGAGTTCCGTTCCTAGATAGCCCAAGCCAGATCGCGGAACTGGGCATAAAGGACTTGATGGGCTTCATAAAGTCATCTAAGTGGTTCGAGGAGGAGTAACGGTGTCGGTTTAGGAGTGTCAGTCCGGGATTCTGCTATGTGGAAAATCCCAACAACTCAGGGATTTCCATATGGCTGGGTCCCGGGACTGACTTTCCTTGTGTTGGTGGTATCACAACGGGCCTTTCAAAACTGGCCTAAGTGTGCCTCTGCGGCAGCCACTTGAACCTACCTAAATTATGGTTTCTCCTTTTACGAAATGTGCACAAATTTCAATGAATGGGCATGTTTTAACACTTTTGACACTATTTCTATTTCAGTTTGAAAATAGTGTCAATCACTTATTTTCCATTTTCTTGTTGAAACTAATTCCATTTCGAAAGCGCAATAGTGACAATTGACACTATTTCCAATTTACCATGGAAATAGTGTCAATTGACACTATTACCTGTCACCATATTTTATACTATCTCAAAAAACTGTGTTTTGGAAAAGGCGCAAATTTGGTTTCCAAATTTTTATTTTTTAATATGATATGTATAAATTTAAAATCTCTACATATAATGAAATTGTAATAAATATATATAGCGTATATGGTAACCCACGATATATTTTGTTGAACTGTGAATAAGTTTTTCTTTTCCAATTTGTTAAGTTTACATTATATGTGTATGTAAACATTATTAATGACTTGCCGATACTTTATAAAATAGAGGCAAATTTATTACTAATAAATTAATGAAGATCTGTTTTATTATTTACAGATTTTGTATAATACCAATATAATTTTTATATTTTTCACTAGGCCGCTATCTTATCTAAAAATCATGTTTTGAAAATGGCAATAAGGCCATACTGGCTTTATTTCCATTAGCAATAGGAAATAAGGTAATCAAGGTCTCAAACTGATTGGAAATAAAGCCGTATGGCGTTACTGAGTATGGCTTCATTGCACCCCACCGTCTAGACCCCAGTATTAATACCTGATCGAAAAGGGGAAATGAGTTTCTGTGAGAAGATATGAAAGGAGGGGAGTAAAAACAGCACCCTTTTTCATGCAAGTATAAGGAAAACGCATACAATTTTTAATAAGGGGCAAAAAAAATTAGTTCAGTAAAGCGGTTGCTAAAATATACGATTTACTGAAAAAGTTGTCATGGTTGTTAAAATATCAGATACTGGCGCCAGGATTCGTTCTTTCGCACATTGCAAAATTTTACCAAAAAAAGTTTGTTTTAAAATTTGGGAGTACTTTTACGTGAGCAATTTAAGTTTTTCATACATAGCTATAAAAAGGTGGTAGATTTCCAAGCATGCGTGGTAGAATTGATAGACACTCAAAAAAGTGGTAGATCTACCACTAAAGTGGTAGAAGTCCGAACACTGCTGCAAGGCCTGACTGTCCGACATAATATAGATCCGCTCCTAGAAGATAGTCCTCTTCGAAGGCATTCTCTAAAACATATTTCTATTGCATGGGTTTCGGCTTGAAAGATAGTGGGGTAGTTACAAATATGTACCGAATTTTTGTAATTCGATCTATGGATTGAACCTGCAAAGTTTCGCGTGATCCTAAGCTTACTTGCAATATAGGCCTATTTATGAAGTTATTCACAATCTTTATATGTCCTGTTATATTTTCGATTTTTAGATAAGATATATTTTGAAGTCTTAACGCAGCAGGTGTGCCTCCTTCTCTGTCAGAATAAGGAAGGGAGATATTCCCACAAGGGCACTTAAAGCATCATTAGCACACGTTCTCATTGCACCTGTTATACCGACACAGACTAGCCGATGCATTTAACTTAATTTAGATGCCGCTGTTTATTAAATGATCAGTACGTCATAAAGTCGAGTGCAGGCGAAAAATCCACTCATTTATTTCTGTATGGCAGCCTCCAAATAAGCGTTCCATGTGACGGTTTTGTCAGTGTTATTCCCAGGTATTCTGCTTCCGTTGGGAAACTTATGCGGCAGCCTGCTAGAATAGGCTCTAACATAGACATCTTTATTCGCCGCGTAAAAGGTATCAAGACTGTTTTATTTGGGTTAGTAGATAACCCTTTGGACGGCCAAAATCGCCTAGGCGGTTAAAGGCTATTTTAAGTAAGTAAGATAACCCTTTGTTAACACATCATCTTTCAGTGATGCGCAGGGCTTGTTGCATGCGTTCGGATATTGTTTCCTCATGCATCCCTGTTACGCAGTCTACTGAGTCATCTACAGGGCCCTGTACGTCAAAGCCATTGCCTTTAAAAAGCTTATCTATGGATAGGGTCCAAAGTAGAGAAGAAAGTACACCTCCTTCAGGGCATCCTCTTGCGGCCACGATTAAGTCAGCACTCCTATCTCCGAGCTGACTTTTCTTTGCTTTAGCATGGCCGGCACCTAGCAAGTAATCATTGGGTTTACGTCCTTGTAGTCACGGCTTCCTCAATGGCCTGATACGTCGTATTATCGAAAGCTCATATATGTATATCGATAAATGCACACAGGTCTATGTTTTTAGACTCTATGGAATTTTCAATTTCCTTCGTAAGGCAACACAAATTCCTTTTGGAGCCGAACTTCCGTAGGGAGATATTTAATATTTGCACAGTTTTCTCTCCAGGTTGCTCTATTATATTTCCTAAGCTCTTTATAATAGGAAGTTAGGGCATTTCTGTAGGAGATCCAGTCTCCCGTGAAAATATTATAAAGAGTTTTTGCGACCCCACTCTGCCATTGCTTTTAGTCGACTGCTGTTCAGCAAAGCATCCTGTTCAGATGCTTGACTTTGGCCCTCTTTTTCTCGATTTCAGATTTGGGGTTCTCACCACGTTTCGTTTGCCGATTTTGAAAGGGCCTTTGCAGTTTTTAGCAGAGTCACGCCTACCATAGCTTTTGCTGTTGATTTCAGCTCAAGGTTGGTTGGCACATCCCTCAATTGCTGCATTGCACTTGGTTTAACGGTAGATACCTGCTCCAGCTGTATTGATTTTGAGTTGCAGGCTGCCTGGTCTTACGTCTTCTTTTCTACCATATTTTTTTATCACTACCGCTGGCTTTTTTAGATAATAGGGGCAGATAATGGTTTTACACGTCAGAAGCCCGTTTCTGTATCTTTTTTTCGATCGATCGTCTCGATTGAAATAGTCGATTTGACGTCACACTCTCATTTACACAGATTTTTGGAAAACCGCTCACGTAGTTTATGAATGTCCCCCAAGTTTAATCTGACTTTGTATATACATGTATATTAGGCTGATTCAAAAAAAATGTCGACTTGGTCTTACCTCCTAAAAAGTTAGGTATTGATGAGAAAATAAGCCTTGGAAAAAATTAGCGCTCTAACTTAACCCTTAGAGGTGGTTATTTTTTTCGCCCTTTCCCATACATTTTGTATGGGGAAAAATGGCATTTTTTTCAAAGTGAATTTTCTTTTAAGTATTGAAACTTTTTTGAAAATATTTTTACATACTCTTAAAGTTGAAGCTTTGAAGCTTCCAAAATGGTAAGCCATGTGCGATTATCTTAACTATTAAGATAATTACAGCCATTTGAAAATGGCTGAGTTTTGTACTATTCCACACACATACACAGTAACACGTATAAAATTTAGTAAATTTTAAATAGCTGTAATTATTTTAATAGTTAAGATATTCGCACATGGCTTACCATTTTGGAAGCTTCAAAGCTTCAACTTTAAGAGTATGTAAAAATATTTTCAAAAAAGTTTAAAAAATTTAAAGAAAATTCACTTTGAAAAAAATACCATTTTTCCCCATACAAAATGTATGGGAAAGGGCGAAAAAAAAATAGCCACCCGGGCGGGTTAAGTTAGAGCGCTAATTTTTTGCAAGGCTTATTTTCTCGTCAATACCTAAAGTTTCAGGGGGTAAGACCGAAGAAAAAACCAATTTTTTTTTTTAATCACCCTAATGTATATATTTATTAAGCACTGATGGGATGTGGCTTTGTTCGGCTATATAACGAGGATTTGTTTTTACACTGCCATAAAGTTATTATTGTTAAAAAAGTTGGATTGTTTGAGTGCATACATAGTACATTTTTAATGTATGTGTATAAGTTTTTAGTAACTATCAAAAGCAGGGGCATGGACACAAACACATAATTCCTTACTGATTGTGTGATCGGCGAGATCTAAAAATACGCCTACGATATCACCAGGCCCGCATTGTTTACCAAATGATTCACAGGTGCCGCCATAAACTTTTTCTTCCTAATTTATGTAAAGTTAATTAATATATACACTTGGTTAATTTTATAAATAAAAATGGATCAAATAATTTATTGATTGTTAAGTTGTAAGCGTTTTTTTTATAGCCACCCACATTATTAAGAGAATTTTTTTCGCAAAATGTTATGTTTGTGTAAAATTTAGTTGAAAAGTATAGTAGTTGTAAATATAAAACAAAACAGCAGAATGCAAATCAGAATGAAATTTATGACAAGATTTTTGATATTCTTACTGATCGTTCGCTCCAAAACATCGATAAAACAACCAATAACGTCGCGTGCCTCGTACCGAACACCGAAGTGTTCCACGGATCCACCGTGCATCTTAGTCACCTAAAATGTGTTTTCATATTCAGACATTTGTAGGTACACAAATATACCTGTGATTTTTGGCTACAGTTTCTAAATCATTCTGTCCAAAAATAATTACATATATGTATGTATAATAAGGTGCCTCATCAAAAAAAGTAGCACTGTTTCCACCGGAATTTCAAAATTCACTATTTTCTAAGGACTCTCCCAAAATATTTCAAAAAAATATTAAGATTCACTGGTGCTGGACCAAGTTGAAAAAAACGCTAAAAATATACTTTTTTTATATAAAAGGAGTATGAAAAAATATTTTTTTAATAAAAAGCACCTGAAATGATGAAACAGTTGAAGTACTGCTGTTTTTGGCCATATTTCGAGGGGTAGGTTTGTGAAAGACTTTAGCTGTGATCCAAAGCGAATTCTTACAGGTGAGTTCGAGCGAATTCAGATCTACACACACACTCCTTATAACTGAAAATGTCAGACAAAGCAAAAACATAAGCAATTTGACAGCTACGATTCGATTTTCAAGAAAGAAGAAGAAACCATATGATGGGAGGATGCCACCTGTAATGAATTCGCCTTGCTGTGATCCCTCACACCAATTTGACATTCAGAAACAGTCACGAACTACAGGAAAGTGATCCCGAACGCCACATTTCTGACTGGTGAGAGCAGAAAAAGAGAATAAATTGAGCTATCTCCAGTCAGAGAGTTGCAAGTTTTTGTCAGAAGATTTTTTGCTGACTATTTCTGGTAAAACTGTCAAACGATTCAGCTGTCTGCAATTTACTTCCCTGCAGGAACAGTGGCACTCATTTCAGCCAACATTTGTATCAGCACGTTGAGAACAGTGTGATAAAAATAAATTCAATCGTTCATTAATGCGGAAATTGACAGTTTTTACATTTTTTACTAGAAGGCAATCCAGTACCCTTTGGTGTTGCTCTCGCATTGAGAACGGATTTTTTAATTTTGACAGTTTTACTAGTTTTGGTCAGAAAAGTAAGGGATCACAGGTTTTAATAACTCAGTCAATTATTGATGGATTTGGACGTTAGGGTATCATTTGAAAGATAATTTTCAGACGTTCAAATTTCTGCAAAATTTAAGCCATATTGGGCAAATTTGCACAATGGAAGTTTTCTGATATTTTTGCCCTACATAAAACTCGCTTAAGTACTCACCCACTTAAGTGCCTAAACCGCTTAAGTAGCCAAAATTCTTGGGCACTCTGCTTTTTGTAAGAAATGGGAAGAAAATTCCACTCTTAAGTAACTCCCTGCTTTATTGCCCAAGCCGCTTAAGTGACTCAATTTTTCGTGCACTAATATCCATTTCTCATATAATTTTCCCCTCTTAAGTACCTACTTGGTACTTACATATTGTGACGAATTCGATGATTCCTTGATTATTTTCCCTGAGTTCAATCACTGTACGTTAAATAAAACACTCCGATTCTGTTTAATAAGTAGTACGCTTTATTCAGTACTAAAAACCGTAGTACAATATCGCGGGTTAATTTACTGTTCAGTACTTCACTGTACAACACTTCAAAATAAACTGATTGATGTGCGTTGTCTTTGCGCGGTTTATATACCCTAGCAAACAGCAGCTTCACAACCTAGAAATGTCTACACCTTTCTGGTTTATTCGTGCAACAGTGTTCTCGAAGCGTTTATCTATCGTCATCTCCTCTTTGTGCCACATTCGCAAAGACGCGAGCTGCCTCTCGCTCTCACGTCATGTATCTAAACAGCTGTAGTTGTGGTAGTGACGCTAGTGATGGAAATACGCTAGAGTTGGGAGATGAGCGATACTTGAGAACATTCGCCACACTGCCCTCCACCTAAGTCTAATCGTCCCGATCAGACACATTTCCCGATCCAAACGTTGCTAGCCTCTCCAGGTGAACCACCTTCATTTTGTTTCGTGGTCTTCCAACAGTTTGTATGCGGTAGACAACATCATTTATCCGCTTTATTACTTTATATGGGCCTTCCCAGTTACATTGCAGTTTTGGGGACAAACCTTTCTTTCGTTGTGGGTTGTATAACAGCACTAAATCTGGGTTGAGGGCTTTGTCGTATCTGGCTTTCATCTTATCACTCATGATCTTCGTCCGTTGTCTTACAAGATCGTGTATTTCTCTCATTTCTTCTTCCAAGATGCTAGTGGATTTCCTGGCATTTATTCCTTCATCAGCATTTATCCCAAACTTCAAGTCAGCTGGCAACCGAAGATCATTCCCAAAAATTACTTTTGCCGGAGTCTGACCCGTTGTTTCATGTATTGCCGAGCGATATGCCATCAGGAACAAGGAGACGTGCGTGTCCCAATCTTTCTGGAACTTATCCACTACTTTCCTCATGTGCTCTTCCAAGGTTCGATTGAAACGTTCCACCATGCCATCTGACTGAGGATGCAGTGCAGTTGTTCGAGTTTTCCGAATACCCAATGTCTTGCACATTTCTTTAAATACGACTGATTCGAAATTCCTGCCTTGGTCAGAATGTAACTCCATCGGTACACCAAACCTCGCTACCCAATTGTTAATGAACACCTCTGCAATGGTTTCTGCCTCTTGATTTGGAATCGGGTAAACTTCTGGCCATTTGCTGAAATAGTCCATAACAACTAGTACGTATTTGTTTCCGAGTTTGCTAGTAGGAAATGGACCAGCTACATCCATGGCAATCCTCTCAAACGGTGCACCTGTGTTGTACTGCTTCATCTGTCCATGGCTTCTCGACTTCGGACCCTTTGCTTTGATGCACACCTCACAGTTGGCGATCCACTCCGCGATCGACTGCCGGCAACCAACCCAATAGAATCTCTGCTTGACTTTCTCCAACGTTTTCGTGACTCCGAGATGACCTTCACTTGGACCATTATGTAGCTCATTCGAAACATCAGAGATTTTCTTCCTTGGGACAACTACCAGCTTCCGAGCGCATTGACCATCTTCGCTTTCCCATACTCTATGTAAGCAACCGGATACCAATTTCAGACTGTTCCACTGTGCCCAATATGACTTGGCAACAGGACTCTCTGCTGACATCTCCTCTCTTGTTGGTCGTTCGTTTTGCTCGATTCCTTGCATCACACGTACCAGATCTGGGTCCTCTAGCTGATGCTTCCTTAGTTGATCCATGTTCCATTCGTCCGTAGATGTTATAGTCATCAGCCGCACATCTATAACATCTTCCTTGGCCTCAGCTTTCGAACAATGCTTGCATTCAAGGTTACATGGTCGCCGGGACATTGCATCAGCATTGCCGTGGTTGCTGCCTTTGCGATGCTCTATGGAAAAGTCATAACTTTGTAGTCGCTCTATCCACCGTGCCAATTGACCTTCCGGATTACGGAACTGCAAAAGCCATTTCAACGCTGCATGGTCTGTCCTGACGTGGAATCGCTGTCCATAGAGATACTTGTGGAAATGTTTGATGCACTCCACCAATGCCAGTAGTTCTCTTCGTGTTACACAATAGTTCCTTTCGGGATTTCCAATTGTGCGGCTATAGTACGCCACTACCTTCTCCTGCCCATCGACAATCTGTGACAAAACTCCTCCAATCGCATAACCACTTGCATCTGTATCCAGAATAAACGTTGAACCTGGGATTGGATACGCTAACATTGGGGCAGTGCACAGCCGTTCCTTCAAGGTTTGGAAAGCCACTTCATGTTCGTTCTTCCAATCAAATGACATATTCTTTCTGGTCAACTCATGAAGGATACTGGCTACGCTAGCGAAATTCGGTACAAATCGACGATAATACGTGCACAGTCCGAGGAAACTTCGTAGCTCATGTAAATTTTTCGGTCTTGGCCAATCCTTTACTGCTTCGATCTTCTCTTTAGCAGTGCAAATTCCCTCCGTAGTAACCTTGTGACCCAAGTAACTTACTTCCGCTGTCACTCATTTCTTGTATAATTTCTCCTACCACTTGGCGTTTGGCCAATGGAACACTTCGAGGAGCTTGGCGGATTGGTCTCGCGTCACCGGTATCAATGTGATGCTTCACTACATTGGTCCGTCCTGGTTTGGAGCCATCCTTGTCAAATATGGTAGAGTACTTTAGTAGAAGTTGGTTTGCCTTATTCTGGTGGTCTTCTTCGAGCTCTTGCGTCCACGCCGTGATATTATCTGATAGATTAATGTTGCTGGTAGAGACATTTCCCTGGAGCTGTTCACAGTTTATAATCACCTCCACCTCCTGACATTGTCCAAATATAGCTCCTTTGGAAAGCTTGATCGGCGATCGAAACTCATTTAGTACTCTTACCGGTATACGTCCATCTTGTTTTGTCATAGCCAGTGTTTTTCCTACTAGTATATCCGTCTTTGAAATGTTTGCTGCCTCGACAACCCACAATTTGTTTGTCCCATAATCTCCATCAATCCTTGCCCAAACGACTGCCTCCGACTTCGGTGGAATTTGTTGACTATCTTCCACGAGTACCCGCTTACTGATGTACTTGTCCTCGTAACCAAATTTTAGTGGCACATCCATGTTCTTATAGCTCATGGTCCTGTTTTGCATGTCGATCTTGATGCCTTGGTTCTTAAGAAATCCACACCAACTATGATCTCATCAACAATATCTGCCACTATAAAATTGTGCAGTTCGGTGACATTTCCAATTCCGATTTCACATGTTATATCTCCTTGGACTTGAGTGTCCTCGCCAGTCGCCGTACGCAATTTTGCTCCATGTAATGGCCTCACTTCTTTGTTGACTAAATCAGATCGAATGATGGAATGGGATGCACCCGTATCAATAGTCAGTAAACGCTCTTTTCCGTCCACGAGTCCTGCAACAGTAACATTACATGACTTCCTTCCGATCTGTGAGACAGAGATTATGGGGCATCCAATTGCGGGAGCCAGCCTACGCCCCTTGCGGCTGACTGTCTTTAGTTTAACGGTTGGTTGGATTGGGAGACTTGCTCATCTCCTTCAGCCTTGCGCTTACGTCCGCTTGCATTACTGGAATTATTGGAGCTAGATCCAGATCCACAATAACGTGCAATGTGACCAGATTTTCCGCACTTGAAGCATTTAATGGCCGCTTCATTTTTCTGTTGCTTTCCGTTCACTGCTTCTAGGATTGCGTCCACCCATTCTGGTCGTTCTACTTCCACACGATGAGCTTTGTACGCTGGTTTGCACAAAAGTGATGCTGTTTCTTGAGTTAGAGCATGTGACACCGTCTCCGCAAATGATCTCTTTGGATTTGCATAGGTGGCCCGCTTCGTCTCCACATCACGTATTCCATTTATGAAACTTTGTATCTTTACCCTCTCCATGTATTCTACAGGTGCATCCGCGTTTGCTAGGTGCGCTAACCTCTCGATGTCCGATGCAAATTCTTGTAAGGTCTCATTGGGCTTCTGGCAGCGATTTTGTAGCTCTATTTGATAAATCTGCTTCCGATGCTCGCTACCATAACGTCTCTCCACAGCACCCATCAATGCTTCATAGTTGTTTCGTTCGCCATCAGGAATAGTCTGTAAAACTTCGGCTGCCGGTCCTTTCAATGCTACGAAGAGTGCAGCGACTTTATCTTCAGCGCCCCAGTTGTTCACAGCTGCTGTCTTCTCAAATTGTAGCTTAAATACCTGGAAAGCAACAGAACCGTCAAATGATGGGGTTTTTACCTTGGGTACGCTTGTGGAAACACTTGGACGATTCAGCTGCAACTCCTGGATACGACTTCTTAACGCATCCACCTCGGCTTCGACTTTCTCCTCAAGCTGCATTAGTTTCTCGTCCATGCGCGCCTCTAGTTTTGAGGACATACGTGCTTCCTGTTCCTCTAGCTGTGTAGACAACTGCAATATTTGAGATGCCATGTGCGTCTTCGTTTCTTCCCACTGAGATGCCAAGCGTGTCTCTTGTTGTTCCAACTGAGATGCCATGTGTGTCTTCTGTTCCTCCAACTTTGATGCCATGCGTGTCTCTTGTTGTTCCAACTGAGATGCCATGCAAGTTTTCTGTTCTTTAAACTTTGATGTTATATTCGTCGACATCTGAGCCAATACAGCCAACAGCGAGTTTGTGTCCACATTTGCCACTGAATCCGGAGTATCCTTTTGATCTTCTATTTTCGTCGCTGCCTCTTCCGAAAGCTGAAAAACATAATCGTCAACGTTGATTCCTTCCGCTTCCATAGCCTCCCGTAGACGTGATTGTAGCTCTGGCTTATTGCCTGTTGTTACCATTCCACGTTTCTCCAACTCGTTTTTGAGTTGTTGGATCTTCAAGTCATTAAACTTTGCCATATCCTTGCAATGTCCTTTGTTACCTTTACAATGTCCTAGTTATCCTTTTCAATGTCCGTGTTATCCTTTTCAATGTCCTTGTTATCCTTTTCAATGTCCTTGTATTTATTTAACAATACCGCTTCTGACACCAATTGTGACGAATTCGATGATTCCTTGATTATTTTCCCTGAGTTCGATCACTGTACGTTAAATAAAACACTCCGATTCTGTTTAATAAGTAGTACGCTTTATTCAGTACTAAAAACCGTAGTACAATATCGCGGGTTAATTTACTGTTCAGTACTTCACTGTACAACACTTCAAAATAAACTGATTGATGTGCGTTGTCTTTGCGCGGTTTATATACGGTTTACGCGGTTTATCTATCGTCATCTCCTCTTTGTGCCACATTCGCAAACACGCGAACTGCGTACTTTATAGTACGTCCGAACTTTTTAAAAAAGAAAGTTATTTTGTTGAAAGCGAGCTGCCGCTTGAAGTGGTAACATCAGACTGACTTTATTGATTTCTTTTACTTAAAATGTAACTTATACATTTGTATTAACTATGCTTATTTGTTAGTGTAGAAAATGCTTACTTATCTTTAAGTGGAAATGCTTGGTTTTGTTTATTCAAATTACAATTAATTGATTTCTGCAATTCTACATTTTTAGGTATAAAGTTTTAGCTTGAATTTACTGAATAATGCAATGCTGCATTATCATGTTAAAATGGGACCGGAAGTTGGTTTCGATTTTGTTATTGAGTTAATGAATTTATCTATATCATCAGAAAATGATATGTATGTACTAGGAGGGTCATTGTCTTTATATGTAACTACTCCCCCTTTTAGCTTAGAATTCTCCTGAATTCTACTATTTAATTTAATTTTAATGTATTTGTGCTTTGATATCAAAATTGCAAAAACCAACAAAATCATAATTGCAAGAAAAATATTTAATCCATATGTTATTTGACTATGCCATTTCAATTGAAAAATGCTTTTGTTATACAATTTATTTTGCTGATCTATTTCTTCAAATGTAATTTTATGTGTAAAATTTTTTATATTTTCATGTTTCATGCTTACAATATTTTCTTCTACAGTTTCGACAATGTTGGAAAAATAATAATCATTTATTTTTAATGAGCAGTTGTTAAATTTCAAAATATAATTTCCATTAAGAGTAACGTAATCTTTTTTTGCATGTGTTATTTACAATCAAATCAATTGCGTTTTTTACAACTATTGTTTTTTTCATCAAGAGATATAACTTCTAATTCTTTATTTGTCACAAGTTTACAATTACTTTTTATTACACAATGGGTGCTAGGTTTTAGTTGTTTGAAGTGTTTATTTTCTTGGTATTGTATTGACATATTTCCCTCGTGAAGGGTGGATACCTTGCCGCGGTACGAGGGCTTAAGTCGATAGCCACAGGGCTACGCTGCCCTTGTGATCATAGCTCCGTACGGCACTTCATCACGAGAGCAGCCTAGCCTCTCTGGCGCGACGACAAAGATCTTCCCCCTCCCAATCCAGGGTGTTATGCGAAACCGTGCCCATTGGACGTTTGCAGCCGGGAGGCAAATCGTGGCTGTATTTGAACGGAGCCTCTCTGATACCGGGTCGCCTCAGAGAGTAAGCATGGCCTTACCGCGGTACGGGGCTCTGCCGCGGCGGACGACACGTTTTCCCCTACTCTTCCCTTGACCCTAAGCTGGCCGTGTCCGGCGATGGGTCGTACGAACAAGATGAACTCAAATTATCCAAATAAAAACGATAAACCTAAAAAACAAACAACGCCGAATTTCACTCCTCAGCAAAGGAGAGCTATGGAGGAACAGGCGAGAAAGCTACAACAACGCCGGAGGACAACCTCCGTTCCACAATCAAGGGTGGGATCGACAGCGATGGCAACTACGAGTCGGTCAACCAACCCTCTATCGACTAAGATTGACTTGATGGGAGCTAGCACCAGTGCGGTTGCCAACGCAACTAAGCGGACAACGGCAGATGCTAAACTCCCATCAACCGCTGATATGAAAACCAGTATCTTTACGTCTGTGGCAGCGGTCTCACGACCTGGCCTCGGAGTTTCGAAGGAGAAGGAAGCTGCAACTGAGATTTCGGCAAGGAGAGCGACCGCGATGGCAACTACGGGTCCGCACTCCCAGGAGACATCTCCCCGCCGCTTCACATACCACGAGAAAAGATTGGCTGCAAAGATCCTGAAGAGGTATGAAGGGGTACCGCAGGAATCGCTGTCGCCGAATTCCAGTAAATCGGTAGAGCTAGCGAAAGCTGTGATACCGGAGTTCCAAAATTCTTACATGCCAAAGAGGTTAAAAGTTAACCCTTTCAAGCGCCAGAGATCGGACCTGGAGCTGAATCCCCCTCCCAAGCGGCATCAGAATACCCCTGGAGCGGGCAAACTAAGCTTTGCTGAGGTAACCAAGGACAGGATCCTTATAGGCGTCCTTGACCGAGGCAATGACCGCCTGGCCATCCCTAAGGACCGGTGGCGTTACGTGCGAAATGAACTCGGCAACATTCTTCTCAATGTTGCTCCAGAGTTTCCGGGTAGTTCGGCGCGAGTAACGGATGCGGGTTGGCACCAGGGTCAGATTAAATTGCTCGCATGCGAGGATGCAAAAACCGTAGCACTGTACAAGGCAGCAGCTGCTAAGCTGGGTGAAGTCTACAAGGGCGCAAAGATAGAGGTCGTCGACTGGAAGGACATTCCAGCTCGTCCAAGGGCAAGGGCGTGGATTCCGGCAATCCCTGACGAACCCGAGAGAATTCTCGGGATGCTACGGCTAATGAATCCGTCCCTGCCAACGCATGACTGGAGTGTCAATCTGGTCGGGGATGCGGTAGGGCCCGACAGACAGGTGGTGTTCACCATGAATAAAGAGTCAATCGAGCCCCTCAAAAGGTGCAATGGCCTAGTACACTACAGCGTAGGCCAGATCGTTATCCACGTATATCGTGGTGATGCTCATCGCGCTGCCTTCTCGGCTGCTCCGGGGGAACCGGAAAACGAATTACCAGAAGAGGAAGCGGAGGATTCCGATGCGGAAAGCATGTTATCCGCCACGTCCCTTGGCGATAGTGCTGTGAACAACTCGGAGATGGAGGACAGCCTACAGGACGAGGAAGCCCTCGACGTCACGGTGGTAGCAGCCAACGCTGAGCGATTAACATCTAACGCTACAGACAGCAAGACTCCTGCAACGCCATATCGGGCAGTTAATCGGAACAACTCGTCGTTGATAGGCAACCTCCGGGATGGGGCAAACCTCGACGATATGGGGACGGCAGGGAAGTCTGTGCGCTCTCATGTTGGTGGTGCTTCAGATTAATCTGCACAAATCTAAAGTAGCTTCGGCTGCTTTAAGTAGTCGTCTTTCTAAAGGCGACGTGGATGTGGTCCTCATCCAAGAACCCTGGGTCAATAGCTCGAGAATCTGCGGATTGGGGACTAAGGGCTTCAAGCTCATTCGAGCCAGCGAGGAGAGCAAAGTCAGAACGTGTATTTTGGTCAAGTCTGAGTTGAACTCCTTTCTCCTACCTAACTACACCAATGGTGATATTACCGCTATCAGTCTAACGGTCGACAGCACCCGCCTGACGGTGGCGTCGGTCTATATGCCCTACGACGCCGAAGAACCCCCACCACAAATGGAGGTGAAAGACCTGGTGTCAAATTTCTGCACGGGTAATCTTATTATTGGAGCGGACGCTAATGCTCACCATGTCCAATGGGGGAGCTCCGACATCAATGCCAGGGGCGAGTCTCTGTTTGATTACCTCTTAACAACCAACCTGGTGATTTGCAACGTGGGTAATGAGCCTACTTTTATCACTAAGACCCGCAGGGAGGTCATAGACCTCACTCTCTGTAGTGAAGGCGCTTATGAGTGGGTCAGAAAATGGCGGGTTCTGGAAGAACATTCTTTCTCCGACCACCGTTACATAGAAATGGTTTTAGACTTTATTGTAGAACAACCAATCATGAAGCGCAATCCACGTAACACTGATTGGCAGTTACACAATGAAATATTAGACAGAGACCTCCCAGTACTGCCCTCACAAGCCCCCTCATCAGTAGAGGAGCTGGAGGATCTTGTTACTACATTTACATCGGCGCTCTCAAATGCTCTAGGACAGGCTTGTCCAGTGCCAAAACCACGCGGTAAACACAGGCCACATTGGTGGTCCTACGATTTGGACTCGCTCCGAATATCATGCCGGAAACAATTTAACAAGGCCAAGAGCTTCGGCTCTGAGCCTCATTGGCACGAATATAAAGCTAAACTAAGGGCCTACAAAAAAGCTCTGAGACAGGCGAAGAGAACCTCGTGGAGAAATTTCTGCACTGGCGTCGAAAAGGTCGACGACACAGCGAGACTTAGACGAGTCCTCTCGAAAAGTCAAACAACCATCAGCTATTTGCGAAAGCCTGACGGATCCTGGACCAGCACGGAAGAGGAAACCCTTGAGCTGCTCTTGAATACACATTTTCCGGGGAATCTGCATGATGCACCACTAGCACCTGCAACAAACCTGGCAGTAAATATAGCCATCACTGAGGAAAGAGTAAGGTGGGCAGTTAAGAGCTTTGAACCGTATAAGGCTGCCGGGCCGGACGGGATTATCCCCGCGCAGCTTATAAACACGTTGGAGACTTCAGCTAAATGGCTGGTATTTCTCTTCACAGCCTGCCTGGCTCTCAACCACATTCCGGGCTCCTGGAGAAGCGCCACGGTAGTGTTTATCCCTAAGGCGGGGAAGGCATCCCACTACGAGCCAAAAGACTACAGACCGATCAGTCTCTCGTCCTTTGTACTAAAAACCTTTGAGAGGATATTAAGTGACTACCTCTTAACGACTATTGATAGCAACCTTATCTCTAGCTATCAGCATGCATACACCAAGGGTAAATCAACAGAAACCGCTCTGCACAGCCTAGTGTCTGTCATTGAGAAATCGCTGTGTGAAAAGGACTACTGTCTCGTGGCCCTCCTAGACATTGAGGGGGCTTTCAACAATATAAGCCCGGAGGCTATCAACTCCGCTCTAACTAATCTGGGCGTAGATAGACCTCTAACTGGTTTAATTGACCAACTTTTAATGGGAAGGAAAATAGCTTCTTCACTTGGTACGGTTGAGTTATCACGCTATGTCACAAGGGGAACACCCCAGGGTGGTGTTCTTTCCCCGCTTTTATGGAACCTCACAGTCAACTCGTTGCTACGTGACACAAGCTGGGGGGGCGGGAAGATAGTGGCATACGCAGACGATTTAGCTATTGCATTCAGAGGCAAGTTCCCACAAACTCTGTGTGACCTGATGCAAGTAGCACTGCGAGAAGTTTCGACGTGGTCCTCTCGCTGCGGACTTAGTATCAACCCAGGGAAGGTGGAACTTGTCCTCTTCACCAACCGGTACAAAATACCGCCACTAAGCCTACCAGAACTAGATGGCACGCGCCTGGGCTTGTCGGATAAGGCCAAGTTTCTAGGCATAGTTCTGGACAGGAAATTGAATTGGAAGGAGAATGTTCTTCAGCGCCAGAAGAAAGCTTGCATCGCTCTTTACACCTGCAAAAGAGCCATTGGCAAAAAATGGGGGCTCAGCCCTAGAGTATGCAGTTGGATCTACACGGCCATCATTCGCCCAATCATGCTTTATGGAGTCGTCGTATGGTGGCCTGCGCTGAGCAAGGCAACACACCTGAATCTGTTGCGGAAAGTCCATAGATCCAATATGATCTGTATAAGCGGTGCGCTAAGGACAACGCCCAACGAAGCCCTCCAGGTCATTCTGGGCATTTTGCCACTTGATCTGGAAGGGTTTCGGTCAGCGGCGGCATCAGCTCTGCGCCTAAGAGAAACCTCCAGTTGGGCTGCGGGTACTATTGGACACTCCAGTATTCTGGAATCTTACAGCTTTCTCCCTCTAAGCACAGATCGTTGTGCGACTACTACAGTCGGGGATAGCTGTTTCAAAATAAACATTCCCAGCAGAGAAGACTGGGAGAGGACGGATTGGTGTCCCGGAACAAATGGTGGCACTTCCATATACACCGACGGCTCGAAGTTGGACGGCAGAGTTGGAGGAGGCGTTTATTCAAGGGATTTGGACCTTGAGCTCTCCTTCAGACTACCTGATCATTGTAGCGTCTTCCAGGCGGAAGTCTCGGCAATCCTGGACGCCGCGGCCTGGTTAAGCAAACGTGTTATCGGAGAAGATATCGCTATTTTCAGCGATAGCCAAGCGGCCATCAAATCCCTTGGCTCATACACGTTCAACTCTGAACTGACGCTCAGCTGTCGTCGATCTCTTCAGGAGATGGCCCAACAGAACCGCGTAAGCCTCATATAGGTCCCGGGACATAGGGACATTGAGGGAAACTGTAAGGCAGACGAGCTTGCCAGGCAGGGCACGACCAAGCAGGTTCTTCAGGATAAAGAGCGCTTAGGTATGCCGTTTGCCACATGCAAACTAATGCTGAAGGAGCACACACTCCGTCAAGCCAACGAAAGATGGCTGCAATCCCCAGGGTGTCGCATATCGAAACAAACCTGGCCAAAATGGGATCTTAAAAGGTCTAGACGCATTTATGCCCTAACTAGGAGGGAAATCTGCATATTGATAGGGGTATTAACCGGTCACTGCCTCATTGGTAGGCATGCAGAAAGGCTAGGTGTGCCCTACCGACGATGCTGCAGGAGTTGCAAAGATGATGAGGAGGAGGAAACAGTGGATCACCTCATCTGCAACTGTCCGGCTTTAAGCGGCGCGAGAACGCGCTTTTTGGGAGTTCCGTTCCTGGATAGCCTAAGCCAGATCGCGGAACTGGACATAAAGGACTTGATGGGCTTCATAAAGTCATCTAAGTGGTTCGAGGAGGAGTAACGGTGTCGGTTTAGGAGTGTCAGTCCCGGGATTCTGCTATGTGGAAAGTCCCAACAACTCAGGGATTTTCCATATGGCTGGGTCCCGGGACTGACTTTCCTTGTGTTGGTGGTATCACAACGGGCCTTTCAAAACTGGCCTAAGTGTGCCTCTGTGGCAGCCACTTGAACCTAACCTAACCTTGACATATTTTTATAAGAAAAAATTTCCTCTATTTTCGCTTCTATTTCTTTTTGTTCTTTATTAGGAATGGGAATGATTTTTCTTATATTTATTTGTATAAATGATTTTGGTATTTTGATTCCTAATATAAGAAAAGTATTATTTAAAGTTGCTGTCCCTAATTGTAAATATTTGAGTTTATTAAAATCTATATTGTATTTCGTTATTTCATGGTTTGTTAAAATGTTTGGGTGAAGTATTCCATATTTAGCTGATACCACATTATCTTGTATTTGTTCGATTTTATTTTTTAACAACTGAATTTTCGCAATTTGTTCCAAGTACATATTTTGTTCATGATCCTCATTTACATATGTATTTATTAATTTCATTAAATTCTTTTTCAATTATTCTTCTATCGCTCTTCACAATATTTTTTAATTGTTCTAATGCTAAGTTAAAATGTTCATTTACATATATTTGGTTATTTAAATTTTCGTTCGTCTGTAGGAAATGGTTTTGAATTGTTTTTCTATCGTCGTCATCCATCGTCCCGAATATCCATTTGGATACGCTTCCTACTGCATTTATTAGTCCTCTTCTTAGTCTTCTATTTTTTGGTATTAATGTTCGTAATTTATTTCTAGTGTCTATAAGTTCTGTTTGTAATATGTCTTTGTTTTTAATTTTCATTAAGCTAATATTTTCGGTCATTTCTTTTATTATACTGCCTATTTCTTCTAAATTTATTACATGTATTACTATGTCTGTATCTTTTACTATATCTTCTGTCTTTATTTGAATGTCAACAAACCCTACCTGGTCCGTTAATTTTGTCGTTGTAAGTGATCCCTCAACTAGAAATATCCATGTCAGTAGTATCATCGTTATCGTTAGGAATTTCTGAAAATTTAAGAGGTTTTTTTATATTACAGGGATGAATATTCTTTAGATACGCCTTCTTATATCTAGGTTGTTCCTTATGTCTAAGTGCTTTATAGTTTTTAATAAAACCCTCTTTTCTCCTTTCTTCATAACTTATCCTGTTTTTATTAAGTTTATCTATTATTTTTCTTTTAGTATTTTCTATATTATTTTTTATTTTTTGTATGTCTACTTTACCTAGGTGTACCTCATTGGGAGTACATTTAATAGTGGAATGGTATCTATCATTATAATTCCTATTTGCTTTTTGGATTAACTGTTTAATAGGCGTGTCTTTATTTGCTTTATATAATATTCTAAACTTTTCGGCTATTGTGTTATGTAATCGCTCTACATCAGCATTACCCGTGTGACTATTTGGTTTAGTAAGATGCAAATCAACATTTTCACTACTTAAAAATTCTTTCATTCTTAATGCGTTAAATTCGTTGTCTGCTATTATTTTCTTTGGTTTCCCTATTTTTTCAAAATGGTCTTCGAGTTGTTCGATTATTGTAATGGGATTCCTATCATTTAATGGATATGCTGCCCCGAATTTAGAAAATTTATCTATTATAGTTAAAAACCGGAATCCTTTCATCACATAAGTGTCTACGTGAACAATTTGATTTTTATCTAATGGAGTTTCAGTATAATAGAATTTAGCTTTTATCGGATTCCTGTCGTATTTCCCTTCTTTGCATATGTCGCATTGATTAATTACTATTTGAATTAATTCCATAATTTTTGGATAATAAATTTTATATTTTATTTGATTATATGTCTCTTGTATACCCGAATGCATACTTTCTTTTACATGATAGAAGGATATTTGCTTAATAGCTTCAACTTCTGTCTCTATATCTTGTGCTCTGTGAGTGCATTTAATAAATTTAAGCTGGTTATCATTTGAATACATAGAAATTAGTTTTTCCTGTACTATATTATATTTGTGATCGCTGAGCTCAGAAAATATTCCTATATTTCCTTTCTTTATATACCTTCTAAATATATCGCCCATATTTTCAAAATCATTTTCTGCTATAAAGATTTGCTTTTTTCCGTGAATTATTTTCAATTCTTCAGTTTTATTATTAGTTAGGATTATTTGCATTTTATATTTATTTACGATTTCTTCTTTGATAGGAAAATAGTCACCTAAATTTTCTTCTGCGGAATGTATAGTAGCAATTGTTACATTATCCTCTATGTTATCGATTATATTCAGATCGGAACAATCATCTTCCGTATTTTTGGAAAAAAATTCTGAAATCGACTTCTCTTTTTCGTTTACTTCGTTTTCATTTTCTAATCGACTTAGAAAATCAGCTACCTTATTTTCCTTTCCTTTTAAATACTCTATTTCGCAATCATACTCTCCTAGTTTTAAAAGCCATCTTTGGTGTCTAGGAGATATGTCTTTCCCTTTGTATTTTGAATGAAGATATTTTATCGGTTGATGATCAGTTAAAATTTTAAATTTTCTACCGTAAAGGTAAGGTCTTATCCGTTGCTGAGTAATTTCTTTCATGATTATTAAGTGTTCTTGATGCAAAACAAACTGGGTGTCCTTCTTGGGATAGTACCGCCCCTAACGCATAATTTGATGCGTCGGTTGTTAACGTAAATTTCTTTTCGAAATTCGGAAATCGAAGTATTGGATGAGATTTAATTAAATTTTTAAGTTTTTCGAATGCTTCAATATATGTAGGATCTTTGGTGTTAATCCTTACACCCTTTTTTAAGTATTTAGTAATTGGTTGTGCAACTTTAGCATAGTCTTTAATAAATTTTCTGTAATATCCTGTGACTCCTAGAAAACTTTTAATTTGCCTCTCTGTTCGTGGCAATTCTAATCCCTCTATAATTTTTATTTTATTGGGGTTGGGTTTCATTCCTTCATTGGTTAAAATGTGTCCTAAAAACTCTGTCTCTTTTTTTAAAAAATTACATTTATCTACCTGAATTTTTAACTTGTTTTTCTCTAGTTCACTAAAGATTTCCGTAACTGCTTTGACATGTTCCTGTAAGGAAGTACTAAAGATTAATATGTCATCTAAATATACGACACAAGTTTTGTTAATATATTCTCTTAGGATCTCATTCATAAGCCTTTGGAATGTGGCTGGAGCATTTTTTAAACCAAATGGCATCCTTATGAATTCATATAATCCGTGTGGAGTGACAAACGCTGTTTTTTCTCTATCTTCTTCTTTTACTAATATTTGATGGTACCCTTTCGCTAAGTCTATTGTAGTAAAGTATTGAGCTCTTCCTAACTTATCTAGGATTGAATCAATATTTGGTAATGGATATTTGTCATCTATTGTGACCTCATTTAATTTTCTATAATCCACTACTAACCGATATTTCTTTTTACCAGAATTGTCAATTTTTTTCGGTACTACAATAAGTGGGCTTGAATATTTTGATTTACTTTTTCTTATAATACCCTGCTCTGACATTTCTTTTATTTGCCTCCTAACTTCCTCTTCGTGTTGTGGTGGGTATCTATATAACTTTGAATTGATTTGTTCATTTGAAGTTGTTTTTATTTCATGTTGCACTGATGTAGTATTTGTTAGCTTATCGCCCTCCTTAAATAATAAATTTTTAAAACGTTTTAGAATTTTGATAACTGCCTCATATTCTTCTGGGTTTAAATGATTTAGTTGTATTCCTCCAATCCTTTCTTCATTTGTTTCTAGTGTGCAAATTTCATTAAATGTGTGTGGTTTATTTAAAATTAGCGATTCTTTGTTATTAAGGATTAATTTTCCCTCTTCGACATTTATGATTGCGTTTAGATAGTTTAAAATATCAAACCCTATAATGAAGTCATATTTTCTTTCTGTTAAAGGTGTCATTTTCCATCTTACTCTAGCATTTTTTGGTAAATTAAATTCTTCGGGTGCTTCTGTATGTGCTTCGTATTTAATTGTGTCCTTATTCGTTAAGGTACTAAATGTGATTGGATTCTTTAAATTTTTTATTGGAAAATCTTTTATGCCGTTATTTATAAGGCTTAGTGTTGCTCCCGTATCTATTAGCGCTACATATTTTCTTGTATTTATTGTTAACGTTATTTTTGGTAAGGATTCCGAGGCTGATTCATAAAAAAATATTGTATTTACTTCTTCACAAAAATTGTCTTCAGGTTCTCCTTTGCTTTGCCTATCCTCATTTAAGCGATCTTGGCTATAATTTGGACAATGGTTTCCTGCTCTTTGAGTCCCTATGCAATTAACTTCGACGTTATCTACCTCCATTGGTTCTATATTTTGTTTCCTTTGACCTGATCTATTATCCTGTCTTCTTTGAAACGAATTATTTTCATTATACTCCTTATTTTTAGGAATATATTGGGGATTATGTTTAGACTGTCCCGAATTATTAACCCATCTCTTCTGGTCATATGTTTGGGGATTTTGTCTAACTTGACCCAAATTATCTTTATTAGCTTGCCCTTGATTTGCATTGACATTAGGTTGATTGTAGTTGTTTTTATAATATCTATGATCTGAATTATTTGATTTGTTAGGGTATTGTCTATTATAATACATGCGTCTTCAAATCTTCTCCTAGTCAGAAGTCTTAAAATTTGATTTAAATTTGTTTCCTCATAAATTTTGTCGAGTAGCGTTCCCTGAGTAATTTCTTTTACTGTGTTTACTAATAGACTGTCCACGTTTGTCAAGTCTATGTAATGTTCGCCCCTATAATAAACTGTCAGTTCGTCTGCTTTGTATTTAATATTTTGAATTTCAACAATTAACTCATTCACTGTATTTACTTTTAGATTGGATATCATCCTATATATATGGTGGGGTTCTACATTTGGCCTATATCTCAATTTTAACGTTTCTTTAATTAGTTGCCAATTGTCTGGCTCGGATATATTTATGACAACATCTTTTGCCTGTCCCTGAATAGTCTTATAGAATATTGTACGTACCGATTCTCGTTTTAATGCTTCATTGTGTATTGTAGATAAAAAGTATTTGACGCTGCTGAAGAAACTGTTTACGGTTATATCACCTGTACCCGTGAACGTTGGTAGATTATTTATCGCTTTGAATATATTAGCCCTGTCGGTACCATGACTTTGTTGTTGTTGATGTTGTAGTTCCAAGTATGCACTTCGAAGTTGCTCGATTTGTTGTTGTCTTCTCGCTAGCTCCTCTACAAGTTCTACTGGAGACATATTTGACTGTTCTTGAGCCTGTGCCATCCTTACTTCGTCAAATGCTCGCTGTCGGTTGATTCGCTTAATGATGATTATTGTTTTTTCCTTTTTGTTTTCGGTTCAGTGGTATAAGCTACGTTTTGTGTCCACTACACTGACCTTTGCACTTTCAAAATTTTTGATCTTCTGTTCTTCAGTGGTGATAATAGGGATATTTGATATTTTTGCTTTTTAAAATTTTTTTTGTTCTTTAGTGGTGATAACAAGGATTTATGTTCACTGCACTAATATTTTTGCTTTTTAAAACTTTTCTGTTCTTTAGTGGTGATAACAAGGATTTATGTTCACTGCACTAATATTTTTGCTTTTTTAAAATTTTTCTGTTCTTTAGTGGTGATAACAAGGATTTATGTTCACTGCACTAATATTTTCGTTTTTTGTAGTTAAGTGTTTTAAGGATTATAATTCTGGAGGGTCTGGTCAACTCCTGAGTTGGCTACAGAATCGCAGAATTTACTATATGTATTTTATTAACGAATCTTTTTATTTTCTTTTACGGTTCGATCACTGGATTCCAAGTTGTATTGAAATCCTACCGACTGCGCCAACTGCGTACTTTATAGTACGTCCGAACTTTTTAAAAAAGAAAGTTATTTTGTTGAAAGCGAGCTGCCGCTTGAAGTGGTAACATCAGACTGGCTTTATTGATTTCTTTTACTTAAAATGTAACTTATACATTTGTATTAACTATGCTTATTTGTTAGTGTAGAAAATGCTTACTTATCTTTAAGTGGAAATGCTTGGTTTTGTTTATTCAAATTACAATTAATTGATTTCTGCAATTCTACATTTTTAGGTATAAAGTTTTAGCTTGAATTTACTGAATAATGCAATGCTGCATTATCATGTTAAAATGGGACCGGAAGTTGGTTTCGATTTTGTTATTGAGTTAATGAATTTATCTATATCATCAGAAAATGATATGTATGTACTAGGAGGGTCATTGTCTTTATATGTAACTCGCGAGCTGCCTCTCGCTCTCACGTCATGTATCTAAACAGCTGTAGTTGTGGTAGTGACGCTAGTGATGGAAATACGCTAGAGTTGGGAGATGAGCGATACTTGAGAACATTCGCCACAATATTTTGGAGCTCAATGGTAGCCCTATAATATCGATATTTGATTTGATTTACACAACTAATTTATCGAGAATCGCTAGTTGTCAAGGACGCAGCCAGGGGACGGTTTTAGGGGTCTAAACCACCCCTGAGATATATTGACGCGATCCATGGCTGTTACATCCATACACCTAAGATACAGGGTCATAAGTGTGCAAAGGTTATATAAGTCAATATAAAGTAACATTTATTAGACTGGGCCAAAAATTCCAAATTTCGTTTTTTTCAAAAATTATATTGATTTTCTTTTTAAGAAAGGTGAAAAAATTACTGTTATTTTGTCAGATTTTTATATTAAAGTCTAGAGGTCTATCATCGCTGGTTTAGATTTTACAGACTTAACCTCCAATTTGGTATAAAAACGACAAATCATTGCTGAAAAACACCATTTACCTGAACATATTTTTGTAGGAAATTGAATTCCCTACAAAAGCTACCTAGACTGAAATTTTCTCAGAATTCCCGATTTTTGTTTGAAAATTTGCGTAACATGAAAAAATCAACATCGATTAAAGCTAAATACATATTCTTAATGGAAATTGGATGCTGAATCCGAATTCGATATCAGAATTTAACAACGGACCCGAGGTTCGGCCCTAACCAATATTATTTTGTGAAGGTTAGTGAAGAACTGTGACCTGTTAGGCTACTTCTGATCACGGATTTGGATTTAGCTCACCAAAATAAATGAAAATCAATGTATTGAGCCCGGACCGGTCCCCATACAAAAAAAAAGTTTTTCTAGTCCACCCCTAGGATTAAAGATATTTTCACACTACGTCGCCATTTTAAGTCCGATTTTAATAAGCCGTACACCGTTGTTCATGGCTTGGAAGCCGCCACAATTCTTATCTTAATAATTTTTTACTCCGAGTTCAAATTCTAGTAGTGACTGTCGGTATCTCTTTTCACATCATCACATCACATCATATGATGTGAAACGAAATACCGACAGTCACTAGTAGAATTTGAACTCGGAGTAAAAAATGATTAAGGTAAGAATTGTGGACAACGGTGTGCGACTCACTAAAATCGGAATTAAAATGGCGACGTAGTTGTTGTATAAGTAAGATCTCATTTATTAGTGATTTCAGTATGACGATTAGCATATGTATATCTAAGTACAATAATAACGAGTAAGTATGTATAAAGAGAATATGCGTATACATACATTGGAATACAAAGTATGGTGAGATAATAATTAGTGTTGCATAGTTGTAACAGATATAAAGTAATGTATGAAATAATATGCTATTTACACAACATCTTGCCTTACAACTAAGATTAATTTTTTAATCTGCATATCTAGCAGGTGGTACAATTTTTCTTCATTTGCGTGTTACATATTCATTGTTGATATTCGTGCTTTGTTTACTTACTATAACCGATTTTTCTTCTATAGATTTATTTTCTTTTTCATTACAATTATTTCCAATACTATTTCCACTTTCGTTTTCAATGTTAGAAACTTTTTGTTAAGGTTTTTTCAAAACATGTTCTCTGTTTCGTCTATATAAAACACCCTCCGAATCCTTAATAACGAATGAGCGTGGCTCATCTAGCTTTTGAACGACTACTCCCGGAAACCATACCGAAGTAGGCGCTCTTTTAAACATGACTTGCTCACCCAAATTGATTGGTTTCAAAGCTTTAGTACCCTTGTTGTAATTTTTGGCTGTGGTTTTAAACTTGTTTTCGCTCATTCTTGAATATTCTTTCCTATCAATTACTTTTGGCTCTAAATTTTTCCTAATATTTGGAATTTTCGTCCTTAAAACTCGCGACATTAACAGCTCTGCCGGACTAGGCATATTACCTTTAGGTGCAGTTCTATAGTGAAGCAATGCACTTAGTGGGTCAGTTTTTGTTTCCTTGCACTTTATAAGTATTTTCTTTATTGTCTGTATTGACCGCTCTGCTAGTCCATTCGACCTTGCTACGTATGGACTCTAGGTTTTTTGCTCAATATTCCATTCCCCACAAAAATCCTCGAATTCTTTAGATTGGAAAGGCGGACCATTATCGGTTATCAATAAATGCGGAATACCATGTCTTGAAAAAATCATTTTAAGTTTGTTTTTAACTTCAAATGCAGAAAACCCATTACTTAAAGATTCAAATTCGATATATTTAGAATAGTAATCAACCACTAATATGTACTTTTTATTGTTGAATTCAAATATATCGCATCCCAATTTATACCACGGAATTTTAACTATTTCATGTGGCATTATTATCTCTTTAGGATTTGAATTACGATATTTCATACATGTCTCACAATCCGTAACTACGTTATATATGTCATTATACATATTGGGCCAGTACATCGACTGCGTCGCTAAGCTCTGTGTGCTTTGGACACCCAAATGACTCTCGGGTAAACTCATTAAAATATTTCTACGAAGCGCCTTTGGTATAATTATTTGGTTAGTTTTTAAAAAAATACCTTCATATTCGAATATTTCATCTTTGAATTTGTAATAAGGCATAACTTCTTTGTAAACAAATTTTTTATTTTTTGGCTAGCCATAGGTAACATATTGTTTAATTTTTTGTAATGTTTCATCAGTTGTCGAGTGTTCCTTAATTTTGTGTATTACATTAGATGGAATTGCGAAATTTACTTTTAAAACACTACAGTTTAATGTCAAGTCCTTGTCGAAATCAGTAAGAACTGTTTCTTTTAAAGGAGCGCGTGAAAGAGTGTTTGCAATATAAAGCTGCGTTCCCGACTTATACCGAACTACTAGATCATAACATTGAAGTCGAAGCATGAATCTTTGGAGTCGAGCAGGAATATTGTGAAGCGGTTTTTGAAATAATGAAACAAGTGGTTTATGACCTGTCTCAACTAGAATTCGTAAACCATAAATAAACCGATGAAATCGAGTACAACCAAATAAAGTTGCGAACAACTCCTTTTCTTTTTGAGCATAGTTCGATTGAGTATCTGTTAAAGATGCGGAGGCGTACGCTATAGGATTTCAGTCGTGCAAGATAGCGGCGCCAACTGCATTCTTAGACGCGTCGACTGCCAAGATGACTTCTTTAGTAGGATCAAAATACGTTAGAACAGGGGCTGTAGTTAATTCCTTTTTTATTTAATTTAGCAAATTCCTGTTCATGCAAGGAGTTCCATTGCCAAATGACATCCTTTTTCAGTAGATCGCGCAGATTTTTATTTTTTATGGATAAATTTGGAATAAACGCACCAAGGTAAGTAACCATTCCTAAAAAGCGTTGAACTTCCTTAACATTTGTAGGCGCTGGCATTTGCAAAATTGGCTTTATTTTATCTTCATCTGGACTTATGCCATTTTCGTTAAAAATATGACCTATGAACTTAATGCTTGTTGGAAAAAATTTGGATTTGTTTTTATTAAATTTTAACCCAACTTTTTTCGCCCGTTCTAATACTTGCAATAAGACTTTGCCGTGCTCATCGGCCGTTGCTGTATGTATGAGGAAATCATCAATGTATACAATTAAACCCTTTATATCGGCGAATAATTTTATCATTTCGGCATGGAAAATTTCCGGTGATGCATTTATACCGAACGGTAGGCGTAAAAATCGAAAACGACCGAAAGGTGAATTGAATGTACAACGTTTAGAAGATTTTTCGTTTAAAGGAATCATCCAAAAACCACTGTTCGCATCAAGTGAACTAAAATACTTTGAACCCATCAACTTTGCTTTACAGTCTTCCACATTTGGAAACGGACAATGTGGTCTCAAAATGCCTTTATTTAAATTACGAGGGTCTAGACACACACGCAAATTTCCATCAGGTTTTTTAACAATAACAATAGAGCTCACCCATTCGGTTGGTTCAGATATTGGTGTGATAACTTTGAAATTAATCATTCTTTGCAATTCGGCTTTTAATTTGTTTTGAATAGTAAAAGGAATTTTTCTCGGAGGGTCCACAACAGGAATTACTCCTGGCTTCATATTAAGGTTACATTCATTGCTTAATAGGCCCAAACCTTCCAATACCTCAGAGAACATATTTAGATCGACCTTAGTTATAGTGTTTATAGCACTAATTAGTTTGAAATCCCGAGCAGTTTTAGACCAATCATGTTTTTACAACTCATATTCAAAACATGAAAATTACATTGCAGAATCTTATTGTTTAAGTTTAAATCTACACTAACAACTCCTAATGTTGGAAGTAACTCTCCACTAAATGAAAAAATTTTAGAGTTAGTCGGTTTTATAAATTTCTTTAATGTTAACAACTCTGCTGTAGCTACTGACAATATATTTGTTTGCTGCTTTCACACCTGCATGTACTTCTGCCACTTCCGTGTTCAGTACGCCGATGAAAAAATCGTCGTCATCATCGGTTTCTTGCTGCTCATCCTCATATACATTATTGACGAATTTTGGTTTCGGAGCTGATATTTGCGACTTTTCGCTACTCGGTGTTTGTTTTTTGTTGTTTACTTTGCCATTTCTTTTTAAAGTACATCTTCGCGAAGTGACCTTTGTTGTTGCAAATATAACATGTCACCACCATCTGCCAGACAACGAGTTTTGTGTTGCTGCCCACATCTGATCGCTGATTAGTCGAGCTTGCGGTTGGTTGTTGATAATTTTTGTTGCTTTTGTTTATAGCCCCAATATAACTAACGGAGTTGTCTCCGTTAGGATTTTGCAAACGATTTGCATTTTCGCTTGCCAGTTCCATGGATTTCGCTATACTTACAGCTTTTCCAAGCTAATAACGCCTTCACTTCCCTCGTGAAGGGTGGATACCTTGTCGCGGTACGAGGGCTTAGTCGATAGCCACGGGGCTACGTTGCCCTTGCGATCATAGCTCCGCATGGCACTACATCGCGAGAGCAGCCTAGCCTCGCTGGCGCGATGACAAAGATCTACCCCCTCCCAATCCAGGGTGTTACGCGATACCGTGCCCATTGGACGTTTGCAGCCGGGAGGCAATTCGTGGCTGTAGTCGAACGGTGCCTCTCTGATACCGGACCGCCTCAGAGAGTAACCATGGTCTTACCGCGGTATGGGGCTCTGCCGTGGCGGACGACACATTCCCCTTAATCCACCCTTGACCCCAAGCTGGCCGTGTCCGGCGAGGGGTCGTACGAACAAAATGAATACAACTCAAAATTCAAAACAATCAATAACTTCGTTTACTCCGCAGCAGAGGAAATATATCGCATCCCAATTTATACCACGGAATTTTAACTATTTCATGTGGCATTATTTCCTCTTTAGGATTTGAATTACGATATTTCATACATGTCTCACAATCCGTAACTACGTTATATATGTCATTATACATATTGGGCCAGTACATCGACTGCGTCGCTAAGCTCTGTGTGCTTTGGACACCCAAATGACTCTCGTGTAAACTCATTAAAATATTTCTACGAAGCGCCTTTGGTATAATTATTTGGTTAGTTTTTAAAAAAATACCTTCATATTCGAATATTTCATCTTTGAATTTGTAATAAGGCATAACTTCTTTGTAAACAAATTTTTTATTTTTTGGCCAGCCATAGGTAACATATTGTTTAATTTTTTGTAATGTTTCATCAGTTGTCGAGTGTTCCTTAATTTTGTGTATTACATTAGATGGAATTGCGAAATTTACTTTTAAAACACTACAGTTTAATGTCAAGTCCTTGTCGAAATCAGTAAGAACTGTTTCTTTTAAAGGAGCGCGTGAAAGAGTGTTTGCAATATAAAGCTGCGTTCCCGACTTATACCGAACTACTAGATCATAACATTGAAGTCGAAGCATGAATCTTTGGAGTCGAGCAGGAATATTGTGAAGCGGTTTTTGAAATAATGAAACAAGTGGTTTATGACCTGTCTCAACTAGAATTCGTAAACCATAAATAAACCGATGAAATCGAGTACAACCAAATAAAGTTGCGAACAACTCCTTTTCTTTTTGAGCATAGTTCGATTGAGTATCTGTTAAAGATGCGGAGGCGTACGCCATAGGATTTCAGTCGTGCAAGATAGCGGCGCCAACTGCATTCTTAGACGCGTCGACTGCCAAGATGACTTCTTTAGTAGGATCAAAATACGTTAGAACAGGGGCTGTAGTTAATTCCTTTTTTATTTAATTTAGCAAATTCCTGTTCATGCAAGGAGTTCCATTGCCAAATGACATCCTTTTTCAGTAGATCACGCAGATTTTTATTTTTTATGGATAAATTTGGAATAAACGCACCAAGGTAAGTAACCATTCCTAAAAAGCGTTGAACTTCCTTAACATTTGTAGGCGCTGGCATTTGCAAAATTGGCTTTATTTTATCTTCATCTGGACTTATGCCATTTTCGTTAAAAATATGACCTATGAACTTAATGCTTGTTGGAAAAAATTTGGATTTGTTTTTATTAAATTTTAACCCAACTTTTTTCGCCCGTTCTAATACTTGCAATAAGTGCTCATCGGCCGTTGCTGTATGTATGAGGAAATCATCAATGTATTCAATTAAACCCTTTATATCGGCGAATAATTTTATCATTTCGGCATGGAAAATTTCCGGTGATGCATTTATACTGAAAGGTAGGCGTAAAAATCGAAAACGACCGAAAGGTGAATTGAATGTACAACGTTTAGAAGATTTTTCGTTTAAAGGAATCATCCAAAAACCACTGTTCGCATCAAGTGAACTAAAATACTTTGAACCCATCAACTTTGCTTTACAGTCTTCCACATTTGGAAACGGACAATGTGGTCTCAAAATGCCTTTATTTAAATTACGAGGGTCTAGACACACACGCAAATTTCCATCAGGTTTTTTAACAATAACAATAGAGCTCACCCATTCGGTTGGTTCAGATATTGGTGTGATAACTTTGAAATTAATCATTCTTTGCAATTCGGCTTTTAATTTGTTTTGAATAGTAAAAGGAATTTTTCTCGGAGGGTCCACAACAGGAATTACTCCTGGCTTCATATTAAGGTTACATTCATTGCTTAATAGGCCCAAACCTTCCAATACCTCAGAGAACATATTTAGATCGACCTTAGTTATAGTGTTTATAGCACTAATTAGTTTGAAATCCCGAGCAGTTTTAGACCAATCATGTTTTTACAACTCATATTCAAAACATGAAAATTACATTGCAGAATCTTATTGTTTAAGTTTAAATCTACACTAACAACTCCTAATGTTGGAAGTAACTCTCCACTAAATGAAAAAATTTTAGAGTTAGTCGGTTTTATAAATTTCTTTAATGTTAACAACTCTGCTGTAGCTACTGACAATATATTTGTTTGCTGCTTTCACACCTGCATGTACTTCTGCCACTTCCGTGTTCAGTACGCCGATGAAAAAATCGTCGTCATCATCGGTTTCTTGCTGCTCATCCTCATATACATTATTGACGAATTTTGGTTTCGGAGCTGATATTTGCGACTTTTCGCTACTCGGTGTTTGTTTTTTGTTGCTTACTTTGCCATTTCTTTTTAAAGTACATCTTCGCGAAGTGACCTTTGTTGTTGCAAATATAACATGTCACCACCATCTGTCAGACAACGAGTTTTGTGTTGCTGCCCACATCTGATCGCTGATTAGTCGAGCTTGCGGTTGGTTGTTGATAATTTTTGTTGCTTTTGTTTATAGCCCCAATATAACTAACGGAGTTGTCTCCGTTAGGATTTTGCAAACGATTTGCATTTTCGCTTGCCAGTTCCATGGATTTCGCTATACTTACAGCTTTTCCAAGCTAATAACGCCTTCACTTCCCTCGTGAAGGGTGGATACCTTGTCGCGGTACGAGGGCTTAGTCGATAGCCACGGGGCTACGTTGCCCTTGCGATCATAGCTCCGCATGGCACTACATCGCGAGAGCAGCCTAGCCTCGCTGGCGCGATGACAAAGATCTACCCCCTCCCAATCCAGGGTGTTACGCGATACCGTGCCCATTGGACGTTTGCAGCCGGGAGGCAATTCGTGGCTGTAGTCGAACGGTGCCTCTCTGATACCGGACCGCCTCAGAGAGTAACCATGGTCTTACCGCGGTATGGGGCTCTGCCGTGGCGGACGACACATTCCCCTTAATCCACCCTTGACCCCAAGCTGGCCGTGTCCGGCGAGGGGTCGTACGAACAAAATGAATACAACTCAAAATTCAAAACAATCAATAACTTCGTTTACTCCGCAGCAGAGGAAATATATCGCTTCCCAATTTATACCACGGAATTTTAACTATTTCATGTGGCATTATTTCCTCTTTAGGATTTGAATTACGATATTTCATACATGTCTCACAATCCGTAACTACGTTATATATGTCATTATACATATTGGGCCAGTACATCGACTGCGTCGCTAAGCTCTGTGTGCTTTGGACACCCAAATGACTCTCGTGTAAACTCATTAAAATATTTCTACGAAGCGCCTTTGGTATAATTATTTGGTTAGTTTTTAAAAAAATACCTTCATATTCGAATATTTCATCTTTGAATTTGTAATAAGGCATAACTTCTTTGTAAACAAATTTTTTATTTTTTGGCCAGCCATAGGTAACATATTGTTTAATTTTTTGTAATGTTTCATCAGTTGTCGAGTGTTCCTTAATTTTGTGTATTACATTAGATGGAATTGCGAAATTTACTTTTAAAACACTACAGTTTAATGTCAAGTCCTTGTCGAAATCAGTAAGAACTGTTTCTTTTAAAGGAGCGCGTGAAAGAGTGTTTGCAATATAAAGCTGCGTTCCCGACTTATACCGAACTACTAGATCATAACATTGAAGTCGAAGCATGAATCTTTGGAGTCGAGCAGGAATATTGTGAAGCGGTTTTTGAAATAATGAAACAAGTGGTTTATGACCTGTCTCAACTAGAATTCGTAAACCATAAATAAACCGATGAAATCGAGTACAACCAAATAAAGTTGCGAACAACTCCTTTTCTTTTTGAGCATAGTTCGATTGAGTATCTGTTAAAGATGCGGAGGCGTACGCTATAGGATTTCAGTCGTGCAAGATAGCGGCGCCAACTGCATTCTTAGACGCGTCGACTGCCAAGATGACTTCTTTAGTAGGATCAAAATACGTTAGAACAGGGGCTGTAGTTAATTCCTTTTTTATTTAATTTAGCAAATTCCTGTTCATGCAAGGAGTTCCATTGCCAAATGACATCCTTTTTCAGTAGATCGCGCAGATTTTTATTTTTTATGGATAAATTTGGAATAAACGCACCAAGGTAAGTAACCATTCCTAAAAAGCGTTGAACTTCCTTAACATTTGTAGGCGCTGGCATTTGCAAAATTGGCTTTATTTTATCTTCATCTGGACTTATGCCATTTTCGTTAAAAATATGACCTATGAACTTAATGCTTGTTGGAAAAAATTTGGATTTGTTTTTATTAAATTTTAACCCAACTTTTTTCGCCAGTTCTAATACTTGCAATAAGACTTTGCCGTGCTCATCGGCCGTTGCTGTATGTATGAGGAAATCATCAATGTATTCAATTAAACCCTTTATATCGGCGAATAATTTTATCATTTCGGCATGGAAAATTTCCGGTGATGCATTTATACCGAAAGGTAGGCGTAAAAATCGAAAATGACCGAAAGGTGAATTGAATGTACAACGTTTAGAAGATTTTTCGTTTAAAGGAATCATCCAAAAACCACTGTTCGCATCAAGTGAACTAAAATACTTTGAACCCATCAACTTTGCTTTACAGTCTTCCACATTTGGAAACGGACAATGTGGTCTCAAAATGCCTTTATTTAAATTACGAGGGTCTAGACACACACGCAAATTTCCATCAGGTTTTTTAACAATAACAATAGAGCTCACCCATTCGGTTGGTTCAGATATTGGTGTGATAACTTTGAAATTAATCATTCTTTGCAATTCGGCTTTTAATTTGTTTTGAATAGTAAAAGGAATTTTTCTCGGAGGGTCCACAACAGGAATTACTCCTGGCTTCATATTAAGGTTACATTCATTGCCTAATAGGCCCAAACCTTCCAATACCTCAGAGAACATATTTAGATCGACCTTAGTTATAGTGTTTATAGCACTAATTAGTTTGAAATCCCGAGCAGTTTTAGACCAATCATGTTTTTACAACTCATATTCAAAACATGAAAATTACATTGCAGAATCTTATTGTTTAAGTTTAAATCTACACTAACAACTCCTAATGTTGGAAGTAACTCTCCACTAAATGACAAAATTTTAGAGTTAGCCGGTTTTATAAATTTCTTTAATGTTAACAACTCTGCTGTAGCTACTGACAATATATTTGTTTGCTGCTTTCATACCTGCATGTACTTCTGCCGCTTCCGTGTTCAGTACGCCGATGAAAAAATCGTCGTCATCATCGGTTTCTTGCTGCTCATCCTCATATACATTATTGACGAATTTTGGTTTCGGAGCTGATATTTGCGACTTTTCGCTACTCGGTGTTTGTTTTTTGTTGTTTACTTTGCCATTTCTTTTTAAAGTACATCTTCGCGAAGTGACCTTTGTTGTTGCAAATATAACATGTCACCACCATCTGCCAGACAACGAGTTTTGTGTTGCTGCCCACATCTGATCGCTGATTAGTCGAGCTTGCGGTTGGTTGTTGATAATTTTTGTTGCTTTTGTTTATAGCCCCAATATAACTAACGGAGTTGTCTCCGTTAGGATTTTGCAAACGATTTGCATTTTCGCTTGCCAGTTCCATGGATTTCGCTATACTTACAGCTTTTCCAAGCTAATAACGCCTTCACTTCCCTCGTGAAGGGTGGATACCTTGTCGCGGTACGAGGGCTTAGTCGATAGCCACGGGGCTACGTTGCCCTTGCGATCATAGCTCCGCATGGCACTACATCGCGAGAGCAGCCTAGCCTCGCTGGCGCGATGACAAAGATCTACCCCCTCCCAATCTAGGGTGTTACGCGATACCGTGCCCATTGGACGTTTGCAGCCGGGAGGCAATTCGTGGCTGTAGTCGAACGGTGCCTCTCTGATACCGGACCGCCTTAGAGAGTAACCATGATCTTACCGCGGTATGGGGCTCTGCCGTGGCGGACGACACATTCCCCTTAATCCACCCTTGACCCCAAGCTGGCCGTGTCCGGCGAGGGGTCGTACGAACAAGATGAATACAACTCAAAATTCAAAACAATCAATAACTTCGTTTACTCCGCAGCAGAGGAGAACTATGCTGGAGCAAGAGAAATCACAACGCCGGAGGACAAACTCTATTTCAAAGTCAACTGGGGGACCGACAGCGATGGTAACTACGGGTCGGTCATCCTCGAGACTGCTAGCAAGTGAGAGTGACTTGATGAAAGCCAGCACCAGTGCGGCTGCATACGCAGGTAAGCAGAAAACGGCGGATGCTTAACCTCCATCAAGCGCCGGCACGAACATCAACCTCTCAATGTCTGTGGCAATGGTCTCGGGACCTGGCCTCAGTGATCCGAAAGAGAAGGAAGACGCAACTAAGCTTCTATCAAAGGGAGAGACCGCGATGGCAACTACGGGTCTGAACTCCTCCCAAAAGACATCTCCCCGACGCTTTGCGTACTGGGATAAAAGGAAGGCTGCAAGGATCTTGAAGAAATATGAGGGAGCATCGCAGGATACACTATCGCTGAATGAAAGGAAGATGGTGGAGAAAGCGAAAGCTCTGATACCAAATTTCCAAAGGCCCTATGCGCCTAAAAGGCTGAACGCGAATCCCTTCAAACGCCAGAGATCGGACGGAGAGGTGGATCCCCATCCGAAGCGGCATCAGAATATCCCAGTAGTGGGCAAACCCAGCTTTGCTGAAGTGACAGGATCCTTATAGGTGTCATTGATCGAGCCAACGACCGTTGGTCCATCCCTAGAGACCGGTGGCTGTATGTCCGGAACGAAATTGGCAGGGCCCTTCTCGACATATGGCGTGAGTCTCCGGGTAGTCCGTCGCGGGGTACAGACGCGGGTTGGCACCAGGGTCAGATTAAAGTTTTCGCGTGTGAGGATGCAAGAACTGTTGCACTGTACATGGCAGCAGTTGCAAGACTGGGTGAAGTCTACCCAGGGGCAAAAATCGAGGTCGTCGACTGGAAGGACATTCCGGCCCGGCCAAGGGCAAGGGCATGGATTCCTGCCATCCCTGCTGAACCGGAGAATATTCTTGAGATGCTGCAGGCCTGGAATCCGTCTCTCCCGACGCAGGACTGGAGTGTCAATCTGGTCGAGGGTTAGGTTGGGCCTCATAGACAGGTGGTTTTAACTTTGAATAAGGAGGCACTCGAGCCCCTTAAACGGTGCAACGGACGAGTGCATTTTGGAATGGGTCAGATCGTGATCCACGTATACCGTGGCGATGCACAACGCGCTGCCATTCCGGCCGCTTCGAAGGACTCGGAAATCGAAGGACCAGAAGAGGAGGCAGGGGTGTCAGACGCGGAAAGTATGGTATCCGCCACGTCAAATTGCGAGGAAGCCGTGAACGACTCGGCGATGGAAGATAGCCTAACGGACGCGGAAGACCTCGACCGCACGGTGGTGGAGGGCAATCCGGTGCACACTAACGTTGATGCCGCTTCAGACAGTAGAGATTCCGCCACGCCAAATCGTGCAGATAAATTGTCGTTGAGTGATAGGCCCCGGGACGGGGTAGACCTCCACGACGGTACGACGGTGGTAGGGAAGTCTGAGCGCTCTCATGTTGGTGGTGCTTCAGATTAACCTGCACAAATCTAAAGCAGCCTCAGCTGCCCTAAGCAGTCGTCTTTATAAAGGCGACGTAGACGTGGTCCTTATCCAAGAACCCTGGGTTAATAGCTCAAGGATCTGTGGATTGGGGGCTAAGGGGTACAAGCTCATCCGAGCTAATGAGGAGGGCGAGGTCAGAACCTGTATCTTGGTCAAGTCTGAGCTGAACACCTTTCTCTTACCCAACTATTCAAATGGTGACGTTACAGCTGCCAGCTTAACCGTCGGCAGCACCAGCCTGATGATGGCGTCGGTCTACATGCCCTATGACGCCGAAGAACCTCCTCCACAAAAGGAGGTGAAAGATCTGGTGGAAAATTTCTGCACGGGTCATCTTATTATTGGAGCTGACGCTAATGCTCATCACGTCCAGTGGGGAAGCTCCGATATTAACGCTAGGGGCGAGTCTCTGTTTGACTACCTACTAACAACTAACCTGGTGGTTTTTAACGTGGGTAACGAGCCTACTTTTATCACTAAAGCCCGTAGGGAGGTCATAGACCTCACTATTTGTAGCGAAGGCGCTTATGAGTGGGTTAGGAAATGGCGTCTTCTTGAGGAGCATTCATTTTCCGACCACCGGTACATAGAAATTGCCTTAGATTTTTCTGTTGAGCAGCCAGTTATGAAACGCAATCCACGCAACACTAATTGGCAGCTACATAATCAAATATTAGTTAGGGACCTACCAGTGTTACCCCCACAAGCTCCATCATCAGTAGGAGAACTGGATGATCTGATTGCGACCTTTACAACGGCGCTCTCAAATGCCCTAGAGCAGGCTTGTCCAGTGCCGAAACCACGCGGTAAACATAGACCACACTGGTGGTCCTACGACCTGGATTCGCTCCGCAAGTCCTGCAGGAAGCAATTTAATAGGGCGGTACGGAGCCTGAATGGCTCGAATATAAAGTTAAACTGAGGGCCTATAAAAGGGCCCTAAGGCAGGCGAAGAGAAATTCGTGGAGAGATTTCTGCACCGGGGTCGAAAAGGTCGATGATACGGCGAGACTTAGACGAGTGCTCTCAAAAACTCAAACAGCCATTAGCTATTTGCGGAAGCCTGACGGATCGTGGACTAGCACGGAAGGGGAAACCCTGGAGCTGCTATTGAATACACACTTTCCGGGGAACTTGCATGAAGCACCTTTAGCATCTGCAACAAATATGGCAGTGAATATACCCATCACGGAGGAAAGGGTAAGGTGGGCGATCAAAAGCTTTGAGCCGTTCAAGGCTGCTGGGCCAGACGGGATTTTCCCCGCACAACTCATAAACACGTTGGAAACATCGGCTAAATGGCTGGTATTTCTCTTTTCAGCCTGCCTGGCTCTCAACTACATTCCGCACTCCTGGAGAAGCGCCAAGGTAGTCTTTATTCCTAAGGCTGGGAAAGCCTTACACTATGAGCCTAAGGACTACTGACCGATCAGTCTCTCGTCCTTTGCACTCAAAACCTTCGAGAGGATAATTAGCGATTATCTCTCCTCTACTATTGATAGCAACCTTATCTCTAGCTATCAACATGCATACACCAAAGGTAAATCAACGGAAACTGCGCTTCACAGCCTTGTCTCTGTTATTGAAAAATCGTTGTATGAAAAAGATTACTGTCTCGTGGCCTTCCTAGACATTGAAGGTGCCTTCAACAATATAAGCCCGGAGGCTATTAACACCGCTCTAACTAATCTGGGCATAAGCAGGTCTCTTATTGGACTAATTGATAAGCTACTAAAGGGAAGGAAAATAGTTTCTACACTGGGCACAGTTGATTTCACACGCTATGTCACAAGAGGAACGCCTCAGGGTGGTGTTCTCTCTCCGCTTTTATGGAACCTCACTGCAAACCCGTTGCTACGAGACACGAGCTGGGGGGCGGGAGGATAGTTGCATATGCAAACGATTTAGCTATTGCATACAGGGGCAAATTCCCACAAACCCTGTGTGACTTGATGCAAGTAGCACTGCGAGCAGTTTCCTCGTGGTCATCTCGCTGCGGACTTAATATCAACCCGGGAAAAGTGGAGCTTGTCCTTTATACTAACCGGTACAAAATACCAACGCTAAGCCTACCAGAACCAAATGGCGTGCGCCTGAACTTGGCTGACAAAGCCAAATTCCTAGGCATAGTTCTGGATAGAAAGCTTAACTGGAAGGAGAATGTCATCCAGCGCCAGAGGAAAGCGTGCATTGCACTTTACACTTGTAAAAGAGCCATTGGAAAAAAATGGGGGCTCAGTCCCAAAATCTGCAGATGGATTTACACTGCGATAATCCGGCCAATTATGCTGTATGGAGTCGTGGTATGGTGGCCTGCGCTGAGCAAGGCAGCCAACCTAAACCTGTTAGGTAAAGTCCACAGATCTAGCATGATCTGTATAAGCGGCGCGTTGAGAACAACGCCCAACGAAGCTCTCCAGGCCATTCTTGGCATTTTGCCACTCGATCTGGATTCTTACAGCTTTCTCCCTCCGAGCACGGACCGTTGTGCAACCACAACAGTCGGAGATAGCTGGTTCAGAATAAACATTCCCAGCAGGGAAGACTGGGAGAGGACGGATCGGTGTCCTGCTACTAATGGCGGCATTTCCATATACACCGACGGTTCGAAGTTGGACGGCAGAGTTGGAGGAGGGATTTATTCCAAGGATCTGGACCTTGAGCTTTCCTTCAGACTGCCTGATCATTGCAGCGTCTTCCAGGCTGAGGTCTCAGCAATCATGGACGCCGCGGCTTGGATAGGGCAACACGCTATCGGACAGAATATCGTTATTTTCAGCTATAGTCAAGCGGCAGTCAAATCCCTTGGCTCTTACTTGTTCAACTCTGAACTGACGCTCAGCTGTCGTCGATCTCCTCAGGAGATGGCCCAACAGAACCGCGTGAGCCTCACATGGGTCCCGGGACACAGGGACATTGAGGGAAACTGTAGGGCAGACGAACTTGCTAGGCAGGGCACGACCAAGCAGGTTCTTCAGGATAAAGAACGCTTAGGTATGCCCTTTGCCACATGCAAGCTAATGCTGAAGGAGCATACACTCCGACAAGCCAATGAAAGATGGCTTTTATCGCCAGGGTGCCGAGTATCCAAACAATCCTGGCCAAAATGGGATATTAAAAGATCTAAATATATTTACACCCTAAGAAGAAGGGATATATCTATATTAATAGGGGTTTTAACCGGGCACTGCCTTATTGGAAGGCACGCAGCAAGGCTGGGTGTACCCTATCGACGATGCTGTAGGAGTTGCAAAGATGATGAGGAGGAGGAAACGGTGGAGCATCTCATCTGTAACTGCCCGGCTTTAAGCGGCGCGAGAAGGCGCTTTTTCGGAGTTCCCATCCTGGATAGCCTACGCCAGGTAGCGGAGCTGGACATAAAGGACTTGATGGCTTTCATCAAGTCATCTAAATGGTTCGAGGAGGTGTAACGGTGTCGGTTTTAGGAGTGTCAGCCCCGGGATTCTGCTATGTGGAGAGTCCCAATAGCACTGGGATTTTCCATATGGCTGGGTCCCGGGACTGACTTTCCTAGTGTTGATGGTATCACAACGGGCCTTTTAATACTGGCCTAGGTGTGCCTTTGCGGCAGCCACTTAAACCTACCTAACGCCTTCACTTAATAGCCTTTCTTTAATTTTAGACATATTTGCTCCAAGGCCACACACAAAAATGTCACGAACGAAAGTAACGCAACCTTTCTTTGGTCGCACTGCTGGTCTAGTCCCGATGCCATGGGGGGGAGGGGTGAAATACCCCAAACGGGGTGAAATAACACAAAATCTAGCAAAATTTTGAGGTTTGGTTTATTACCACTCAAATATAGTGTTTCATTTCAGACAGGATCGCAAGGGGCTCATATCAAACCTGCTTAAGTCGTTGGGGCCAAGCCGCACACGACCCGCTGCGCCTGGTCGCCGCGATCCGGCACATGCCCCGCGCCGCGGCGCGCATCATGCTCGGCAAATCGGACAAATTATTTCCGTATTTCCTTCCTCAGAATTCTTTTTCATTTGCTGAAAACAGTCATTGCAAACTTTAAAATGTTTGCATGGAACAAACAAAAGTTGCCGTTCTTGTTCGCAGCATATAATACAAAGGATATAATTTTGTTGAGATTCGTCTACACTCTCTTCTCTTAACTCTACTTTTTGTATAACACTTTTTTTAATACATAATGGCCAGTTGAGAGTAACAAAGAATGTATCTACAATGTATGTATGTATGCTTATATATTACTGGACTTATCTATGCTGCAGCGGTGAATCTACATATTTATTCCACAAATGTGCGGTGCGAACACAAAAAAAAGTCAGTGATGCGTTCATGTCCACTTTTTTGCCTTATTGCTCAAACGTGGGAAAAAAATTTGACTTATTTCTCAAAGTGATGCAATAACACAAATTTGTGTTATTTCACATTCAGTTAAGCAATAACACAAATTTGGTTTATTGCCGTTTGGGGTATTTCAAAAATTGAGGTGTTTGCATGAAATTGTGTATACAGATTACTTTCTGACCAAAGTAGCTTGCTAGAGAAAATGGGCGAAATGGTATGATAACACTGGATCACAAATTCCAACTTTTTTTCTGCACCAGAGACGCTATAGTGAAATTCCTATGTAAAATCACCTCCTAATTCCGAAAATCAAAGTTATTGTTACTTGAATGGTACCGTTTTTGAGATATTTACGATTTACCGTTATTTCAAAAAACAAAAAAGATGGCTCCACTTAATCGTGTATATCTCAAGAACAAATTGAGCTATTCGAAAACGGTTTGAAAAATTTGAAAGCTTATAAAATTTACTATAATCAGTACATACAACACTTTTTGCTAGGTCCTGCAGATTCAAACATAGTGAACAATCATTACGGATTTTTTAAATTTTTTTTGTAAAAATATAAAAAAATTTGTACTTTGCGAGGAAGCATCTCGAAAACTTTTAGTTTTTTAGCAGATATTTCCCCCCCCCTCTAAGCTCTGTTTTATTACAAAAAAAAAACAAGCTATCAGTGAACAAAATCGATGAACTAATACAAAAGTTATAAGCATTCAAGTAAATATATCCATTTAATACTTAAGTACCCTACAAATAATAGCATATGTACATATGGTTCTGTCTTAACTCTATGATCTTATTTTATAATTGAAAAAGTTATGTGTCTTGTTTTGACGCTTATTTAGATTAGGATCGGTTTCTCTAATGAGAAACCAACAGTAGTCGCCCATCATAGCGACATCCCAGAATCCTTGATACCGACTTTCAATCCCTTTCATTTGCTGGTGAAACCTTTCGCCATGCTCGTCACTTTCGTCGCCAAGATTTTGCGGGAAAAAATTTAAGTGGGAGTGTAAGAAATGAATTTTTAAAGACATATTTACTCCTGAAAGAAAATAAAAAAGTAAATTAGATAAATACATAAGTGACACATTAATATAATAATTTTCTTAGGCTGGATTTATCTTTCAATTCAGAACAAATTTTTTGTTTATATATTTCCCGTTCTTGTTTGTTCGGAACTGGACGATGAATTCAGATTTATGGCTATATATTCTCATGTTAATTTATGTAATATATAATTTATTATAATATGTTTTTTTATTTACCCATTTCCGCATAGTTTTTGATTAAGTCGTTCACTATTATCTCGTAGTTAGGACTTTTGTGTTTGCCTAAAAAAGAAGTAACGACCTTTTCAAAAGAATCCCACGCTGCTGCCTCCACTGGTGACAATAGTTCTTTGAAATGGTTATTGGTCATCATTTTCCTTATTTGAGGTCCCACAAAAATCCCTTCCTTTATTTTTGCTTCTGAAATCTCTGGGAAGATTGTCTTCAAATGATGAAAAGCTTCGCCTTCTTTGTCCAAAGCCTTCACAAAGTTTTTGATAAGGCCGAGCTTGATGTGGAGCGGAGGTAGAATTATTTTTTCCTTCTTTATAAGTGGAGAGTATTTTATGTTATCTACCCCAACTTGAAACTCGATTCGTTCTGGCCAATCCTTTATGATGTAGTGGTCTTGACGAGCTCGGCTATCCCATTTGCATAGAAAGCAACAGTATTTTGTGTATCCACTTTGTAGACCACATAGCATTCCAACGACTTTAAGATCGGCACATATTTTCCAATCATGTTCTTCGTATTTGATTAACTTGAGCAATTTTTGCATTATCTCATATGTTTCCTTGAACAGACTTATGATCGCTGCCCACAGCATGATATCAAAATCGTGCTCGGCGACTTTAATGCCAAGGTGGGCAAGGAAGGAGTCTTTGGTCCCACAGTTGGAAAATTCAGTCTCCACGATATAACATCCCCCAACGGCACTAGGTTGATTGACTTCGCCGCTGCTCGCAATATGGTCATCAGTAGTACCAGGTTCCAGCATAAGCGAATACACCAAGCCACATGGCTGTCCCCTGATCAAAGAACTAGAAACCGGATTGATCATGTCTTGATTGACGGCAGACATAGCTCCACCGTTCTGGACGTGCGTACACTGCGTGGTCCCAATATTGACTCTGACCATTATCTTGTCGCAGCCAAGATACGCACACGCCTCTGTGCAACGAAGAAAGTGCGCACAGTAACGGAAGGAAAGTTTGACGTCGAGAAGCTGCGCATGACACAGACAGCTGATAATTTCACAACTCGACTCTCACACCTGCTAGCAGAGGGCAATCCTCGACCTAACGATGTAACCGAGCAATGGAAGCATATCTCTCACTCATTGCGTACCGCCGCTGAGGCCACTATAGGGTTCCAGCGAGCCCGCAAGAACAACTGGTACGATGAGGAATGCAAAACTGCCTCGAAAAAAAAGGACGCTGCCTACAAGGAGACGTTGCGAACGGGCGCAACCCGCAGTGTATGGCAACAATATCGTGAGGCAAAGAAGGAAGAGAGACGCGCATCAGCTCTTATGCAGAATATGGTCAGACGAATGCATGCCTCCGGATTGGAATTTAAGTGTGCTTTGCCCAATCCACAAGAAAGGCGATCCCGCTAACCGCACCAACTACCGCGGAATTAGTCTTCTTAATATCGCATATAAGGTTCTTTCTAGCGTGTTGTGTGAAAGGCTGAAGCCCATCGTAGACAAACTGATTGGACCTTATTAGTGTGGCTTTAGACCTGGTAAGTCTACCATCGACCAGATTTTCACGATAAGCCAAATTCTGGAGAAGACCCATGATAAGAGAATCGACACTCACCATCTCTTTGTCGATTTTAAAGCCGCTTTTGACAGCGTAAAAAGGACTTGCCTGTATGCCGCCATGTCTGAATTTGACTTCCCTGCAAAGCTTATACGGCTTTGTCAAATGACGTTGAGCAATACCAACAGCTCCGTCAGAATCGGGAAGGACCTCTCTGAGCCATTTGAAACCAAACGAGGCTTTAGACAGGGCGACTCCCTTTCGTGCGATTTCTTCAATCTGATCCTGGAGAAGATAATTCGAGCAGCAGAGCTAAACCGCAATGGTGCAATCTTTTACAAGAGCGTGCAATTGCTGGCGTATGCCGATGATATTGATATCATTGGCCTTAACAACCGCGCCGTAAGCGCTGCCTTCTCTGGACTGGATAAGGAAGCGAAAAAAGTGGGTCTTGCCGTGAACGAGGACAAGACGAAGTATTTGCTGTCATCAAAGAAAGAATCGGCGCACCTGCGCCATGTCACTGTTGATAGTTACAAATTTGAAACTGTGAGGGACTATTTGGGAACCAGTATCAACACCGAAAATAATATCAGTCTAGAAATCCAGCGGAGAATCACTCTTGCCAACAAGTGCTACTTTGGACTGAGTAGGCAATTGAGAAGTAAAGTCCTCTCTCGAAGAACAAAGATCACGCTATATAAGTCTCTCATCATACCTGTCCTGATGTATGGCTCAGATTCATGGACAATGTCAAGAGAAGATGAGATGGCCCTTGGAGTATTTGAGAGAAAAGTTCTCCGGAAGATTTATGGTCCTTCCCGTGATGCCAACGGCGAGTATAGAAGGAAATTTAACGATGAGCTGTACGAGCTCTACGCAGATAGTCCAGCGAATTAAAGCCCAAAGACTCCGCTGCCTGGGCCATGTTATGCGAATGGACAAAGAAGCTCCAGCACAGAAGGTTTTCCTATCGTCGCCTGAATGCGGCAGCAGAGGAACGGGGAGCCTCGACTGAGATGGAAACAACAGGTGGAGGATGACTTGAACTCCCTTGGGGTTTCCAATTGGCGTCCGTTATCGCTAAAAAGGAATGACTGGCGTGCTTTGATACGAAACGGCCAAAATCGCTTAGGCGGTTAAGCGCCAATAAATGATGATGATGATATGTTTCCTTCGTATTTACTGCATGCGCGATCGGGATAGATGGCTTTTGGTTGCCAATATGCAATATATATATATATATGGTTCACCAAATTGTTTGAATAGACCAGCAATGTCTTTGCAATAACAAACACTGTCCTCCTTCGTATAGTACTTGGAAAATTCTTCGTGACGAGTTCTATAATATGTTACCTTAACATCGGATGAAACAAATTTAAATTGTTGCATCCGAGAGGCGTGTAGTTCGGCCTTTTCCTTTGACAATTCCAAATCCCTTATCCAATCATTGAGTTGTGCTTGTGACAAAGAATTTCTTTCGTTTTCCGTTTGAAATTCAGTACAACATGATGCCGCGTAATCAGATCCTACTGTTGACAATGAAACTGGAGCCGGAACTAAAGTTAAATTTGATTCTGGCAATGTCGCTTCTGTTGAAATTAGTTCTGGTAATGACACTGTAGATACGCTCGCATAGGTTACTTTTCTGGACTTTCCAACCCCAAGTACTTTTGTAGTACAAATATAGCAGTCCGTTGAATGGCAAGTTGGTTCCCTCCACTTCATTGGTGTAATAAATTTCACACGTCGCCTAAATAGATAGTTTCAGAAATTAGTCAGCTATGCATTAAAAGGGAACAAATTCCTAATTTTTACAACGTACCTTTTTGTTCCGGTTTCCGAAGAAATCAATTCGACTCGGCATGTGGTGCACACAGTGTTCGGTGTCCATGGTTTTTCATTGTTTTTAGGCTCAATTCCAAAACACTTATAGTATGTAACTTTCAAAGGATTTGAAAACACACGTCTCATACTTTTAACAATAAATTGACCGCAGTTTCATCTGCATATATCTGGATCATTTGTACACTCAAACTCTCGCGCCCTTTTATTCATTTTTTATTTTTAAGTAAATGACGGGTTATAAACTGCAATTATAAACTAAACAGTATCCGGCGAGCCTTGCAGATATTATGAAGGAACAAGGCGCATGTACTCTTATTTATACTTAGATCCAGTAAAAATTCAAGCCTACCTAAACAAAAAGGTTCCCTAGTTCTACAAAGAAAACACCACCTGCCTCAAAAAAATGCTCTTGTTTAAAATGTACCTAGGTTTGAGAAAACGACACTAACAGCTTTTTGTATCTAATAACTTTTCGAAAATCTACCTGCTAACTAACTGATATACGAATACTAACACATATGTACCAGTAGGGTACTTAAGCATTAAATGGATATATTTACTTGAATGCTTATAACTTATGTATTAGTTCATCGATTTTGTTCACTGATAGCTTGTTTTTTTTTTGTAATAAAACAGAGCTTAGAGGGACGGGGGGGGGGGGGGGGGGGGGGGGGGGGAATATCTGCTAAAAACAAAAAGTTTTCGAGATGCTTCCTCGCAAAGTACAAATTTTTTTATATTTTTACAAACAAAATTTAAAAAATCCGTAATGATTGTTCAATATGTTTGAATCTGCAGGACCTACCAAAAAGTGTTGTATGTACTGATTATAGTAAATTTTATTAGCTTTCAAATTTTTCAAACCGTTTTGGAAGAGCTCAGTTTGTTCTTGAGATATACACGATTAAGTGGAGCCATCTTTTTTGTTTTTTGAAATAACGGTAAATCGTAAATATCTCAAAAACGGTACCATTCAAGTAAAAATAACCTTGATTTTCGGAATTAGGAGGTGATTTTACATAGGAATTTCACTATGGCGTCTCTGGTGCATTTTGGCTGTAAACCAGTGTAACCACGCCTCTTTTGTCGATATCGAAAATCACATAAACTGTCATAACTTGACTAAAACTTGGATATTTGCATGAAATTTTGTATACAGGGTACTTTCTGGCCAAGGTAGGTTGCTATTGAAAATGGGCGAAATCGGATGATAACCACGCCCCCTTTTTCTATTTAGAAAATTTCGAAAATCACACAAATTGACATATCTCGGTAGCTGAAATGGCTAAAATGATATAAATTTATAGGTCATTCTCTTATGAGTATTTAAAAAAAAATTTAAAGTGGGAGTGGCACCGCCCTTTTAAGGAAGGCATTTTTGAAAATTCGACTGGTCGTAACTTTTAAACTGATTACGATAGAACGATGCAATTTGGCACAAAGCATACTAGTATCGTTGGGAGTATACCTGATGAAATTGGATAAAATCGCCCTCCAACCACGTCCACTTTCGATATCGAAAGCTTCGAAAATCACCAAAATTGATATAATTCGGTAACGGTAATGGCTAAAATGATATAGTTTGGTAGGATAACCCACCTAGTCATTCTATTATGATTTTTTGATAAATTTTTAAAAGTATGCGTGGCACCGCCCACTTTTTAGGGAGGCATATTTGAAAATTTCACGGGTCATAATTTTTAAACTGATTACGGTAGAACGATGAAATTGGTACGAGGTATGCTAGCATAATAGAGAGTACGAAATCGCTTCCCAACCACATCCACTTCCGAAATGGAAAATTTCGAAAATCGTATGAAAACTACCGCTGGGTATTTAATGTTCGGTTTACCCGAACTTAGACTTCGTTACTTGTTTGTTATAATATAGATCATATAATGATAATCAATCATGTCAATTTCCTCTAAAAATCTGTATCTAACTTTGTTAGGAAAACTAGAAAACGGCTATTCTGAGAAAATATTGGTCAATGCAAATTTTGTAGGGAATTCGATTTCCTTCAAAAATATGTTCAGGTAAATGGTGTTTTACAGCAATGGTTTGTCGTTTTTATAAGAAATATGAGGTAAAGTCTGTAAAATCTAAACTAGCGATGATAGACCTCTAGACTTTAATTTAAAAATCTGAAAAAATTACAGTATTTTTTTTAACGTTCTTAAAAAGAAAATCAATATAATTTAAAAAAAATACGAAATTTTTCATTTTTGGCCCAGTGTAACGCATATGCGTAGAATTATCTTTTTTAAATGCTTTCTTTACTCTACTCCTGACTGGCGCTATAAAATAATTTTGTAAATAGTTGTGCTAGGAAAATATTAAAAAGAAAAACATTAGAAAGCACCCCTAACATTTTCTTCTGGCTGCGCCCCTGCTAGTTGTCAAAGTTAAAAAAGAAAAATGCCTGGCAAAGGGCGAAAAATCACAAGTTCATATAGGTACATATATGTGTAATCATGTAACTACATCTGATTTTTCATATGTTCTTTTAAGTACCCGAAGGTGCTTAAACGGGTTCTTTTAAGTGCACAACCCGCTTAAGTACCTCAAAATTCTGAACCTTTTGCTCGGGGAAATTAAGCGGGTTTTATTGTAGTTTGAAGCTATGCAACTAGATGAAAACTACTTTACAACTAGTTGGTGCACCGGGCCCAACTAGTCAGTGTTTTGTCTTTTTTCCATATAAGCAACTCGTATTTTTTACGTGTTGATGTCCTACGAAATGTCAATTGTCAGATTTCGACCAGAACATACCAGTCATCTACTAGTCATGATATACTAGAATTATACTAGTTGTAAAATACCTGTCCCATACTAGTTCAACCTGGACTAATATGATTTCCATAAAATTAAAAAGCATTGAACCTGGACTAGTATGATTTCAACCAGAATTTTCATGACTTACCCTTTATTTTGTCATTGCCTTTATTTTCATGTTTATTCTTAAGTAAGCAGCGATTATTTGTATTTACCCTATCACGAAAAAGCATCTGTGAATTATAAGAGAAAAAAGAAGCAAACGAAACGAATGAATTTTGTATTTTTTATCTGGTATGATTTCATCCAGAAAAATCTAGCTGTATACTAGTATGGAATGGATATTTCCTGACTAGTATGGGTTCAGCCCGAAATTCTAGTTGTATTCTAATATGAAAGGGATATTTCCTGACTAGTATGAATTCAGCCAGAAAATTCTAGTTGTATACTAGTATGAAATGGATAATTCCTGACTAGTATGAATTCAGCCAGAAAATTCTAGTTGTATGCTAGTATGAAATGGATATTTCCTGTCTAGTATGAATTCGCCAGAAAATTCTAGTTGTATACTAGTATGAAATGGATACTTCCAGACTAGTATGAGTTCTGCCAGAAAATTATAGTTGTATTTTTCTGATTAGTATGAGGTTTCGCTGCAGGGTAGTTCTGACCAGCTTTGCCGTTTTGATACAATTGTATCATTTTTGATACACTTTTCTGTAAAACTAGTCATTTGATACATTCAGGGCTGTTCTGAAAACCGATATCTGTCGGGATCGGAATTGAATCCGATCGAAATTGCAGAATCGTGTTCTCTAATCCTATCGATTTAAAATTATCGGAATCAATGTTCGAATCCGGTTCTCATCGTATTTGGTGTCCTGTATTCCAACTTGTCGGAAATTTCAGTTTAAATAAATCCGACGAGATATTTGTTCGCGGAATTAAATTTTTTGTTGAAAATGAGGAAAATAAATAAACGGAAAAACACAAGAATACTTATTAAATAATTTTAAAAAGTTTTTTAAACTTAAAAACCTGCACTGTTTTTGCAAAAGGTTTCGAAAATGATAAAAAAACTCACTTTGAAAAGAATTCCATTTTTTCCCGTAAACAAATTATGGGAAAGGGCGAAAAAGCGACCCCTAAGGGCCGTCTAAAAGTTGCCTGGGCGGTTAAAGGCTATTTTAAGTAGGTAAGGGGTAAGTTGCAGAGCAAACTTTTTGCTAGGCTTATCTTCTCATCATTTACTAACTTTGTAGGGGGTACGACCCTTAAAAACTAACTTTTATTTGAATCACCCTAATGTATACATACGTACATATGAAGGAGTTGTCCCATGATACAGCGTTGCCAGTAGGAATACTTCAGTTAGGCAAGACATTTGGAAATCGGCAAGAGTTCCCGATATAAGAGTAAAAAAGGAACAAGGATATTTTTTTAGTTTTTAACAAAAAAACGACAAAAATGCATTTGAAAGTGAAAAGGGGCCGAAAAGGGTCACGAATTTTAAAAAAGGGTACTTTTTTGATAAAGTAGGGTCCGGGGCCCTGGCTCTAAAAAAGGGTCAAATTGACCCTTTAGGCAGGAAGGAAAACGCACCAAGTATAAGCCATTTTTGAATTGATCGGTTCCCTGGTCTACTTCCCGGAAGTAGAAATTATGAATCTAAACCATTCTCGAATACACCTTATTCATCGTTTCCCATATTGCCGGTTCTGCGAGAACGGTACATGTACATGTACATTACCTTTCGTACCGAAACGACCCGGGTTGTTTTTTCATCGACCCGGCCAAGAGCAATACACCCCGAAGTGACCCTGTCTAACGCATCACGATTCCCCCACCTAAATTTGTCATCCCCGGAACAGCCCCTTGCAACAAGGCTGCTCCTCATTCTCTTGATCCGGGCTGGCATTGAGCCAAATCCTGGTCCGGGGGTTTCGCGTTCCTTATCAACACCGACCAAAGAGAGTTACCCTTAGAGTGTCAGAGTATAGTTGTACAGGCTGGCTGTGTTGATCTCGAGCTAATCAACATATACATTTCCCCCCGTCATCTGCTGTCCCAGAAGTTATCGCCCTGACTTTAGTGCGCTTCTTTGTGGCGATAACCGTATCATCATGGGCGATTTTAATGCCCACCATGATATGTGGAATTCACGCCTTTCTGTGGATAGCAGAGGACGGGAATTACCCGAGCAAATTGACGCTTACCCTTTCTGCACTGTAAACGGAGACGCCCCCAAGTTCAAAAAGGCTAACTGGGTTTGCTTTATGGAATTCACGGAGAGCTCCTTTGGTGATCTTCCCATTCCGACTTATGTACACGTTGGTGAGCGTAATATTCGCGAGGTCATAAAAAAGGCTTCAGCCCGCTTTATACCAGCTGGTAGAATAAAAAAAATAAGGCCAAACTTCCCAGCTGAGGCCGCAGTCTTGGCCAACGAACGTGACCTCATACGCGACATCGATCCCTCAGATCCACAGATCAGTGATCTCAAAGTGGAAATCAGACGGATTGTCAATGAACACAAACAAGCCAAACGGGAGGCGCACCTTAGGACTTGTAACCTCTCTACCGGTGTTGGGAAATTATGGTCCACAGTCAAATCCTTGTCCAATTCTACGGGTCCGCCAACGAATGTCGACATCACCTTTGGTGACAAGACATTCAACGACCCTAAGAAATGTGTACAGGCTTTCTGTAGGCAGTATGTCCCCCATCCTGCACAGGACAGGACAAGACGTGGAATCTTCAGGCGTGCGCATAAACTCAAAAACTATGCCCCCGTTCCCATCGCCGCTACAGAGGTTCAAGAGGCCACCAGGAATGGCAAGAACTCCAAAGCTATCAGTCCAGATGGCATAGCCTTGGTGCACCTTAAACACATCGGCGCAGTAGGAGTCAAGTACCTCACTGCCGTCTTCAATCTGTCCTTGACCACAGCTGTCATACCCTATAAATGGAAGCAGGCAACTGTGATCCCACTACTAAAGCCTGGCAAGCCAGCCAACGTTGGGGAGTCATATCGTCCGATATCAGTCCTCTCGCCAGTAGTAAAAACACTTGAGGCGGTCCTACTCCCGCTATACACATCAAACTTGATGTTAGCCGAGCACCAACATGGCTTCAGAAAAGGTAGGAGCACAACATCTGCTCTAAATGTCATAAACACTCAGAAAACTGACGGACTAAATCAAAATATACCCAATGACAGGGCGGTTCTAGGTGCACTTGATGTGAGTCAAGCTATTAACACAGTTAATCATGGGCAGCTGGTGTCCGATCTGGAAAACTCGTCACTCCCCCCCTGTCTTAAGCGCTAGTCCGCCAATTATCTCAGTGATCGTCGGTCGTCTGTTGTGTTCAGAACCAAAAAATCCAAATCCAGGAAGATAAAACAAGGGGTACCACAGGGTGGTGTCCTTTCCCCGTTATGGTTTAACTTCTATATTTCGAAGCTTCCTCCTCCACCAGAAGGAGTTAGGATTGTTCCTTACGCAGATGACTGCACGATATTGGCAACAGGTACTTCCGTTGATGAGCTGTGCTCTAAATTAAATGGTTATCTCCCCTCTCTTGTCGAGTTCTTCACCGTTCGCAGCTTGACATTGTCTCCAACAAGGTTAGGTTAGGTTCAAGTGGCTGCCGCAGAGGCACACCTAGGCCAGTATTAAAAGTCCCGTTGTGATACCACCAACACTGGGAAAGTCAGTTCCTGGACCCTGCCATATTTAAAATCCCGGTATTATCGGGGTTCTCTACATAGCAGAATCCCGGGACTGACGTTCCTAAACCGACACCGTTACTCCTCCTCGGACCATATAGATGATTTGATGAAGGCCATCAGGTCCTTTATATCCAGCTCCGTGACCTGGCGTAGGCTAACCAGGAAGGAAACTCCCAAAAAGCGAATTCTCTCGCCACTTAAAGCCGGGAAGTTGCAGATGAGGTGCTCCACCGTTTCCTCCTCCTCATCATCTTTACAACTCCTACAGCATCGTCGGTAGGGCACACCTAGTCTTTCTGCGTTAATACGCCTATTAGTATGGAGATTTCTCTTCTCCTAAGGGCATAAATTTGTCTTGATCTTTTATGATCCCATTTCGGTTAGCTTTCTTTGGATATCCGGCATCCTGGAGACTGCAGCCATCTTTCGTTGGCTTGGCGGAGTGTATACTCTTTCAGCATTAGCTTGCATGTTGCAAACGGCATACCTAAGCGCTCTTTATCCCGAAGAACCTGCTTGGTCGAGCCCTGCTTCGCAAGTTCGTCTGCCCTACAATTTCCCTCAATGTCCCTATGCCCCGGGACCCATGTGAAGTTCACGCGGTTCTGTTGGGCCATCTCCTGTAGAGATCGACGACAGCTGAGCGTCAGTTCAGAGTTGAACGAGTAAGAGCCAAGGGATTTGATGGCCGCTTGGCTGTCGCTGAAAATAAAAATATCCTGTCTGGTAGTGTGTTGGCCTATCCAAACCGCGGCGTCCATGATTGCTGAAACTTCAGCCTGGAAGACACTGCAGTGATCAGGTAGTCTGAAGGAGAGCTCAAGGTTCAGATCCTTTGATCAAACCCCTCCTCCAACTCTGCCGTCTAACTTCGAGCCATCAGTATAAATGGAAGTGCCGCCATAAGTGGCGGGACTCCGATCCGTGCTCTCCCATTCTTCCCTGCTGGGAATGTTTATTTTAAAACCGCTATCTCCGACTGTTGTGGTCGCACAACCGGAAGGAAGCTATAGGATCCCAAAATACTGGCGTGTCCAGTAGTGCTTGCGCCCCAGCTGGACATTTCCCTTAGACGCAGAGCCAATGCTGCTGCTACCCGGTGCCCTTCCAGATCGAGTGGCAAAATGCCAAGAATGGCCTGGAGTGCTTCATTGGGCGTTGTTCTTAACGCACCGCTTGTACAGATCATGCAACATCTGTGTACTTTACCTAACAGATTAAGGTTTGTTGCCTTGCTCAGCGCAGGCCACCATACCACAACTCCATAGAGCATGATTGGTCGAATAATAGCAGTGTAGATCCATTTGCATATTTTGGGGCTGAGCCCCCATTTTTTCCAATGGCTCTTATGCACGTGTAGAGTGCAATACACGTTTTCTTCAGGCGCTGAAGAACATTCTCCTTAGTTAGTTTCCTATCCAGAACTGTGCCCAAGAACTTGGCTTTGTCAGCCAAGTTCAGGCGCACGTCATTCAGTTTTGGTAGTATTAACGGTGTTATCTTATAGCGGTTGGTGAAAAGGACCAGTTCTACTTTTCCCGGGTCGATGCTCAGCCCGCAGCGCGAGGACCATGAGGAAACCTCTCGCAGTGCTACTTGCATCAAGTGGCACAGAGTTTGTGGGAATTTGCCCTTATATACTATAGCTAAGTCGTCTGCATATGCCACTACCTTCCCGCCCCCAGCTTGTGTCTCGCAGCATCGAGTTGACAGTGAGGTTCCATAGAAGCGGGGAGAGAACACCACCCTGAGGCGTTCCCCTTGTGAAATAGCGTGATAAGTCAACCGAGCCCAGTGATGAAACTATTCGTCTACTCCTTAGTAGTCCATCAATAAGTCCAATAAGAGGCCTGCTTATGCCCAGACTTGTTAAAGCGGTGTTTATAGCATCAGGGCTTATGTTGTTGAAGGCTTCTTCAATATCTATAAAGGCCACAAGACAGTACTCCTCTTCATACAGCTATTTTTCAATAAAAGAAACTAGGCGGTGAAGCGCAGTTTCTGTAGATTTCCCTTCGTGTATGCATGCTGATAGCTAGAGTGGGTCAATAGTAGATGAGAGGTAGTCATTTATTATCCTCTCGGAAGTTTTGAGCACAAAGGATGAGAGACTGATCGGCCTTTAGTCCTTGGGCTCGTAATGAGACGCCTTCCCCGCCTTAGGAATAAACACTACCGTGGCACTTCTCCAGGAGCACGGAATGAAGCTAAGAGCCAGGCAGGCTGTATAGAGAAATACCTGCCATTTGGCTGATGTCTCCAGCGTGTTTATGAGTTGTGCGGGTATAATCCCGTCTGGACCGGCAGCCTTGAACGGCTTTTAACCGCCCACCTATCCTGTTCCTCCGTGATGGGTATGTATATAGCCAGGTTTGTTGTAGGTGCTAAGGGTTCCTCATGCAAGTTCCCTGGGAAGTGCGTATTCAAGAGCAGCTCTAAGGTTTCCCCCTCCGTGCTGGTCCAGGATCCGTCAGGTTTGCGCAAGTAGCTTGTGGCTGTTTGAGTTTTTGAGAGCACTCGTCTAAGTCTCGCTGTATCGTCGACATTTTCGACCCCAGTGCAGAAATTTCTCCACGATACTCTCTTTGCCTGCCTCAGAGCAGCGCCGTTGTAAAGGTCTTTACCAGATCCTCCAACTCCCATACTGATGATTGGACTTGTGGGGGCAGTGCTGGTAGGTCCCTAGATAGTATTTCTTTGTGTAGCTGCCAGTTAGTGTTACGTGGGTTGCGTTTCATAACCGGCTGCTCAACAGAAAAGTCTAGAACTAATTCTACGTACCGGTGGTCGGAGAATGAATGTTCATCGAGAACACGCCATTTTCTGACCCACTCATAAGCGCCTTCGCTGCAAATAGTGAGATCTATGACCTCCCTAAGGGTTTTAGTAATAAACGTAGGTTCGTTACCCACGTTGCAAACTCCCAGGTTAGTTGTTAACAAATAGTCAAACAACGACTCTCCTCTAGCATTGATATCGGAGCTTCCCCATTGGACGTGATGAGCATTAGCGTCAGTTCCGATAGTGAGATGACCCATGGAAAAATTTGCCACCAGGTCTTTTACCTCCCTCTGTGGAGGAGGTTCTTCGGCGTTGTAGGACATATAGACCGACGCCATCGTCAGGCTGGTACTGTCGACTGTTAAACTGGCAGCTGTAACGTCACCATTGGTATCGTTCAGACTTCCCTGCACCGCCGTATCGTCGAGTTCCACCTCGTCTGGAGGCTTATATTTCAACAACGATTTGTTCAGATCACGATTTGGCGTGGCGAAAGCCTTACTAACTGTGGCAGTATCAACATTGGTGCGCTCAGGACTAGCTGCTATCAGTGTGACGGCCAGCAGGCTGTTTCCCATCTCCGAGCTATTCACTGCTCCTTCGCCATTTGACGTGGCAGATACCATACTTTCCGAGTCGGACATCTCCGACTACTCTTCCGGCACTGCGATGTCCGAGTCCGCCGGTGCAGCCGAAATAGCAGCGCGCTGTGCATCGCCGCGGTATACGTGGATCACGACCTAACCCATGCCGTAGTGCACTCGTCCATTGCACCGTTTAAGGGGCTCGAGTGCCTCCTTTTTCAGGGTGCAGACCACTTGCCTATCAGGCCCTACTCCAGTCCTGCGTCGGGAGAGACGGGTTCATGACCCGCAGCATCCTGAGAATTCTCTCAGGTTCAGCAGGGATGGCAGGAATCCATGCTCTTGCCCTTGGCCGAGCCGGGATGTCCTTCCAGTCGACAACCTCGATTCTTGCCCCTTGGTAGATCTCACCCAGTCTGGCAGCTGCTGCCTTGCACAGTGCAACAGTTGTTGCATCCTCGCAAGCGAATACCTTGATTCGGCCCTGGTGCCATCCCGCATCAGAACCCATCGGCGTGGCACCCGGAGACTCATCCATACTGTCAAGAAGGGCATTGCCGATCGCGTTCCGGACGTACCGCCACTGGTCCCTAGGGATGGCCCAGCTTTCGTTACCTCGGTCAATGACGCCTATGAGGATCCTGTCCTTGGTCACTTCAGCAAAGCTGAGTTTACCCACTACGGGGGTGTTCTGCTGCCGCTTCGGGTGAGGTTTTAAATCCACGTCCGATCTCTGGTGTTTGAAGGGATTTCCATTAACCTTCTTCGGTGCATAATTGCTTTGGAAGTTCGGTACGAGAACTTCAGCCATCTCCACCGTCTTTCTGGCATTCGGCTATAGCGTATCTTGTGAAATACCCTCGTATTTCTTAAGGATCCTTGCGGCCGCTCTTTTGTCCAAGTACTCAGAGCGACTGGGAGATGTCTTTTGGGGTGAATTTCGACCCGTAGTTGTCATCGCGGTCGTTCCCTTATTTGGATCTCTGGGGTCAGGTCGTGAGACCACTGCCACAGACGTTAAAGATTTGGTTTCGGTACCGGCACTTACTGGAGGTTTAGAATCAGCCGTTGTTGGCTTCACTGTGTTTGTACCGGTACTTGCTTTGGGGATTGCCCCCTTATTATCCAGAGCTAATCGACCCGTAGTTGCCATCGCTGTCGATCTCTCGTGATGTAGTAGGCGGCGCTATGATCACAAGGGCAACGTAGCCCTGTGGCTATCGACTTAAGCCCTCGTACCGCGGCAAGATGTCCAGGGAACTTAAAAAAAAAATTAAAAAAAAAATAAAAAAAATACCATTTTAGTTTTCAGATATGTTATATGTATATATTAAATAGAACTTTCTAAAATAAATTATTATTTGCCAAAATCCTTTGATCTTTGAAGTGTTTTTTCAGTTTCAAATTTTATTTTGGAAAAAATTTTTTTTTCAGTGTACTAAAAAAAAATTTTAAAGTGTATTTTCTAATGGTAAGAAGATCTTTGACACTTTAAAAGTACCAATTATTCTTCGAATATTTCGATACCTTGCCACCCCCACAATTTTTCGAAAATGCAATTTCTAAAAACGGGTCGTGTTTGGGTAGGTAAGATGTACCTAATAGAAATTAATAAAAATTAAAAACCCAACAGCAATAATAAAATTTGAAGAAAACATTTACAATTCCATTGTTCCAAAGGAATATATACAGGGCAATTATAAATAAAATTCCGCACGGATTTTGTTCCCTCTTACAAAAAATATCTATGCACTAATTTAATGACTTATACCGCAATTCTGTGAGGTGTGTCTAGTCACTAATAGAGACATTTCGTGGTATATTTCAAATTTAATAAAATTTGGTAATCAGTAAGCTGCCCCAAATCTATAGTCTAAAAAAAAGAGTAATTTATCTGTCATCTGCTTGTAGCCAGGTGACAAACGAAATTAATTAAAGAATATTGGGTAAACAATTGGAAAAATTAAAAAAGTGAGTTTAGGGATTAGAGGTATTTCTATATATATTTAAAAAAAGTTAATTACATTTTTTTAAATTAAATTAAAAAATTAAAAATTTTCCAAAAACCGCAATATCTTGTCAATTGCCAAAACAGATGATTTCCAATACTTAAATTTTCCCTAGAGAAAGAAATCTTTACAAAAAAAAAAATACAAAATTCCTAGAGAGAAAAAACCCGGTAGTATATTTAGAATTGCCTTGATAGATTTTCCACCCGGTTTATTTAATGATTTACTTAATAGGTATGTACACCTGGTTTCTGTAATTTTTAACGATGTTCGTTACATAAAAATCGTTAATTTTGACACAATTTTCTGTAGAAAAGTTGTCAAAATCGACGTTAACGACAGTAACGAATTTCGTTAAAAAGTCACAGAAACCAGGTGCAGGTGTATTATATTGTGTTAGGAATTTGTTTTTTATTTATTTTTAAGATACTTACATTATGTCCATCAAAAGCCCAACTAGAGTCGTCGCTGCCTAACATAGTTCCAGGGAGGCAGTCAGCTCTTGCCCAACCCACGCGCATTGGACCTGCTGTGAGAACTTCAAACTCGAAGTACCATTTTCCAGATGTGACCGAGTAATTACGTTCAACACGATAAGTTCGGAATGCAGCAAATTTAAGCCGTTGTGCCTCTGCCAGTAAGGCCTCGTTACCTTCACCGGTCGGCGGATCCAACACATATCCGTAAACCAAGAGGGTACGCACCGTTTCAGAGGCGGTATCGCGATTAGCTTTTTTTATAGCTTCATCAACTTTTGAGTAAGGTACTAAATGTGGGCTTCGATGGTTTTCAGAGTCTTCATTGAGCCCATAAGTCCAACTTTGTTGAATACGTTCACGTGCCCACAGGTTATGCGTATTTTCAGCCAACTGATCAACCAGCTCCTCCAATTTAGGAGACAAAGTAACTGCACTGAGATCTAGTGGTGCAGGTTTGTACCCATTAGCTTGCATAAAAATTTCATTTGGTAATCGTATAGGACGTATACGCGCTGGTGGCTTATCCATGGTAATATAATATCCTAAGGCTAAAATAGTCCTGTAAATGAAAATAAGCTTTATCATCAACATATACAAATATGGATGAATTTGTATATTAAAAATCAGCTGTTTCTGCATTTCACATTTACTGTTACGAAATGTCAGTTCAAGACGATTACTTTGCTATCGATTTAGGTGCGTTTGTAGGTATAAACACTTGACAAATTTGTGTCCTCAGTAATTTTTTTTTTTAGAACCGTAATATGTACACGGCGAAAAAACAATGAACCTAAATTTTAAACCCGTATAAAGTTTAATCAATTTTTCAAACTTTTTTGTACAATATTTCAAATCGTCCAAATACCTACAAAGATTTCAATTTCTTTTGGTTTCGATTTAAAATCTAAATGAAAAAGCAGTCTAAATTTTTTATTTTTGGTTTGTTTGAATATAATTGAGTTTTGCCCACAAAAACTTCATGTGCGTCATAGCTCAGCGGTAGAGCAGTCGGCTGTGACTCCTGAGCGTTTTCATTCGAATCCTGCCAGCTGCGAAATTTTTTTAGTTTTATTTTATTCTTAAAACTTTTCGGTTTAAAATTAAAACTTTTGGTTTGAAAATTAAAATTTTTCGGTTTAAAATTAAAACTTTTTGGTTTGAAAATTATAACTTTTTTTAAACTTTTGGGTTTGAAAATTCAAATTTATTTTTGAAAGCTTATTCAAGATTGAATTTTGCCAACAACATTTATGTGGTAGAGCAGACGGGCATGATGCGGTGAGTCTTGGTTCGAATTCCCGCCAACGGATAAATAATTTATTTTATCTTTAAAAAATTGTTAAAACATTTCTTGTTTATAATTGAAACCCGATTCATTTAGCCAATTTTCATGAAAACTAGTCTAGATTGAATTTGAATCCAAATTTGGTTTGGTCATACATATATGTAGTCCAAAAAAGTTTAAAATTTAGGTTAAAATTTTTAACCGTGTATAAACAAGGATTTTTTAATTACTGAGGAATGTAATTGTAATTGTAATGGAATTGAGTTTACCCAGCTCTGATTAACATATATATTAGTGGTGTTCATTAAGCTGTTCCTTATATAAACTTTTTAGCAAATGTTGGGTTCGCCGGGCGGAATATGATAGATTCCGCTCTCAAAATAAGCTGTGCAAAATATCACTCGAATTGGATAACTTTTAGAACTTGCACGTTGCATTTGAAAATTTTCAAAACCATATGCATTCAGTGTGCAGCCGATTACGTGAAAAAACGTGCAGATTCTGATTCTGAAGAGAAAAATCAAAAAATTCGCTATAAAGCTAAGAGTACACCTAGCGACACGACGCGACGCGACACGATGCGACCAAATATTCTTTGCATGTGTTCGTATGGAGCATAGTACACCTAGCGACAGCAGCACCACGCGACATGACGCGATACAACATAGTTGATCAAATAGGCAAATATTTAGTCACGTCGCGTCGTGTCGCTAGGTGTGCCCGTACTTTAAGTTTTGAGATTTCGCAAAGTTATCGTTTTTAAAAATGTTAGAAAGCACCATGTTTGTATTTAACGAAAATTCTCCAGCTTTGCTTATCCGATCGAACTCCGCTATTCACCGGATTAAAGATCTTGAGTAGTTCAAAAAACCCGCCACATAAAGGTACGGGCACACCTAGTTGCCTATTTGATCAACTATGTTATGTCGCGTCATGTCGTGTGGTGCTGCTGTCGCTAGGTGTACTCTGCTCCATAAGAACACATGCAAAGAATATTTGGTCGCGTCGCTAGGTGTACCCTTAGCTTTGTGACGGACTTTTCCTTTAAGCCGGGGTTAAGCTCAGTCCGTCCAGGGTTCCTATGGATTAGAGAAATCCCTAACGTCTCCTTTTAAAGAGAAAACCCTGGTTTTTGGTTTAAAAATATAAAAAATCAGTTTATTAATTAATTAAGTCCAAATGCTACGCTTATAGCTAATTTCAAACTACCTTGAAGGTGGCAGAGGTAGATAACCACTACCAGCCTTCCAAAAGTACCTTATTCTAAGATAGCGGAGTTAGAAAACCACCACTTATCTTCTAGACGGCGGAGGAAGGAAACCACCACCGTAAATATTCCTAAGCTCTTAAAGATTGCGGAGGTAGGAAACCACCACGAATCTTCCGAAATAATCTAAAGTAAAAGCTGCGGAGGTAGGAAACCACCACTAACTTTCCGTACAGCGGAGGTAGGAAACCACCACTGTGTATACACTTGAAACTCGTGAGCTGGCTAATCCCAGGAGTTCCTTCACTGTTGAGCAAGGCGTCAACAAGCTGCTATGCCTACCTAGCTTCTGAATTTACTGCGCAAAGTGCTCGCCTTTTATACTGTTCCGCGCGCAGGCGGACAGTTATTTTCAATAAAAAATCCTTATTCTACATCTTACATTGTTTACATAATTTACATGTGAATTCATATATGTGTCATTTATATATATATGTTCTTGAACAGTATATTCTTAATATAAACTGCCACTATATGCAGCATCTATATATTTATATAAACATCATTTATCTGCACATTATTTCCTTACTTAAATTTCCAATACGTAGAACATCTATATGTACACATTATTTCTTAGACCCTAACCGTACTCGCTTGCACCTGGAATGCCACATTGTGATCAGCTGTTCACTCGCACTGCATCGATCAGCTGGACATGCCATCGACATCAATATAACTGCTGGTTGTTGTGCTGAACTCCCACAGCCTATTGTGTTTGTTATGCTAGCAATGCATTTTTGTCTCTTCTTTGTGCGATGTCGGCTTGCATTACCCGTGCCAGAAGCCTATGTGCTTGGTGTGTAAATATGTATGTTGCTTTGTTGTTCCCTGCTGGAATGCCGGTTGCTTGCAATTGTTTATGTGCTATTTTGTTATTGAAATAAATTTGTCGTTTGGTTAGCGGCCCATCTATTTTTTTTCAAAGTTAGTAAAAATGTGTGTTGAGATGTTCGGAAAAAATGTGTGTATTAGAGCATCCAAAAAAAATATGTATTTGTAAAAGTTTTATACCGCGCACCTCATTGGTATAATATAATATATTATTAATTTGTATAATAAAGTATATAGATATATATGTACATTAGGGTGTTTCAAAATTCATAATTCATTAAATGTCAGTATAATAAAATTGTATTTAAAAATGTATGCGTATAAGCATAGGGACGAGTGTGTTCGCGTGTGGGGTTCCAACAGCTTAATGGTTTTCAATCAGATGACCAGATTAGGAGTTATTAACAGAACAGCGAAAACTAATAACATTTTTAATTTTATTTTGATACGATGTCAAAGCTCAATCAATTCCAAATCATATTGGTCAAAGCTGTTTGCAAATCAGCCCAGAAATACCAAAGTTATAAACATTTTAGTAAGGCTATATAGCTACATTTGTTTGTGTTTTTGATGCCAAATACATATGAATATTGCTGTTGGTTTTATGTATCAACTTTTGTTATTGTCAATACCTACAAGTCGCGAATGTGTGACAGAAGCATACACAATAGATAACAGCTGTGATCATCTGTTATAAACACTGTTCGACAATTTTGATTCTTTGTCTACATTTTCATTAATCAAACATACTGAGTCATAAATCTTAGAAAAATATGAGCCTCCGAAATAAGATCATATAGGAGTCCTTTATGACTCCGATTTGATGAAAAGTATGAGCCGTATGCTGAAATTGTTTATATTTTATTTGTGAAATTTTTTAGATTTCGAATAAATATTTAATTACATCGCGTGCGGACTGTTCCTGGCAATTTTTCTTGCTATCCTGTTGGAACCGTTCAAGCGGATTCCCTGATAAGTATACCTTCGTATAAGTGTTTCTTTTTTTCATTGTAGGTACCACATAACTGTAAAGTGAAGTGGTACTGTGCAGACGTGTTTTCGTTTACATCGCTGATTTCTTATTTTTTCATAATCATTCACATTACAAGTCTATTTGAACTTTGGTTTAATAAAAACAATATCTTTCACCGTCTCAAAAACAATATTTAAATTTTATCAATCTTCAAACATAAAATAAAATAATTTAAAAATCTTTTCGTCAAAATGCCTTGTACTTGCGGACTTAAAGTTGATCGGCTCTCACTAACTAAAGTTCAATATGGTAAATGCACTGAGTTTTTTCATATGGATTGTGTTGGTGTTTTGCCCGCTGACATCGAGTTTTTGGTAAGCACGAACAAAAAGTTGTTTTGTAAAAACTGCACAGCTGTTCGCCGCATGTCTGTTTGCTCTCCGCAACACAATTTAACTCGTGTGGACTCAGCTTCGGATGCGAAATCTGCTGTTGTCATCGTTGCCAATGACTGCAGCAACATTATCAATAATAGTGAGCATGTGAGCCCAACATCAACAGTCAACATGCTTGCTGATCTCTTAAAGAGAACGCGAGCATAAATTCTCCTATCATTGATCTATCATTATCTGATTAATGACAACCTGCTGAAAAAAATGTTTTTCCGTATCACAACGAGGTATTGCACAGAAAGACGATTTGATAGCTGCGCCGACCAGTGAGACAAATTAAAAAAATCCACCCCCAAACAATAACATGGCTACTGCGTGTAATGCTATTAAGCCGACATTGCCTTCCACTTTCTCGTCTGTTGCTGCTGCTAACATCGCGACTTTTGCATCTAATGCAATTTGTTCCAACAACAACTCCTCGGTGTCGGCATCAGCATCATATATTTCTCCTACATTGTCGTCTACCTCTGCGGCCGATCTTTTCTCTGGCGCTTCTACCTTGATTCCGATCTCCCAACATTCGGATCATATTGAAGAGGTTATTGTTGATAACTTGCTTGCCACCTATACTTCTCAACAGCCTGATGGTATGCATCCTGGTATCGATGATAAATTTATTTCTTGCTACAAACTAGTCCTAAGACAGAGCCTTAGGAAAATTAATTTTAACCTGGGCGTGACTCCGGGCATCTATAGTCTGCTGCTAGAACTCAACCTATGGCCTACTGGGATAAACGTGCAGCCATTTCGTAACCTCCCAAGGAATAAAAGCGATTGAAATAAATAACAGCGAAGTTAATACTCCTAGTCTTCCTAATAATTTTAATATTGAAAATCTTAAATTGCTTAAAATTTATTACCAAAATATATCTGGAATGCGTACTAAGACTAAAAAGTATTTTTATTTACATCTCGGTGTGTGTTTGATGTTTTGTGCCAGTTGAAACGTAGTTATCTAGTGACTTTTTTGATGCTGAGTATTGCGATCCGAATCTTTTTCATATTTACCGTAAAGATAGAGATGCGCTAAAAACAGGTTTAAGTAGGGGTGGGGGTGTCTTAATTGCGGTAAAGCGTGCTTTTATATCGTCAGTTGTCGGTCTTAACAACGCTGACTCGCTATTGTGTCCGCATTATCGGCACCTTTGGAAGTTTGTTTATATGCGTATCTTACATTCCGCCAAGTAGTTCTGACCACCTGTATGCTCTCCATACCAATAACTTACTATCTATCTATGAAAATCATGAAGATGACCATTTTTGCATTCTTGGTGATTTTAATTTAAACAAGATAGTGTAGTCTAACCTGTTTAGGAATGGTGTATTAGTCCCAATCCAGGGTGTTATCCGACCACGTGCCCATTGGATGTTTGCAGCCGGGACGCAAATCGTGGTTGTAATCGAACGGAGCCTCTCTGATACCGCCTCGGAGAGGTATGGGGCTCTGCCGCGGCGGACGACACACTCCCCTTACTCTTCCCTTGACCCTAAGCTGGCAAGATGAATCATAAAAATAATAAAATAACTAAAACTACGGCAACTACGTACCCTAAGCGAACAAGAAGAATCATAAAAATAATAAAATAACTAAAACTACGGCAACTACGTATACTGCACAGCAGAGGAGGACAATGCTGGAGCAAGCGAGAACGCAACGTCGGAGGACAACCTCAACAGCGATGGCAACTACGGGTCGATTAGCTCTAGATAATAAGGGGGCAATCCACAAATCAAGCACCGGTACAAACACGGTGAAGCCAATAACGGCTGATGCTAAACACCCATTAAGTGCCGGTACCGAAACCAATTCCTTAACGTCTGTGGCAGTGGTCTCCGGCCGTAAGGATCCTGAAGAAATACGAGCCATCAGTATAAATGGAAGTGCCGCCATGAGTGGCGGGACTCCGATCCGTGCTCTCCCATTCTTCCCTGCTGGGAATGTTTATTTTAAAACCGCTATCTCCGACTGTTGTGGTCGCACAACGATCTGTGCTCACCAAGAGAAAGCTATAGGATCCCAATATACTGGCGTGTCTAGTAGTGCTTGCGCCCCAGCCGGACGTTTCCCTTAGCCGCAGAGCCGATGCTGCTGCTACCCGGTGCCCTTCCAGAGCAAGTGGCAAAATGCCAAGAATGGCCTGGAGTGCTTCATTGGGCGTTGTTCTTAACGCACTGCTTATACAGATCATGCAAGATCTGTGTACTTTACCTAACAGATTAAGGTTTGTTGCCTTGCTCAGCGCAGGCCACCATACCACAACTCCATAGAGCATGATTGGTCGAATGATTGCAGTGTAGATCCATTTGCATATTTTGGGGCTGAGCCCCCATTTTTTTCCAATAGCTCTTGTGCACGTGAAGAGTGCAATACACGCTTTCTTCTGGCGCCGAAGAACCATCTCCTTCCAGAACTGTGCCTAAGAACTTGGCTTTGTCGGCCAAGTTCAGGCGAATGTCATTCAGTTTTGGTAGTATTAACGGTGGTAAGGTTAAACTTAGGGCCTATAAAAAAGCTCTGAGGCAGGCGAAGAGAGTATCGTGGAGAAATTTCTGCACGGGGGTCGAAAATGTCGACGATACAGCGAGACTTAGACGAGTGCTCTCAAAAACTCACATAAGCTATTTGCGCAAACCTGACGGATCCTGGACCAGCACGGAGGAGGAAACCTTAGTACTCAAAACCTTCGAGAGGATAATAAATGACTACCTCTCCATTACTATATGCAGACGATTTAGCTATTGTATATAGGGCCAAATTCCCACAAACCCTGTGCGACTTGATGCAAGTAGCACTGCGAGAGGTTTCCTCATGGTGCTCGCACTGCGGACTGAGCATCAACCCGGGAAAAGTAGAACTGGTCCTTTTAACCAACCGCTATAAGTTACCACCGTTAATACTACCAAAACTGAATGGCGTGCGCCTGAACTTGGCTGACAAAGCCAAGTTCTTAGGCATAGTTTTGGATAGGAAACTAACTTGGAAGGAGAATTTTCTTCAGCGTCAGAAGAAAGTGTATATTGAACTCTATAGGTGCAAGAAAACCATTGGAAAAAAATGGGGGCTCAGCCCCAAAATATGCAAAACGATCCACACTGCAATCATTCGACCATCATGCTCTATGTAGTTGCGGTATGGTGGCCTGCGCTGAACAGGGCAACAAACCCTAATCTATTGAATGAAGTGCACCGATCTGGAATGATCTGTGTAAGCGGTGCGTTAAAAACAACGCCCAACGAAGCACTCCAGGCCATTCTTGGTATTTTGCCACTCGATCTGGAAGGGCACCAGGTAGCAGGGGCATCGGCTCTGCGTCTAAGGGTAACGTCCGGCTGGGCCGCAAGCACTATTGGACACGCCAGTATTTTGGGATCCTACAGCTTTCTTCCGCTGAGCCCAGATCGTTGTGCGACCACAACAGTCGGAGATAGCGGTTTTAATATAAACATTCCCAGCAGGGAAGAATGGGAGAGGACGGATCGGAGTCCCGCCACTCATGGCGGCACTTCCATTTATACCGATGGCTCTAAGTTAGACGGCAGAGTTGGAGGAGGGGTTTATTCAAAGGATCTCAACCTTGAGCCTTCCTTCAGACTACCTGATCACTGCAGTGTCTTCCAGGCTGAAGTTTCAGCAATAATGGACGCCGCGGCTTGGATAGGCCGTCACACTATCGGACAGGATATTTTTATTCTCAGCGACAGCCAAGCGGCCATCAAATCCCTTGGCTCTTACTCGTTCAACTCTGAACTGACGCTCAGCTGTCGTCGATCTCTACAAGAGATAGCCCAACAGAACCGCGTGAACCTCACATGGGTCCCGGGACATAGGGACATTGTAGGGCAGACGAACTTGCGAGGCAGGGCGCGACTAAGCAGGTTCTTCGGGATAAAGAGCGATTAGACATCTCGTTTTCCACATGCAAGCTTATGCTGAAAGAACACACACTCCTCCAAGTCAACGAAAGATGGCTGCAATCTCCAGGATTCCGGATATCCAAAGAATCCTGGCCCAAATGGGATCATAAAAGATCAAGACATATGTATGCCCTAAGGAGAAGAGAAATCTCCATATTAATAGGCGTAATAACTGGGCGCTGCCTTATTGGTAGGCACGCAGAAAGGCTAGGTGTGCCATACCTACGATGCTGTAGGAGTTGCAAAGATGATGAGGAGGAGGAAACGGGGAGCACCTCATCTGCAACTGCCCGGCTTTAAGTGGCGCGAGAATGCGCTTTTTGGGAGTGCCCTTCCTGGTTAGCCTACGCCAGGTCACACATCTGGGCATAAAGGACCTGATGGCCTTAATCAAGTCATCTAAATGGTTCGAGGAGGAGTAACGGTGTCGGTTTGGGAGCATCAGTCCCGGGATTCTGCTATGTGGAGAATCCCGATAATACAGGGATTTTCCATATGGCAGGGTCCCGGAGCTGACTTCCTAGTGTTGGTGGTATCACAACGGGCCTTTTAATACTGGCCTAGGTGTGCCTCTGCGGCAGCCACTGAACCTAACCTAATCTATGACCGTGGATGGCCTTTCCTCGTCCTCTCTGCCTGACACTGTAAATCTATTTGCAGACTGTTTCAAGTGTAATTTTGTGAGTGATATTGGCGCGAGCACTTATAATTCTTACGGTGACGATCTTGGTCTGCATTGTGTAGATTTTGGAGCACATTTCATCACGGATTCTGATATACAAAGTGGTATCCTTGTGTTAAAAATGTCCCATAAAATTTACTGCGATGGCCTCTCCTATTTTTTCCTAAAAAAATGCAGTTCATCACTAGCTTTTCCTTTGTGTCAGTTAATTTCATTGACAAATGGAATGTGAGCTCCATTATACCCATTCATAAATCAGGTAACAAAAATGATTATCGGCCAATTTCAAAATTGACTACCTTCTCAAAACTTTTTGAAAAGGTGGGTAAATATAAGTTATTATTCGCAGTTAAAGAAATTATTGATCCCAAACAACATGGTTTTGTTTGTGGTCGCTCTACCGTAACCAATCTCGCGGTTTTTTCGTAGTACTGCCTATCGGCCTTTAAGAGTGGATCTCAGGTGGATACCATTTACACCGATTTCTCCAAAGCCTTTGATACAGTTTCTCATGATATTCTATTACACAAGCTTGAGCTTTTGGGTTTTCATTCAGTGTTTCTCTGTGGCTGCGCTCACGAACAGAACAACGTATGTAGAAATTGCTGGCAGTGCATCTTACTCTTTTGTTGTAATCTCCGGAGTGCCGCAGGGTAGTATTCTAGGCCCGCTTCTTTTTGTTCTGTTTATCAATGATATCCGAACCTGCTTTAATCATTCGCAATTTCTTCTCCACGCCGATGACTTGAAACTGTATTCTAGAGTTGCCTGCGTGTCTGACGTGCTACGGTTACAAAATGAGCTCAACAATCTCTCTGATTGGAGTCTCAAAAACAAGCTGACGCTCAACATCAAAAAGTATTTTCATCTAACCATGTCAAGATCCCGGAATCGTATTATGTCTAGTTACTCTATGCTAAACAATCAACTGTACTCAGTCGAGGTTTTCTCTGATCTAGGCGTTCTGTTTGACTCTGGTTTTACCTTTGCTACTCATGTGAACACAGTCATCCCTAAGTCTTTTTCGAAATTGGTCTTTATGAAACGTTACGCGACTTCCCGGTCTAAGTTCGAGTACGCGTTCAATTATATGGAACCCGTTAAATAGAGCGTGTACAGAGCAGCTTTACTCGCTTTGCTCTCTATCCGCTTCATTTCGTCGACCCCTATCCATCCTATAATGCACGGTGTTCGCTCATTAACTTGAAATCTCTTTCTAGTAGGCGCACAATCCATTCAATAATGTTCTTTTTTGACATTGTTAATGGCTTAGTTGACTGCGTGAGCTGCTCGAGCAACTTTGCTTCAATGCCCCAAATCGCATCCTACGTTCCCACTACCCTTTCCATCTTATAACCATCAAATCTAATTACCACTATCTCGCGCCCATTACTAGGGCAGTCAGTGAAATTAATAATATTTACAAAAAGCTAGATCTTGACCTTTCAATGCCGAGATCCCAGTTCTTCGATAAGATCACTTCATTTTATCACCATTACTCAATTCCAGCCTATTTAGCCAGTAAGGATTTTCTTCTATCTTTTTTGTACATATCTAGTCTGTAAAGACCCTCATACAGTTCCGTGTGAACGTGAGCGTGAATGAGTGGAGACTTTCTATTACGTACGCAAAGGAAAATAATTACAAATCAACTCTTTTGTGCGTTCACGCCCATCTGTCAAATGAGTTCAATTCTCCAAAAAATTTAAAACAAAATCAATGTTTGGCGTGGTAATAGACAAATTTCAACACTCACTTGCGAAGGGTGTGTCACTTTGCGTTCGCACACAATTCACTGTCACCATCTGGTCAAATAAGCATTTCAAAGCATATTTAACGCTTTCACTTAAGTTTAAATGCAGTAATATCAAAGATATTTTAGTTGTTCATCCACTTACGCATGATTTTTTTGGAGAAGTGGAGTAATATCAACATATTACACAAAAGAAAATTGTTCACGCTCACACACGTTCACGCTCAAAAATAAATATAGGGCTTAAGATATTGTTATCATAGACCGAATAAAGAAATAATAATAATCTATATATATAAAATTGGATGTATGTATGTATGTATGTATGCATGTATGTATGTGGCTTATGGACTCCAAAACTACTCGGCCGATTTTGTTGAAATTTTGGGGATAGATTAGTAGGAGCCTGGAGAGTGTTTCTGTAAATTATTGTTTATGGGAAGTGGACCCGGGACCTCCCTATTCGAAAATATCGTATAAATGGCTGGATTTACTTGAAATTTGGTATGTAGGTAGCGTTATGGTTAGGTTAAAGTATAGGATGATTTTTCTTCCAGGAAGTGTACCAGGGACCGATCTGTTCTAAACAATCGTATTTATGGCTCGAATTGCTTGAAACTTGGTATGTAGGTAGCTATATGCTAAGATTAATATATAGAATAAATTTTCTTCCGGAAAGTGGACCCAGGGCTGACTTTCCCTAAACTATCGTAAAAATTGTTGCATTTACTTGGTATGTAGGTAACGTTATGCTTATTCTAAACTATCGTAAAAATGGTTGCATTTACTTGGTATGTAGGTAACGTTATGCATATGTCAAAGTATAGGATGATTTTTCTTCCGGAAAGTGGACCCAGGGCTGACTTTTTCTAAACTTTCGTGAAAATGGTTGAATTTACTTGAAATTTGATATGTAGGTAGCGTTATGCTTAGATCAAAGTATGATATATTCTAAACAATCATGTTTATGACTCAATGTGCTTGATATTTGGCGTGTAGCTGGCGATAATATATCTTCCGAGAAGTAGGTCAGAGACCGACCAATACGTATGGAGGTAGAATTCTGCTTACTTTGATGCATAGAATAATTTTTCTTCTGGGAAGTGAACCAGAAAGCGGGGGTAAATCATAATTTTCGAATGCCTCCTCACATATTGACGTTAAAAGTTGGATCGCCAGTGATACTTATTCGCAACTTGAACGCGCGAAAACTGTGCAACGGAACCAGGGTAGTAATAAAAAAGTTAACACCGAACTTAATAGAGGCAACAATCATCAGCGGTAAATTCAAAGGGGAAGACGTGCTGATTCCAGGCATACCGATGATTTCCAATGATTTACCATTCGAATTCATGGAGGTAGAATTCTGCTTAGTTTGATAAATAGAATAATTTTTCTTCTGGGAAGTGAACCAGAAAGCGGGGGGTAAATCATCATTTTCGAATGCGATATTTTTCAGTTTTTACAATTCGCTACAATAATACCTATAAAAGTGGACCCAGGACTGACCTTTTCTAAACTATCGTATAAATGGTTGGACTTACTTGAAATTTGGTATGTAGGTAACGTTTTGCTTAGGTTAAAGTATGGTATGAGTTTTCTTCCGGGAAGTGGACGAGGGACTGATCTATTCTAAACAATCGTATCTATGGCGCAATTTTACTGAATCTTGGTGTGTAGGTAGCTATATGCTTAGATTAATATATAGGATAAATTTTCTTCCGGAAAGTGGACCCAGGACTGACTTATTCTAAAGTATCGTATAGATGGTTGGATTAACTTGAAATTTGGTATGTAGGTAGCGTTATGCTTAGGTTAAAGTGTGGGATAAGTTTTCTTCCAGGAAGTTTATCAGGGCCCGATATATTCTAAACAATCATATTTATGACTCGATGAGCTTGATATTTAGCGTGTAGTTGGCGTTTCACCTTGATAAAATATGAGATAATGTATCTTCCGAGAAATGGTAAAAATGGTAAAATCTTATTCAGGTGATTTTCTTTGGCGTAGCAACGCACGCCGGGTATTACTAGTAACATATATTTAAAGGAATTTCCCCACAAACATCTCATCCAAGCCCCGGCAGATGGTGCGACAGTTGTGTGAGAACCAAATTCGCTTGGAGGGCGCCATGAACGCACTGACCAATCAATATATGTTGTTTTTTTACGCTCACTTGCAAGCAACGGCTCAACAAAATACGCTGTTGCCGCGGTTTTTGCCAGTGGTGCGATGATCGCTCTCTCCCTAATGCACCCTCACTTTCGATTCGGCCGGTCCCTGATCTAATGCCAAAGGTTCATGTTTGCTTCTCCAATTCCAGTGTCCCCCTTTCAATGCCGAAAAGGCGCCATTTAAGAACCCAAAAAATGCAATAGGTATATGGATTTTTTAAGAGTCATAAATGCATCCGAAAATCTCCATAAAGGAGTCATATTTGACCCCTATTTACGCTCTATATGAGCCGTTTCTGAGGAAAATAAGAGTCATAAATGACTCATTCAATATATCAAATTTAGCTCATATCGGACGACCATCGCACGAAGGGAAATACGCTCATTTCGGACCCATAAATGAGCTCATAAAGAGCATAAACGCTCCTATTTACGTACAGGTTTAATTAAACGACTGCATATATGTTCATTATTTACTAGCTTTTATGAAGTTAATATTAGAGATAAGCAGCTTTTTCATTGGTCTGATTGAATAAAATTCAATAAAGAAACACAGTTGGGACAACTCAGGCAATGAAAAAGAGTTAAAAAACTAACCCTTTCATCCTATTCCTTTTTATTCGTAACATTAAGACAGCCTGTCACAACTTTTGACAAGCGGACAAGGCACAAGAGAATGCCGAAGATTTTTCACTTGTAGGAATTCACAATGTTTGCTGTACAGAATCGATATGATAAATCAAGCTGTAACATATTTTTAAATTGGATATAGCTTTGCTAGTATTGAGTCGATAAGAAAATGGTAAAGATAAATTTTGTTTGAAATTGATTAAGCTTTAAAACGACACAAAAATTAAGGCAAAAAAATTATACCTTTTCGATGTGTTTAAAAATTAAGAAAGATGTGACTTGGAATTTGTAATATTTCTCGACTAAATCTGTGATAGCTCTTAAACTGGGCATCTGATTGAAACCCATTATATGGCGGACCTTTAGAGCTATCGACGACCTTTTATGTGGTGAGTAGCGGGGTTCGGTCGGAAAGACAGAGCTAGAGATTTTTCGTAAAATACAAAAATGGTGTTTTCTCACTTTTTTAAAAACGATAACTTTGCGAAATCTCAAAACCTATAGCGAATTTTTGATTTTTCTCTTCAGAATCGGAATCTGCACGTTTTTTTCACGTAATAGGGTGGATATGCCAGTAACCGGACACTTAACTTTTTTTTGTGTTTCTACTCTTCCATGAGACGTTCCTCTAGTGATATTATAAAAACATCAATTTGTAAATGACAATTGAAGCATCATCGGGAATAACGTTCTAAGTTACAAAATCAGAATTTTTCAAGAGAGCAAAAAAACGCTAAAGTCATATTTTTTAAATTTATTTCTCTCATCTGCTTCCTTAACTTTTTCTTTTATATTTATTTATTTATTTATTTACAGACAAAAAGCGGTCGACATAAAAGATATATAAAAAGCAAAAAAATTAAAAAGTACATATAAATTTACAGAATGTGTTGTACATAATAATATAATCATAATTCAATACATACATATATTTATATGAATAACAAATTAATTAACAAAATTAGGACTATACTAAAGGGAAAATCAACGGATTCCCCTGTTGCGCTGTCGGAATGCACTAGACGTGCACTGTGACGTGCTGGACTATGATCTACGCGATGCCCCCTTTCAGAAAAGTACTATGGTTACTCTGTTGCAAAATGGCTGTTGTACAGTGTTATTATTTGTTTTGATATTATTCTCACCTTACGATACTCTTATACCAGTATTCTGTAATTCTGTCTCCTATCAAGTCACTAAATTTGAGATATCTCATTAGATCCATTTTTTGTGACTTGAGATGATTCCGGTATTCTATAAGAGAAAGTCACAAGAATTCTACCATAGTCTCTCTTTCGCTCATTTTAAGGAAAAATTGCACAAATTTTAAGTAACGCATTTGACACTCGCCCTATAGATGTCGATGTAGCCCAGGCGTTAAGCGTCCGGATAATGATGCGGGAAGTCGCAGGTTCAAGTCCCGGTCCGCGAACAGTAAATTTTTATTTTTTTTTATTTTATTTCTTCAAATTTAATTAACTTTTTTTAAACTTATAAATACTTCTAATTTCTAAATTCACTTTTTTAATTATTTTATATATTTTAACAAATTTTCTTTAATTAATTTCGTTTGTTCACAGAGCCAAAGGTACCTAATGAAATAGAACAAAAATGATAAGATATCTGTATAGTTTTTCTTCAAGAAGATGTGCTTCACACTATTGTAGAGACAATCTTTTTAATGTTTTCAAAGGGAAATCACATATTATTAAGAAGATTTTCTTTTTAATATTTCAAATGAAAAATAAAATGATTTTGCCTTCACCGAGAATCAAACTTACAATTTACGGAATGATAAACCCAGCGGTTACTTTTGCTTGCCAGCGTCTAATTACTGATATCTGTAAGGTTATTCATGTTTTCAAAGGGAAATCCCATATAATTGAGAAGATTTTCTTTTTAATATTTCAAATTAGAAAAAAAAAGAGAGAGAATCGAACTTACAATTTTTGGAATGATAAAACCAGCTGCTAACCATCCGCCCATCGTGTACTAATGCTTGCCAGCGTCTAATTACAGGTTTGTACTAAATGTATGTTTTTTAATAAGAATTTCTTAGTAAAACCATAGAGATTTCCCTATAGTTTTTTCTTCGTTTCCACCGTTGCGACTACCCCTTTGCCCAAAAACTGATCATGAAGACAATCTTATTATTTTTATTAGGCATTTTTGGCTCTGTGTTGCCTGCCTACAAGCAGATCACAAATTACTGACTCTTTATTGAGACTAGAGATGTGAGGCAGCTTATTGAATACCAAATTGTATCAAATATGAAATAGACCGCGAAATGTCTCTATTAGTGACTAGATACAGCTTACAGAATTGAGGTATACAAGAAAAATAGCAAAGATGTTTTTGAGAAAAACGCTAAAAGTAAAATTGCAAAACCGTTATAAATGAATGGCTGCTTCCATCGTTGTTTTTGAATTTTCGATTAAGTCAACGATTTGCTTATTTCAAATGTTTAAAGTTAAAAGTGTCCGGTTTTTGGGGGATGTCCGGTTACTGGCATAACTACCCTAAATGTGTACCAAGTTTACGGCTATCAATGTTTTTATATAATCTGCTTCACCCTGAATGCATATAGTTTTTACAATTTATGACTCATTTAAGAGTCATTTATGACTCTTCCACGAATCATTTATGACTCTTCCACGAGTTATTTATGTCTGTAACTACAATATACCAAGGACTGAAACCGAAACCGTAACCGTAACCGATTAAAACCCATTCATTTTTCAAAACCGAAACCGTAACCGTTATTTTGATCTGAAGAAGAACGAAACCGAAACCGTTTCAACGCCGGAACCGGTTCCAAACGGTTTTGAATTTTTTTAATGTACCACTTTTTTTTACTGGGCGCATAGGTATTTTCTTTTACAAACAGGTACCTTGAAAACTTTCATGGAAGATTGTCGAGCAAGGTTACAAAGATCTTCTCTTACCCCAGTTTAGTGACGGAGATCTGACAGCGATAAGCGTCGAGGGGCTAGGTATAAGTTGCAGGTTCGCATCATTCTATCTAGCTCACGATCACCAAGGGCCACTACCATCAAACAACTTTAGAGAGTTCGTGAGTTCCACAAAACCACGGGACGATATCATCGTGCTAGGCGGCGACGCTAATGCCCATCACAACCAACGGGGCAGCACTGACACAAATGAGCGAGGTGAGTCACTCTATAATTACCTACTAGGCACTAACCTAAGTATATGTAACACGGGGAATGAACCCACCTTCGTAACAAGAAACCGAGAGGAAGTCCTCGATATAACGTTGGTCACTGACTCTTACAGTGACCTCATAGAATCATGGAGGGTGTTAGGCAAGCACTCCTTTTCAGACCATAGATACATTAGCTTCTCCTTAGTAGATATACATACAAATCCGAAATATATACAGAATATTAGGAAAACAAATTGGGGTTACTACCAAAAGCTTATTCGCAAATATTTGTCAAATCAGCTGGTAACACCTAGAAAGGAAGAGGAGCTAGACGACCTCGTCAGCTCCTTCAATCAACACTGCAAGATTGCTCTAGACAAGGGTGTCCGCCTAAAAAGTTAGCTGAAACCCACAGACCACCCTGGTGGTCGTCCGATCTAGATAATCTCAGAAGGACATGTAGGTCGGCCTTTAACAAAGCCAAACAGGATGGTAGCGCAACATCCTGGGCACTTCACAAAACTAAATTAAGTAACTACAAGAAAGAAATTCGCAAGGCCAAACGGGCCTCCTGGGTGAATTTCTGCAACAATATCGAATCAACATCTGCAGCTTCGCGCCTGAGGAAGGTGCTCTCAAAATCGCCAGCGGCACTGAGCCACATACAAATGCCGGATGGGAATTGGACCGATTCGAGCACTGACACATTGAATCTGCTTCTGGATGCTCACTTTCCGACATGCACAGTCACGGCTACTACTACGGTCGGGAATGAAATGCTTTCGGATCAGCTGATAAAGGAAATAACCGATGATAAAAAGCTGGACTGGGCCTTGGCCAGCCTCAAGCCCTACAAATCGCCAGGACCGGACGGAATATTCCCGGCCCAGTTACAACAAACATCCGAGCTTATTAAGCCCTGGCTGAAGACCATGTTTGTTAGTTGCCTCAGGCTCAACTATGTACCTGCATCATGGAGAGTGGTTAAGGTAGTATTTATCCCAAAATCCGGGAAACCATTCCATTCTAAACCTAATGATTTTAGGCCAATAAGCCTATCTTCATTTCTACTTAAAATTATGGAAAGACTTTTGGAGGACTATGTCAGAAGATCGATAGACTCAACTCATATTTCGCGGGCTCAACACGCCTATAGTAAAGGTAGATCGACTGACACTGCCTTGCATTCTCTGGTATCTGTTATAGAAAAGTCAATTGACACAAAGGAATATACACTGGTGGCTTTCCTTGATATAGCAGGTGCCTTCAACAACGTTCTACCGGATGCCATCACCTCGGCGTTAACGGGTCTGCGGGTCGATGCATGCCTTGTGGAGTATATCCGCAAATTGCTTATTAGCAGACGGATTACAACGGAGCTAGGCGGTAATTCGGTTCACAGACTCGTTAACAGAGGTACCCCGCAAGGAGGTGTTCTCTCTCCGCTCCTGTGGCTGGTTACTGTAAACCAACTTCTACGTCTCATGGAAGCTGAAGGCTACCAAGTGATCGCGTACGCCGATGACATCTGCGTTATCATTCGGGGAAAATTTCCTCAAACCCTCTGCAACTTAATGGAAAATGCTCTGACTAAAGTATGCGACTGGGCGAACGCTTCAGGTTTGGAGGTTAACCCCGAGAAAACCGAACTTGTCCTCTTCACTAGGAGGTACAAAATACCGAACTTAATACCACCAAAAATTGGGAATACAACTTTAGTACTCAGTGACAAAGTCAAATATCTAGGATTTATTCTAGACAGGAAACTACTCTGGAGCGACAATATAGCGGAACGAGTTAAAAAGGCAACATGCGCGTTGTTTACTTGCAAGAGAGCAATTGGTATATCGTGGGGGTTCTCTCCCAAAGTGGTGCACTGGATATACACAGCTATTGTTCGTCCAATTTTACTGTACGGTGTGCTGGTCTGGTGGCCGGCACTAACCAAGAACACGTACCTCAAGCAGATACAAAAAGTCCAAAGGAGTTCAGAACTCTGCATAACCGGGGCCCTCGGCTCCACTCCGACAGAAGCACTCAACACGATGCTGAATCTTCCACCACTCGATCTGGTGGCTAAAGAAATGGCTGTGATTACAGCTCTGCGATTAAGGGAGACCGACGTATGGAAGGGCGGTACATGTGGTCACGCCACAATTTTAGGCTCCCATGCACCTGTGAGCATACCATTACATACTGACTATTGCACGCCAAGCAACGTGTTCGTTAGGAACTACGAGGTGAAAATACCCACAAGACAAGAATGGGATTACCGACCGCATACTGTGCGGAATGCCATGAACATATTCACCGATGGCTCTAAGCTTGAAGGGAAGGTGGGTGGAGGTATCTTTTCACCGGACCTGGGACTAGAGATCTCCTTTCGTCTTCCCGACCACTGCAGCGTGTACCAAGCAGAAATGCTGGCAATACACGGTGCAGTGAAAAGCCTAGCGTCTACTCCCCAAAACGGCAAACGGATATTTATCTTCTCAGATAGTCAGGCCGCGCTAAAGGCACTGAACTCATATGTCGACAACACAAAGTCGCTAACTGAATGCCGCAGATCTCTTAACGAGATGGCTCAGCACTTCAGTATCAGCCTAATTTGGGTACCTGGTCACAGGGATATTGAAGGCAACTGTATAGCGGATGAGCTGGCCAGAAGAGGTACCACCACTCATCTCCTTCCAGGAAATGATCTGGTAGGCATTCCCATGGCATCTTTCAAACTCCGAGCTAGCACAAATACCTTACAAAGGGCAAATGAGCTCTGGTCAGGTCTCTCGACGTGCGAGATATCAAGGCTAACTTGGCCTTCGTACAACAAAGGACGCACTAACTGTCTGCTGTCACTTAATAAATCCGGTGTCTCATCACTGATAAGGGTGTTAACAGGGCACTGCTTAATAGGCACACATGGTGCTAGGATGGGCGTAATAACTCACGATTACTGTCGCAGTTGCAGATGTATTGAAGAGGAGGAGAGTGTTCAACATCTGCTGTGTCATTGTCCTGCACTCAGCAGAAGACGATTGGCTATTCTCGGCCAACCGTTCATCGACGACCTCACGGAGGTTTCAAAAATGGATATTAGGGCTCTAACGAAATTCATTGATTCCACGAGCTGGTTTGATCCTCTAATCCAAGTGTGAGAATGTGAGAGTGTTGATGTTTGTCTCTCGGATATGGGGTGGGTCTTAAGACCGCATAGGGTATCACAATGGGCCAACTTGACTGGCCTAAGTGGTGGGCAGGGTCCTGCACTCTGTCCTGCCCTCGCAACCTAACCTAACCTAAGGTTACAAAATACACGTGTTTAGGCCCGATGCCTAAAATCTTAAAAATAGTGACACCCTAATGTCACTTTCCAAGCACCCACACACCCACCTGCACGTATGCATGATTATTCATGTTTTGTCAGCACACATATACATGCAGGTGGGTGTGCATGTGTGGGTTCACCTCCCCTTAAAACCGGAGGATGAATTTGGGTTCAACGGTTGTCAACGACTTGACAACCATCTATTCTTTCAGCAACCGAGCCAGGATCGACATCGCCGCCACCCCAGGATTTCTACAACGCCGTAATTCAGGTAATATATTCAACTTTGTTAAGACAACTTCACTATAATAAACGGCCATTATATTAATCGAGGAATTATCGTTTTCCACTATTATTTCATTTCAAAAAAACCATAAATTCGACCGCGGTGTCTGAGCCACCGCTGCCAGCCAAGAATCCACAGTCGAGTTTATTCATGGTCCATCTCGCCGTTCAAGTTTAGAACCAGCACAAAAAATCTACAGTCCATTACTCTACCACTAATCGAAGAAAAAACTATCCACTACATTAAAGTGCACTATTTGCTAAATCTACAGCCACAACTTAAGCAGCAATAAAACAAAGCCGTTTGGAATCGCAGCCTGCCACAAAAAACAACAACACAACACAACTGAACTTAAGCTGAGCACCACATCAAAGCAACGTAAGTGTTATATTTCTTGCCACTATTTTTTTGGTGTTTTGAAAATTCGAAAAAAGTGCCGCGAGTGTAGTCAAAATTTAAGTGCGAGAAGTGAATTAAAAAGTTAGTTTGTCCACTTGGATCTTTTTTTAACATAACCTCACTTTCACTGAGCCTTTCGATCTTTATTTTTGTTTTTGTTCTCACTTTTTTTGGGTAATAAACTCGCACAATTTGTGCCATCGAAGGCCAGTAAATCAAGTCATTTCCTTAAATATCGTTAATATCACTTTTAATTCACTTGGTCGCCCGTTTTGATACACCGCGCACTTTTAATTTAAACTTTTTTACGAAAATCACATTTCCACATAACCTATATATACGTGTGTGGGTGGCGAATAAGCCAGTGTTGTTGTTGCTACTTATTTTTTGAACAAAGGGTCAGACAATACGGCCAAGTCTGCAACAATAAAGAATTTTGAATATTAAAAAGTAAATAAACAAATAATTATTCAAACGACGGTTGTTATTGAAATTGTGTTTTAGAAGTTATTTTGGCGTTTCAGTTCCCTGGGGAAATATCTGCAATCTCTCCCATTCAGCCTTCATCTATCACCCTCTTTTCCTTGTCTGCCTAAAACAAACACTCAGTTGAGACCAATAGAATGGATAACTTCATCAGATTAACTGATAATATCACGGAGTTCGAGCCCGATTATAATGATGCAGATGTAGAGACACATACTGTCCATACATTAACTCTGCAACAAGAGGAGTTGAAAGTCCACTGGAGAAAGTTTAAAGGGGCGTATGATGAGCTAATGAGCTCAAGTAAGTTACACGCGGCAGGCATTACCTCCGTGAAAAATAAATACAAAGGTACATATGCAATTTATTTACGTTGCATGTCTAATATGGCTCCAAGCCCGGAAACCTTGACAAAGGTAATGAAAACCCCTGCCGATCAGTCTGAACGGGAACACAGTATCCGCCTGCCTCCATGCGATACTGAAGTATTCAAAGGCGATTACCTCTCATGGCCTACATTTAGGGATATGTTCACGGCCATTTATATTTTGAACAAACGCCTAACACCCGTTGAGAAGCTGTTTCATCTCATCAATAAGAGAAAAGGGGAAGCGAGGGATACAGTGGAAAAAAGTCCACTCACGAATGAGGGATTTGATACAGCCTGGAAAAATTTATGCGAGAGATACGAAAATAAACGTATCCTAGTGAACTCGCAGTCACAAATATTGTTCAATTTAGAGAAGGTAGAGAGTGAGTGTGGTAGCGCGATTAAAACCCTGCAACGGCAAATTAATAATTGCCTGGCGTCCTTAAGAAGTCATAAAATTGACACATCAAATCGGGACGCAATTATTACGTATCTGTGCTCGACTAAGTTGCCAGAGAGTACGCTTGGTCTATGGGAGCAAAGCATAGACCATAAGGTGGAAATATCCAAATGGGAGGATATGGACAAATTCTTGTCAAATCGTTTCCAGACACTCGAAACTGTGTCTGGGTTTGTGGGGACTGCAAGTTCGCAAGTCCAAAAACCGCAAACTACGAAAAAAGCGACCGAACCACCTGCAAAAAAGCTTGGTACGTACCAAGTAAAGGTCACAAAATTAATGTGCACCAAATGCAAATCTACTCGCCATAGGCTACGAGGATGCCCCCGTTTTTTGAGATTAACGCCGGAAGAGCGAGTTAATTTCATAAAAACCAATCAGGGGTGTTTGAACTGCCTGTCCCCAGGACATACCGTGACGAAGTGCCCAAGCTCATACGACTGCAGCAAGTGCCACTCTCGACACAACACGCTCCTACATATAGAAACGCGGCAGAACCAGGAAACAAACAACACCACCCAGTACAATATGGATAATGGTGCTTCGACTTCTACGCAATCACAGGGGAGACGGGAGGCGAATGATAAAAACATAAAATCCTGCCATGTACATTCAAGTGCAGGTGTGCTGCTAGGGACAGCTAGAGTAACCATTCGTCATAATGGTACAAACTTCCCAGCTAGAGCACTGATAGATTCTGGGTCAGAATGTTCATTTATGACAGAACGTCTGAAGCGCAGAATCAACTTACCGGCAAAGAAAATGAATGCCCGCGTGTCGGGTATAACGAATGCCGTGTCGGCCCAAGTCAAGGAGGCATCCAACATCGAACTACGTTCAACAGTGGACCCTGACTTCAGCCTAACCACATCCGTGTTAATTCTGTCCAAACTAACTGGAAATCTGCCATCCTGCCATGTCGACGCTATGACTATGCAGGCTTTTCCAGACTTAGTCTTGGCAGATAAACGATTTTATGTCAACGAGGAAGTTGACATCATACTAGGCGGAGATGTATACCCGCAAATTATAAAAGGTGGGCTGAAGAAGAACGTCCTGAATACACTTTTGGCCCAATAAACTGTATTCGGTTGGATACTCACCGGCCACGTGGAGTCACCGAGTCCAACAACTAATATAGTGTCCTTTTACAGCGAAGTCGCTTTGGACAAAGAACTCACAAAGTTCTGGGAGTTGGAAAATCTGCCTAAACAAAAGAGTCCAAACGCAGATGATAAATACTGCGAAAAGTTATATAAGGAAACTACGCATAGGAACGAGGATGGGAAATATGTAGTCTCGCTACCATTCAGACAGGAGTACCCAGATAAGCTAAATATAGGTGGGTCTCTTAGGAGGGCGTGTTCGCAATTCTTTAGGAATGAGACACGGTTAGCAAAGGATCCTGAATTAGGAAAAGAGTATACCAGGGTTCTGGCTGAATACGAGACATTAGGGCATATGCAAAAAATTACTGCCATGGTATCAGCTGAGTCGTCTGATAACTATTTTTTGCCCCATCACGCCGTAGTAAAGGCGGTGTCTACCACCACAAAGGTGCGGGTCGTTTTTAATGCCTCAAGCACAACGGCAAACGGTGTAAGTCTAAACGACACTCTCCTACCAGGGCCAGTTCTTCAAGCAGATCTCCCAGTCCTTATACTGCGTTGGAGATTATATCGATATGTCTTCAATAGTGACATCGAGAAGATGTATAGACAAGTTTGGATGAACGAAAATCATTCCAAATTTCAAAGAATAGTTTACCGCACATCACCACAAGAACCAATAGGTCTTTATGAGTTAAAGACGGTCACGTTTGGGGTTAATTGCGCACCGTATCTTGCAATACGAACCCTTTTGCAACTAGCCGATGACGTAGAAACATCATTCCCAACAAGGGAGGGGATGTACGTGGATGATGTATTAGCGGGGGGGGCATACACTCGCATCGGCCATTCATGCGAGAGATGAAATTCGAGGGGTCTTACACTCTGCTGGATTCCCACTTCGGAAATGGACATCGAATTCCGAGGAGATTCTCGACGAGATTCCGAAAGCGGATCGGCTGACCGAAGACTTCCTGGCGTTCGAAGACACCAGCACCGTTAAGGCTTTGGGCATTAGATGGAATGCTCATTCCGACCTCTTCTATTTTAAAGCAGGGGCACTAGAAGAAGGGGAACAGCTCACGAAACGAGCAATATTATCCGCCATCGCCAAGCTCTGCGACCCATTAGGATGGCTTGCACCAATGGTCATTGTGGCCAAGATACTGATGCAGAATATCTGGTTGGAGGGTACTGGTTGGGATGAGCCAGTCTCGTCCAACACTTTGGACCGATGGGGGAACTTTAAAAGGGACTACAACGAAATCGACAAAATCAGGATACCCCGATGGGTGAACTTTTCACCAGAAGGTGCGGTGGAAATCCATGGATTCTGCGAAGCTTCGGAAAAGGCATACGCTGTAGCCGTCTACATACGCGTACAAAGAGATGATCAGATCTTCGTCAATCTTCTTCTTGCCAAAACTAGAGTAGCACCTGTGAAGACAATTTCACTTCCGCGCCTGGAACTTTGCGGTGCAGTACTCTTGGCGGAGATTATGGAATCTATTTTCCGAAACATAAAATTAGGACATGTAAAACAACATCTGTGGACGGATTCCACCATCGTCCTAGCATGGACACGGAAACCACCATGTTCCTGGTCAACCTTCGTCGCACACCGGATAACCAAGATCATCGACTTGGTCGGAAGTAAGGACTGGCATCATGTCAACTCGGAATCGAATCCCGCAGATCTAGGAAGCAGAGGAATACCGGCGACGGATTTGGTCGACAACACTTTGTGGTGGCAGGGACCTTCTTGGTTACAAGAAGACAATTCAGGGTGGCCACCACAAGAAACCGAGTTTCATACATCCGTGGAGGAAAAGAGAGCGCAAACCTACGCAATATCGAAGCGAATAGAAATCGAGACTCTAGATCGGTTTTCAGATTTACCTAGGGCTTTGAGGGTACTATCATATATTATGAGATTCTTTCGAAGAACACATCCCACAACAAAAGCTTCCTTTCAAGAAAAGTCGTGCCTAATCTCATCCGATGAGATAAAGACAACGACTCAGATCTTGATTAAACTATATCAGAAGCAACATTATTTTGAGGAGTACGTAAATTTGAAGAAGGGAACAGTCATCGACAGGAAAAGCGAGATATTGTCACTTAACCCGTTCCTGGATAAGGACGATATTATCAGGGCCGAGGGTCGTCTAGGGGCGTCGGAAGACCTCGCTTATAACGAACGTCATCCAATCATACTCCCTTATAATTGTAGGTTAAAGCGGGCTACCCACCTGCCAAGAAATGCCTCAAGAAAAAAACGAGCATATATTTCTTTTGCCTGGTCAAGAAATTTTGACGTTTACCAAAATTTCCATTTTTTTGCAAATTACTCTTACAAAAATGTATAAAACATGTGTAGCGCAATATGTACTCACCTTTGCTGTGAATCTGCACATTTACCTCAAGAAATATATACGAGCATATTTATTTCTTGAGGTACACCGGCGTTGCCAACTATCGAAAAGTGTGGTATTTTTTCTTATGAGCTGAGTATTGGCTCAAGAAAATTTGACGTGTGAAAATAGTTCTTGACCATTTCTTGAGCGTTTTTTTATATGAAGTTTGACATTTCTTGGCAGGTGAGTAGCCCGCTTAACGCGGCTAGTTGTGCAAATGATACACAAAATCTCCTTCCATGGGGAAAATCAACTAATGCTCCGTCTCATCCGCACCCAATACTGGATTCCGAATGTCAAGAACATGATTAGGGCCATCATCCACATTTGTAAGATTTGCACCATTTACAAGAAACGGCCGCAAACCCAACTTATGGGTACCCTACCCCGCGAGCGGACCACGTTTTCGCGCGCTTTTACTAACACCGGGGTCGACTTTGCAGGCCCATTCGATATTAAAAGTTTCCGAGGGAGAGGGTGTCGACTATCAAAAGGCTACGTTTGCCTTTTCGTCTGTTTTACCACCAAAGCGATCCATCTGGAAGCGACCAGTGATCTTAGTACCCCATCCTTTCTAGCAGCCCTTTCGCGTTTCATAGCCCGAAAAACATTTACTCTGACAATGGTACTAACTTTGTCGGAGCGTCACGATCTTTACGATCCGAATTTAAGGCCTTTATAGCGGACGCAAGAGATCAAACGATCTCGAAATACAGCCATCAATTAATGACATGGCATTTCATTCCAGCAGCGGCTCCACACATGGGGGGACTCTGGGAGGCAGGAGTTAAAAGCTTCAAAGGCCATTTCAAGAAAGTAGCCTCAGCCCACAAATTCACGCATGAAGAGTTCCATACGCTACTATGTAGGATTGAAGCCTGCCTCAACTCGCGACCATTAAGTCCCGCGTCCAATGACCCGTCAGATTTAGAGCCACTTACCCCTGGGCACTTCCTCACCGGAAGTCATCTTATGGCTCCACCAGAACCCGATGGTAGCGAAAGCTCTGCCTCCATGATCAACAGATGGCAGAAACTCAAGGCCCTCCATCGTACCTTCTGCAAGCGATGGAAGGTGGAGTATTTGTCCAAACTTCAAGAACGAGTGAAGTGGAAACAATCAACATAGAACATTAAGGTGGGTGACCTCGTTGTCATCAAGGAAGACAACTTATCTCCAAACGAATGGAGGCTCGGTCGAGTTACCAACGTACACCCCGGAGAAGATAACCGAGTACGTGCCGTCGACCTCTTGACCGAGAAGGGTGAGGTCAAAAGACCGGTGGTCAAGCTGATCCTGCTCCCAGCCGATGGAGTGGATCGTGCGAGGACCGATGCCTCATCCTAAAAATCCGATCTCCCTCCACTCCGTTCATCCCCACCTTTCCAAATCCCTCAACAAAATTCCCACAATTCACTCGTTAACCCCAACGAGGACACCAGAAAGCCTAGCGCAGATGGGCGAACCCGATCTGCAACAGAAAATAATCCGCACTCCACAAAGAGGCCAGAGAAAACCTAACGCAGACAGGCGAACCAATCTGCCACCGAAGATTAAAGTAGATCTGCAACAACGCAGATACCCCCGCACATAAACACCCGGAAAGTTTTGATACCTTTTGCTCAATTATTGAAAACCGGATTCCAAATAGTATCCAAAAAGCATTAACAATTGTTCAATTTTGGAATCAATCTTCGTCACATGTGCCGTTGATTCCAAAAATGAGTTGACTTAATCAATTAAATTAATCAATGTTTTGAAAACTATTTGACGGGGGCTTACGTATATACATAATCAGACCGATTCTAAACAATTCCGTACTGTGCGGCTTTTCTCACACTCACATTATGTGAGCAAAAATGTAAAAAAAAAAAAACGTGAAACCGTTTGCATCAGTTCACCCGTGCAAAATTGTTTAGAATTGGCATGTCTAAGACAAGTGTTTGCAACAGAATAATTTTTAGGCCTGCATTATAAAGTTATTTTTATCAAAAAATAAAAAATATTTTGCTTTCAAGTCATTATGCAAAAGCTTCCTTTCATTGAAATCAAAATCTCAAAATTTGGTTTATTGTAATTGTTTGAGTCATCATGAAATAAGAAAGGTGACAGCAAATGAACAGCTGTTTAATTGTGAAAAAATTGCTGGGAAGATTTGTGAGGTTTGGTGTGCAATTGGCAAACATCTAAGTGAAAAAAAGCAGGTGGATGTATAGCAAAGCCGGCAACTTCTCCGCAGTGCCCATTCAAATTGCGTTTGAGAGATTACCAAAGCCCGCGACCTGCACAATAAAAATACCAACAAATGGTTAAACAAATGCGAGTTTCAAATTCTTTGCGTGCAAGGCATACACATATTGAATATCACACATCTTATTGACCGAAGAAGCCCATAATTATATTCCGAAACAAGCTGCATTCAATATTTTAGGCTGCAAACTTTTCAATGAATAAATTTGTTAACAAACCATCGCAGTTTGACAAATATTTGGCAGCCCAAAATACTTTAATAACACCAGCAAACATACGTATGCCTCAACCTGATATATAAACCTTGATTTGAGTTAAGAGTATATTTTCCCAACAAAAATACTCAAACTGCGGAATACCAAATACCCAGCAAACAATCGGAGTCATAAGTGATTCAGAAAGGAGTCCTAAATAGGAGCGTTTGCGCTCTTTATGAGCTCATTTATGAGTCCGAAATGAGTGTATTTCCCTTCCCGCGATGGTCGTCCGATATGAGCTAAATTTCATATACTGAATGAGCCTGAATAGGAGTCATTTAAGACTCTTATTTCCCTCAGAAACGGCTCCTATAGAGCCTTAATAGGAGCCACATATGACTCTTTTATTGAGCTTTTCGGATGCATTTATGACTCTTGAAATGGCCATATACCTACTGCACTTTTTGGGTTCTTAAATGGCGCCTTTTCGGCATTGAAAGGGGGACACTGGAATTGGGGAAGCATACATGAACCTTTGGCATTAGATCAGGGACCGGCAGAATCGAAAGTGAGGGTGTATTAGTGAAAGAGCGATCATCACACCATTAATATTATGTTATCTGGTTTTGCTCCCCCGCTCACTAGCAAAAACCCAGCCAACAGCGTATTTTGTTGAGTCGTTGCTTGCAAGTGAGCGACTGAGCGTAAAAAACATCTATTGATTGGTCAGTGCATTCCATTTTATTCGAGAGGCCAAGCAAGAAGCGTAAAAATCTGTTTGAATTTGCGTCACACATTTTCGGGCAACTGTCCCACTAACTGCCGGGACTTGCATGAGATGTTTGTGGGGAAAGTCCTTTAAATACATACATATATGTGGTACAATGAAAAAAAATAAACACTTATGTATATGAAGGTATACTTATCAGGGAATCCGCTAGAACGGTGCCAACAGGATAGCTAGAAAAATTGCCAGGAACAGTCCGCACGTGATTTAATTGAATATTAATTTGAAATCAAAAAATTTTCATAAACAAAATATGAAAATTTGTTCCAAAATTGCTTTGTTAAATGAACAATTTCAGCACACGGCTCATAATTTTCAACAAATCGGAGTCATAAAGGACTTCTATATGATCTTATTTCGGACGCTCATATTTTTGTAATATTTATGACTCATATCGGACTCCTTAGTTATGAGCACTCCCAGAATGTTTGGGGGGTAGAAACGAAAATTCTTATGTTTGTATTTGACGCTAACAAAATCGAAATTTTTTTTTAATAGGGGTTTGAGGACGTTACCTACCAAAAAAATTGTGTTTATTGGGTTGTGCAGCCTTGCCGCAAAGGCCTACCCGTAGTATGAATGAAAAAACAAAAAAAAAACAAAAAATCGAGCTCGTTTTGTAGCCCAGATGGAGAGAGGGAGCATACAGGGACTCGGTGAATAGTATTCAACTCACCCGGTCTTCACAATCAACTTTACGCATTACACGTCCTTAATGTTTTAATTGGAATGTATAACGATTATCCATGAATCCTACATTAGAATGCGAATGGCCATTCTGGGTTGTTGGGAAATATGTAACAATCACACCATGTTGCGTAACATTTTGCTTTTAATTATAGCACGTCGATTGAGCACTGGCATTGAGGGTGATGTATGCTTAAGTAAATAGAAACGCCCAGCCGCTTTGGCCAATTGCACGATTGCTACGAATAACCATTTGCCTTTGTTACTAAAAATACGTTTTGCCCTTATCTCAATGAACACCCATTATTCTAGGGTGGTCAACATTAACTTTAGTAGGCAGACGTATGCTTGTTTTTTGTTGTTGCAATGTGCTACTGCACTTGTGCTCGGGTCGGAATTAACTGGCGCTGTTGTCTCAATGGAGTGAAAATGGTGATGCGATTGGTCAATGATGCGATCATTGGAGAGCACCAACGTATTCGATAATGTTAAACCAGTTCGGATATTAGATTTGAATCAAAAATACGTCCTGTAATGAAATAAGTTACTCATTTTGTCATAGCTTCAATGTCACATACCGGTACAGAATTTGCAGCTGCCCATGCTTCGTATTTTTTCTATGAGCCTCTTCAATACCCACGACGCATCAATGTTGCCACCTGGCATCTTCTCCACGTTAGCGTAGCGCTTGACATCCACCTCTAAACGTCCATTCCCATTCAATGCGACAGTCTCAACAGCGTCGAGTGCAATTTGCACAGCCAAAGAAGTTAGAGGGCGCACACGTTCGTCTAACGCACCAAACATGTAGAGCAGCTCGTACATGTAGAAGCCGGTGAGATTACTCATGGAGAGGGCCACTTCCACATTCATATGATCATGATGATTTTTAATAATCGGCACACGTGCTTGTAATATACGACGCACATGACATACTCCGGGTAGGAATAGATGTAGCATATCACCAATACTTTCCATTTGACGTTGAGTTTGTGAACGGCCATTTGTTAGGTTCTCCTTCGTGCGAAAGACTAAGCGCGCTTCAATATCACGCTTACTTAAGCTGGCTGAACCTACTATCGCACGGTCGAAGCGCAGTATCAAATCTAAATCACAGCCCATTTTGCCAAAACCATTCACCGATGAGCCAAAGGATGGGGATTTGCATAGTGAACTTCCTTGTATTGTATCTTACCAACGAGTGGATAATAGCGTATGTCGTTTGGTTTGTTAGCGTCTCTAAAACGAAAGTGCAAAAGTTTGCCGACCGAAGCTGAACATTTGCCAACCAATTTACAATTTTCTCGTGCAATCGCGGGCGGCTTCAAAAGGTTTTGCATTTCGCGAACAAAGGTTTCCATCCGCATTTGTGGATAATGATTCCGGCACACGTAGACCACGGAACTGCAGCACCATCTGAAATTAAAAAGAGAATATTAGGGATTTATTTGTACAAGTAAAACAAAATTGTACTTACCTCCTCGGAATTGAGTGCTGCTAATCCACGCGTGCCAACCGGAAATAAATGAATGCCCACAAAACTACAAAAAACTAAAACCGCCACTCAACCACTCTCTACCAGCATCGAGTACCGAAAACGTGTTCTTATGCGCAGCACTAGCAAAAAGCTTGTTCTGCGCAGCACTAGTGTCACTAGCGCCGGCTAGCGGACAAGTGATCGACATAAACAATACAAAAAAAAGGAAATGGAACACACAGGGTGCCTCAGATGAGTTTAGTTATCTAAAGCGGCAACCAGTCGGCAGCAACGTGTCGCCGGACTTGATTGCCACAAGGGAAGGCAGCAACGTGTCGTCACAGATAAAGAAAAACGTTCGGATAACGTTGGATATAGGACCAAATATAAGGAAATATCGCGTTCCGGTGAAAACTAATTTATAAAATAATTAATATCAAGTTGATCCCTAGGTCGTCACTTCGGCTATTCGCCACCTTCCTCACACGTATGTATATGGGCAACCGTATGCATAATTCAAATCTCTTTCCTTTCTTTCTTTTTTCGGTATCTGCAGCATGACTCGCCATGCTTCCCTACGCCAACGTGCCGCACTATGGCCGCCCGGTATCCGAAACCATGTCCTTTGTGTGGTGAAAGCCACCCCCTTCGGGCGTGTGATGTTTATCACGGAATGGCACCCTTGCAACGTCTGAAGGAGGTTATCCGGGCGGGATACTGCGACAACTGCCTTTCAATGGTGCATCGGGCTAGGGAATGCACCAGCGACGCCAGGTGCCGACGATGTGGTGACAAGCATCACACCACCCTCCACCTCCAAACAGACGACCAGCCGGTGGCCTACAAGAGTTGGGCCCAACAAGTTGAAGAGGCGGAGATGGAAGATGCGTGGCAAGCCGAGCAAGCAACGGAGAGGAGAGAAGAGGAGAGCCGAGAAGAGGTGCTGTCCATCCAGGCTTCGGAGACAGGGCTGACACAGGAAGATGGCGAAGTCATCGAGCCGGTAGCGGAACCACGGCCGTTCCCACCGGTCCAAGGGGTGTCAGAACCACGGCGGTTCCGACCCCTTCTAGCCCACGAGCGACACGACACCAAATACAACGCGACAACAGCCCTCCGTCTCGCCGCGCGCATCGTAACAACCGCAAGCGAAGACTGGCCCCCCAGCCGCGCCAGCTTCGCACTCGCCGCATAAGCACCGACGCTGAACCCCGTAGACTGGCCACTCAGCCGCGCCAGCTACGACACAACCAGGAAAGTCGCCGAGACGAGCGTAGACTGGCCACTCAGCCGCGCCAGCTACGCACCATTAGCTCTATGAGCCGCCCAGAGGGTAGACTGGCCATTCAGCCGCGCCAGCTGCCATTCCGAGGATTCCACGATGGATTCGACGGAGCTCTCGCCAGAATGGGACCATCGTTGCGCCCCATGACCACCCTTGCGCCAACTGCGGTGGTCAAACTGGAAGCGGGGGGCGGATTTTTCTACGTCCGCGCATTAATTGACGCGTGCTCACCCCGCACCGCTATCGACCGCAGCTTGGCGGAAGGGTTAGGGCTGCATCTCACCCACTCTGGCGGCGAGCCAGGTTGCTTCCTCCGAATCCGAGGAAAGCACGGCAACAACACGACCATCACAGCACACGCAGTGTGCATCCGTCATTGTCAGCGGCTGAGTCCGGCAAACCACGTCGACGCCAAAATCGCGGCTCCGTATGAGCACATCCGTTTGGCCGACCCGCAGTTCTATCGGTCGGCGCCGCGTCTTCCAGGCTGAAGTTTCTGCAATCATGGACGCCGTGACTTGGATAGGTGAACGCACCATCGGACAGGATATCTGTATTTTCAGCGACAGCCAAGCGGCCATCAAATCCCTTGGCTCTTACTCGTTCAACTCTGAACTGACGCTCAGCTGTCGTCGATCTCTTCAAGAGATGGCCCAACAGAACCGCGTGAACCTCACATGGGTCCCGGGACACAGGGACATTTAGGGAAACTGTAGGGCAGACGAACTTGCCAGGCAGGGCACGACCAAGCAGATTCTTCAAGATAAAGAGCGCATAGGTATGCCGTTTGCCACGTGCAAGCTAATGCTGAAGGAGCATACACTCCGCGAAGCCAACGAAAGATGGCTACAAGCCCCAGGGTGCCGGATATCCAAGCAAACCTGGCCAAAATGCGATCTTAAAAGATCTAGACACATATACGCCCTAAAAAGGAAGGAAATCTCCATATTAATAGGTGTTTTAACCGGGCACTGCCTTATTGGTAGGCACGCAGCAAGGCTAGGCGTTCCCTACCGACGATGCTGCAGGAGTTGCAAAGAGGATGAGGAAGAGGAAACGGTGGAGCATCTCATCTGCAACTGCCCGGCCTTAAGCGGAGCGAGAAGGCGCTCTCTGGGAGTTCCCTTCCTGGTTAGCTTAAGCCAGGTCGCGGAGCTAGACATAAAGGACTTGATGGCCTTCATCAAGTTATCAAAATGGTTCGAGGAGGGGTAGCGGTGTCGGTTAGGAGTGTCAGTCCCGGGTTTCGGCTATATGGAGAGTCCCGACAGCACTGGGATTTTCCATATGGCCGGGCCCCGGGACTGACTTTCCTAGTGTTTGGTGGTATCACAACGGGCCTTTTATTACTGGCCTAGGTGTGCCTTTGCGGCAGCCACTTCTACCTACCTACCTACCATCGGTCGGCGCCGGTTTAACTGACCCTCGGCGGCGACGTCTACGCCGACGTCGTTACCCCGAACGCGTGGCCATCGTCGTTCGGGTTACTCTTTGCCCAGAGCACCATCTTTGGGTGGGTGCTTTCGGGTTCTACTAGCATGTAAGTTAGGTTTAAATTTAGTTGTAAGTCTCATTTTTCTAATAAAAAAAATAATAAAAAAAAATAAAAAATTTTTTTTCTTTGTTTCTCAATTATGGCAAGAAATATACCACTTTTGTATTTTCAAGTTTCTTCCCTCTCTTCTCACAGCTAGGTAAGATACGGCCATATTACTAGTGGTGACAGACCTCAACCCCAGGAGGGGGCTCGAAGGCGGACCAAGTGCTACCCAGCACCCCATGATAGGTTTAAGAGCCTAGAATAAGAGAGTTCGTGATGGAAATCCCGGGGCTGGTCAGAATGTTGCGTATCGCAAAGGGGCCGGCATGTTTAGGCCCGAATTATTTTATTTGAAATTGAATAGAAAAACCTCGATCATGTTGCTTGTTGTAGAAAAACTGATCTTGCAAACTGTAAAGCATTTTCTACCTTACAATTGTAGGAATTTGTTTTGCAGAAATTTCATCCATGCATAGTGTTAATAAAATGTATTATTATATTGGAGAAATTTCATCATGGCCGCAGGAGAAAAGTTTTGAAAATACAGACCTATTTCGAAGCTACAAAGGTACTTGATTATTTTAGTAGTAAAATTTTGTTTTGTTCGTGTTTTTATTTGGAAACCGAAACCGGAACGAAACCGTAACCGAAACCGAAATAAATGTTGAAGAACGAAACCGGAACCGAAACACGTTGCAAAACCGAAACCGAAACCGGAACGTTATTTTAATCGGTTTCAGACCTTGCAATATACCCTGCCTACAACTACAATATACCCTAGCTATACTGCCTACAACTACAATATATGTACCTTGCCTACACTGCCTACGACTACAATATACCCTGCCTACAACTACAATATACCCTGTCTACACTGCCTACAACTACAATATACCCTGCCTACACTGCCTACAACTACAATATACCTTGCCTACACTGCCTTCAACTACAATATATCCTGCCTACAACTACAATATACCCTGCCTACAACAGCTACAATGCCTTTACCCCGCCTACAATGCCTACCACTACAATATACCCTGCCTACACTGCATACAACTACAATATACCCTGCCTACAACTACAATATACCCTGCCTACAACTACAATATACCCTGCCTACAACTATAATGTACCCTGCCTACAATGCCTATACAATACAATATACCCTGCCTACACTGCCTAACACTACAATATACCCTACCTACACTGCCTACAACTACAATATAGCCTGCCTACACTGCCTACAACAACAATATACCCTGCCTATACTGCCTACAACTACAATATACCCTTCCTACACTGCCTATACAATAAAATATACCCTGCCTACACTGCCTATACAATACAATATACCCGGCCTACACTGCCTATACAATACAATATACCCTGCCTACAACTACAATGTACCCTGCCTACACTGCCTACAACTACAATATATCCTGCCTACACTGCCTATACAATACAATATACCCTGCTTACACTGCCTTCACCAGCTACACTGCCTATACCCTGCCTACAATGCCTACCACTACAATATACCCTGCCTACACTGCATACAACTACAATATACCCTGCCTACAACTACAATATACCCTGCCTACACTGTCTACAACTACAATATACCCTGCCTACAACTATAATGTACCCTGCCTACACTGCCTATACAATAAAATATACCCTGCCTACAATTCCTACAACTACAATATACCCTACCTACACTGCCTACAACTACAATAAACCCTGCCTACAACTACAATATACCTTGCCTACACTGCCTATAACTACAATATACCCTGCCTACAACTACAATATACCCTGCCTACACTGCCTATACAAAACAATATACATACGGTGACCACCCGTTCTGTTTTTGGCAGAACAGTTCTTTTTTTAATAGCTTCATCTGCGTATTTTTTTTCTTAAGAAAATAGCATAAATGTTCTGTTTTTAAGCCAATGTTATGTTTTTGTTCTGCTTTTTTGTACCGGCAACCCTTTACACAATTGTAATGAGTATAGAAATCCAACGGATAATCACTCTTGCCAGCAAGTATTACTTTGGACTAAGTAGGAAATTGACAAACAAAGATCACGCTCTATAAGTCTCTCATCATACCAGTGCTGATGTTCGGCTCGGAATCATGGACAGTGTCAAGAGAAGATGAAATGGCCCTTGGAGTATTTGAGAGAAAAGTTCTCCGGAAGATTTATGGTTCTTCCCGTGATGGCAAAGGGGAGTATCGAAGGAAATTTAACGATGAGCTATACGTGATATACGCAGACCTGACCATAGTTCAGCAGATTAAAGCCCAAAGGCTTCGCTGGTATGGTCATGTTATGCGAATGAACAAAGAAGCTCCAGCACAGAAGGTTTTCCTATCGACACCCGAATTCGGCAGCAGAGGAATAGCGAGGCCTCGACTGAGATGGAAACAACAAGTGGAGGATGACTTGAACTCCCTTGGGTTTTCCTATTGGCGTCAGTTATCCCCAAAAAGGAGTGACTAGCGTGCTTTGATACGATAATAATTTCAAAATTTTATGAAAAGTTAAAAATCTTCCAAAAAATTTGAAAAATAATCTAATTTTTGTTGACCGCAGGCAAGCGCTTCAGCGAAATCAAAATTTAGTACTCATCTTAAATCTATTTTAATAACAAGGTGAAAATATGAACTAAGATGCGTAGAGTTTACATACCAATCAAGATAGACGGAAAATCTTAGCTGAACTTCCTTAGAACATACATACGAATCAGTTAGGTGTTAAAGTTGAGACTATTTTAGATTACAATTTCAACAAACAGGTAACATTTTTTACTGCAAAAACATTATTACGTAATGAAAAATAGGAACACTCCAAGCATTGAAAGTGTAACTTCAAATAGTTTATAGGCGAGTAGCGTAAAAAGTAAGTAAGTAATAAGAGTTCTGCTTTTCAAAAAAAATGTATGGTCACCGTAAATATACCCTGCCTACACTGCCAACAACTACAATATACCCTGCCTACACTGCCTACAACTACAATATACCCTACCTACACTGCCTACAACTACAACATACCCTGCCTACACTGCCCACAACTACAATAAACCCTGCCTACACTGCCTACAACTACAATACGTTTCACGTATTGCCGGTTCTGCGAGAACGGTATTTGTACCTGTACAATACCCTTCGTACCGAAACGATCCGGGTTGTTTTTTTTATAATGACTCGGCCAAGAGCAATACATTTCGAAGTGACCCTGTCTAACGCGTCACGATTCCCGGAACAGCCCCTTGCAGCACGGCTGCTCCTTATTCTCTTGATCCGGGCTGGAATTGAGCCAAATCCTGGGCCAAGAGAATGGTTCTGCTGCGTTTGTCGGAAGAAAATATATACAAGACGATCACACTCAGTACAGTGTGCATCATGCAAAGGTTGGTTGCACAAATCTAGTTGCTCCGGACTAGATCCAAAAACACATCGGCCCAATAGTTTCTATAAAAGTTTTGTGGCGCCCTGCTGTTCACGTCCTAGGACGTCCTGAGGCAAGCGACGCTCATATGTTGCTTTATCGCCCTCTAATAATCAAGTCTCCACGACCTGCAATAATTATATTGCCCAGCAGAATATATGTGTTCCCGGCTGTAGCTTACTTCCTAGTGCATCAACAGCACAAGCACCCACTCATGGCTACTTTCTTCGTAGCACATCAGTTGATGCTTGTAGCACTACTGAGCTTCAGCCCCCGTCTCTAAACTCTTTAATAACTTCTTCCGGCACTAGCACGAATGAAAGTATAGTCCATCAACTTCTGGTCCCTCACTCTTCGTGCACTGTATGTCGGCACAGGATATATGCGTCTGTGGCATCGGTCAAGTGCAACTCCTGCCTAGGCCTGTGTCACCTACGCATATGTTCTGGGTTCGCAAACAGAAATCTCTGGACTGATGTGTTTGTCGCGCCTTGCTGTCGAGTTGTGCAGCCCACAACGCCGACGGATGTACACTCATCTAATAGTGAACGAATTCCGCCGGCTTCAGGACTGCAACGGAGATCAATATCGCGACATAACCTACCACCATCTAGGCGAACACATCAGTCTTTGACTCCCAGAGTGGCCATTGCCTCTCCTTCGCAATTTAAATTGTTGCAATTTAACTGCAACGGCTTGCCCGGCAAGATAGCGGAGATAACCACGTTTATGCAGCTACATAAAATCAAAATTGCTGCAATCCAGGAGACAAAACTTGGCCCCCACTCGAATCTCCGAGCGAGTGGAGGCTACCACGTACTCCGGCATGACCGTACGGACGGCGGAGGTGGTCTCGCGTTCCTTGTTCCCCATACGGTGCAGTATAGGGAATTTGATATCAACACTGACCAAAGAGACTTACCTTTAGAGTGTCAAGGTATAGTTATACAAGCTGGTGGCGTTGATCTCGAGCTAATCAATATATACATTCCTCCCGTCATCTGCTGCCCCAGAAGTTATCGTCCTGACCTTAGGGCGTTTCTTTGTGGCGATAACCGTATCATCATGGGCGATTTTAATGCCCATCATGATATGTGGCATTCACACCTTTCTGTGGACGGCAGAGGACGGGAATTAGCCGAGCAAATTGATAACTCCTCTTTCTGTACTGTGAACGGAAACTCCTCAACTAGAATGGCTGTTAACTGCAGTAGCTCCCCGGACCTAACTATTGTTAGCCCGGGGTTAATTAACAGCATCAACTGGCAACCTATGGTGGCCCTGTCATCCGACCACCTGCCTATCATCCTGTCTGTCGATCGTGCCACGGATTTTATCACGTCGGAGAAAAGAACTTACGTGAATTTCAAAAAGGCCAATTGGGTCGGCTTTTTGGAATCCACGGAGAGCTCCTTTGGTGATCTTCCCATTCCCACTGACGTACACGTTGGCGAGCGTAACATACGTGAGGTCATTAAAAAGGCTACAGCCCGTTTTATACCAGCTGGTAGGATAAAAGATATTAGGCCTAACTTCCCAGCTGAGGCCGCAGCCTTGGCCAACGAACGTGACCTCATACGCAACATCGATCCATCTGACCCACAGATCGGTGATCTCAACGTGGAAATCAGACGGCTGGTTAACGAACACAAACAAACCAAATGGGAGGAGCACCTCAGGTCTTGTAACCTCTCTACCGGTGTTGGGAAATTATGGTCCACCGTCAAGTCCTTGTCGAATCCTTCGGGTCCACCAAAAAATGTCGACATTACCTTTGGTGACAAGACAATAAATGACCCCAGGAAATGTGCACAGGCTTTTTGTCGACAATATGTCCCACACCCTGCGCAAGATAGGGCTAGACGTGGAATCTTCAGGCGTGCGCATAAACACAAAAACTATGCCCCCGTTCCCATCACCGCTACAGAGGTTCAAGAGGCCATCCGGAAGGCCAAAAACTCCAAAGCCATCGGCCCTGATGGCATAGCCATGGTGCATCTAAAACACATCGGCCTAGCGGGAGTCAAATATTTAACTGCCGTCTTCAATTTGTCTCTGATCACAGCTGTCATACCCGACAAATGGAAGCAGGCAACTGTGATCCCACTACTAAAGCCTGGCAAGCCAGCTAACGTTGGGGAGTCATATCGCCCGATATCACTCCTCTCGCAAGTATTAAAGACACTTGAGGCGGTCGTACTCCCGCTCTACACATCACACTTGATGTTAGCCGAGCACCAACATGGCTTCAGGAAACGTAGGAGCACAACATCTGCTCTAAATGTCATAAACACTCAGATAACTGACGGTCTAAATCAAAATAGGCCTAATGACAGGACGGTTCTAGTTGCACTTGATTTGAGTCAAGCTTTTGACACAGTAAATCATGGGCTACCTGTAGCTGATTTGGAAGACTCGTCACTCCCCCCTGTCTAAAGCGTTGGACCGACAATTATCTCAGTGGTCGTCGGTCGTCTGTTGTATTCAAAAACAAAAAATCTAAAGCCAGGAAGATAAAACAAGGGGTACCACAGGGTGGTGTCCTCTCCCCGTTATTGTTTAACTTCTATATTTCGAAGCTTCCTCCTCCACCAGAAGAAGTTACAATTGTTTCTTACGCAGACGATTGCACGATATTGGCAACTGGTACTTCCGTTGATGAGCTGTGCTCCAAAATAAATGGTTATCTCCCTTCTCTAGTCGAGTTCTTCACTGCCCGAACCTTGACATTGTCGCCAACAAAGTCTTCGGCGACCTTATTCACGACGTGGATGGTGCAGGTTGGCATGGAATTAGAAATTTATGTAGGTGATCATAAAATACCTACTGTCGCTCACCCAAAAATTTTAGGAGTGACTTTTGACACCATGCACACTTTCGCTGCCCATTCAGCTGCAATTGTCTCAAAATTACAGAGCCGCAACAAAATCCTCAAGTCACTACCCGGCAGTACTTGGGGTAAAGACAAAGAAACGTTGTTGGTAACGTACAAGGCAATTGGTCGGCCGATCCTGAACTATGCGTCGCCGATATGGTCGCCGGGGCTTGCAGACGTTCACTGGAATCAGCTTCAGGTCTGTCAAAACACCGCGCTCAGAACCGCTACGGGGTGCGTCCTTATGTCACCTATATCTCATATACATAATGAGGTGGAAATTCTTCCAGTTAGGGAGCATAATGAAATGCTAAACAAGCAGTATCTACTGAATTGCTGTAAACCACAGCATCCCGGTAGACAACTGCTTGAACTCATTCCGCCTCCTAGGACCATAAGGTCGCATCTACGTAAACATTTTGATGAAATCCGTCACTATATAACAACACCGTTTGATCTACAGGTGCACAAACAGGCTTTGGGGCATATCCATACAACGTCTGTTGGCCATTACTCTGCGCTCTGTCCGCTAAACAATGTCTTACATGACGCACACCTGGCATTTCTGAAGAGGAGCGTCATCTTCCTCGAGAGACAAGGGTCACTCTGGCTCAATTACGCTCTGGATATTGTAGTAGGTTAAACTCCTACATATCTAGACTGAACCCTGATGTGCCGAATGTATGTCCGGCATGCGGCTCGTCCCCCCACAATACCAATCACTTATTTACTTGCTCATTTGAGCCCACTCTTCTAACACCCATCTCTCTTTGGTCCAACCCTATTGAAACTGCTAGTTTTTTTGGACTCCCGTTAGAAGATATTGATGACAATTAGGTTAAGGAAAAATACGCGTTGGGCAGGACTACACATCGTTACAACAACAACAACAACAATATACCCTGCCCACACTGCCTATACAATACAATATACCTTGCCTACAACTACAATGTACCATGCCTACACTGGCTACAAATACAATATACCCTGCCTACACTGCCTACAACTACAATACACCCTGCCTACACTGCCTACAACTACAATATACCCTGCCTACACTGCCTACAACTACAATATACCCTGCCTACAACTACAATAAACCCTGCCTACAACTACAATATACCCTGCCTACACTGCCAACAACTACAATATACCCTGCCTGCAACTACAATATACCCTACCTACACTACCTACAACTACAATATACCCTGCCTACACTGCCTAAAACTACAATATAGCCTGCCACAACTACAATAAACCCTGCCCACACTGCCTGTACAATACAATATACCTTGCCTACAACTACAATGTACCATGCCTACACTGCCTACAACTACAATATACCCTGCCTACACTGGCTACAAATACAATATACCCTGCCTACACTGCCTACAACTACAATACACCCTTCCTACACTGCCTACAACTACAATATACCCTGCCTACACTGCCTACAACTACAATATACCCTGCCTACACTGCCTACAACTACAATAAACCCTGCCTACAACTACAATATACCCTGCCTACACTGCCTACAACTACAATATACCCTGCCTGCAACTACAATATACCCTACCTACACTGCCTACAACTACAATATACCCTGCCTACACTGCCTAAAACTACAATATAGCCTGCCTACAACTACAATAAACCCTGCCTACACTGCCTACAACTACAATATACCCTGCCTACACTGCCTATACAATACAATATACCTTGCCTACAACTACAATTTACCCTGCCTACACTGCCTACAACTACAATATACCCTGCCTACACTGCCTACAACTACAATATACCCTGCCTACACTGCCTACAACTACAATACACCCTGCCTACACTGCCTACAACTACAATATACCCTGCCTACACTGCCTAAAACTACAATATACCCTGCCTACAACTACAATATACCCTGCCTACAACTACAATATACCCTGCCTACACTGCCAACAACTACAATATACCCTGCCTACACTGCCTACAACTACAATATACCCTGCCTACACTGCCTACAACTACAATATACCCTGCCTACAACTACAATATACCCTGCCTACAACTAAAATATACCCTGCCTACACTGCCTAGAACTACAATATTCCCTGTCTACACTGCCTACAGCTACAATATACCTTGCCTACACTGCCTACAACTACAATATACCCTGCCTACACTGCCTACAACTACAATATACCCTGCCTGCACTGCCTGCAACTACAATATACCCTACCTACACTGCCTACAACTACAATATACCCTGCCTACACTGCCTAAAACTACAATATACCCTGCCTACACTGCCTAAAACTACAATAAACCCTGCCTACACTGCCTACAACTACAATATACCCTGCCTACACTGACTACAACTACAATATACCCTGCCTACACTGCCTAAAACTACAATATACCCTGCCTACCACTGCAATATACCCTGCCTACACTGCCTACAACTAAAATATAACCTGCCTACACTGCCTGCAACTACAATATACCCTACCTACACTCCCTGCATCTAAAATATACCCTGCCTACACTGCCTACAACTACAATATAGCCTGCCTACACTACAATATACCCTGCCTAGACTGCCTACAACTACAATTTACCTTGCCTACACTGCCTACAACTACAATATACCCTGCCTGCAACTACAATATACCCTGCCTACAACTACAATATACGCTACCTACAACTACAATATACCTTGCCTACACTGCCTATACAATACAATATACACTGCCTACAATGCATATACAATACAATACACCCTGCTTACACTGCCTACATTGCCTACAATGCCTATACAATACAATCGACACTGCCTACAATGCCTATGTAATACAATACACCCTGCCTACACTGCCTACAATGCCTATACAATACAATCGGCTCTGCCTACAATACCTATACAATACAGTATACCTGCCTACACTGCCTACACCGCCTACAATGCCTACACTACACGCAGTGTAGGCAGCGTTACTTTTAAAGTCTAGAGGTCTATCATTGCTAGTTTAGATTTTACAGACTTAACCTCCAATTTGGTATAAAAACGACAAATCATTGTTGAAAAACACCATTTACCTAAACATATTTTTGTGGGAAATTGAACCCCTACAAAAGCTTCCTAGACTGGAATTTTCTCAGACTAGCCGTTTCCTAGTATTCTATCCTCAAACATTGGCATGTTTTTTGGATTTCCCAATTTTTGTTCTGCCCTAACCTTGCAAAAAAGTCCAATATTATTTTGTGATGGTTTTGTTAGGTTGGAGAAGGGTGACAGGTAACAAGGTCAATGGAAATAGTGTCAATTGACATTATTTCGCATTACTCATAAATGGAAATAGTGTCAATTGACACTTGACACTATTTCTATTTTGCAAAGAGAAGTAAAGTCAACAGCAATTTGGCAATATAGTCATTGATTTTGTTTCCTAATTGAAATGGAGATAGCGCCAACATTGCTTACGACATGTCAACTAAACATCACGTGATGTTTAAGTGTGATGATGTGATTTAAAAAAAGCGTCGCATCTAATTTTTCCCTACGTCGGTATCATGCCGTCCCGCGCCTGCTGGGCTGCGCCGCGAACGCGTATATGTTATGGACGACATACTTTCAAAGGAAGAACTTGATTCCAATAATAATTTGGAATTTTTCCTAAGCCCTTCTATAAAAGAGTACTTTAACGACATTTTGGACTTTTTTGATTCACTTTTGACTAAGCTCAATTATAAACTGATCAATGGTTATATGCAACTGTTTATTTCCTACTCACTTTACTAATTAAAACGAAGTTAACACAAACTTGGTGAAATTTTCGGTGAAAAAGCTCGTAAATTTACCTAATTCGATGAAGCTGTTCGACATGAAATTCATTTAATGCATTCAATGCATGCTAGACAGAAGTAGAATACGCTAAAAAATTACTTTTTTATAGGGAATTTTGAAATAAAAAGTATTTGTTTGACATAAAGTTTTAATTTATCTATAGCGTTCTTCTAACTGTGCAGCATAGATTTACGCATTTCGTAAAGTTATACATGAATATACCACTAATATGTTAATAAATTTAAAATTAAAATAAAAAAGTGATTTTTTGAAACCTGACAGAACATCCAATTACAATCTTAAATAACTTTCACAGACCCACAACTTAAAAGTATAAAATAAAAAATAGAATAAAAAAATATTTTTAATTTAAAATGTTTTTAAAGTGAACTAAAAACTGCAAAATAATTTCTCCTCTGCCTACATAGATTCTTCACCACGTAGAGCTTGTTCTGACCATTTGTTAGTGTGTATTCTTATGGATATTAATCCGTACTTGGCAAGATTGATATGTATAAAAACATTGGCGCACATTATAGTTGGTTCACATAAGTTTCTAACCATCTTATTTCCGATTTGACCATTCCTAAAAAGATCCAAGTTAATAACTTAACATTAAAGAAAGAAAGAAAAAGTAAGGCATTCTGTAAAATAGAATATTTAGTAGCGAACTCACAATACCCTGCAAAAATCGTTGGATTATGTGTTCCATTTTTTTTTTTAATTTGGAGTACTCCAATAGTAGTCCTTTGTATACCTCAACGGACCACCTTCAGCTTTTTGAAAGCCGATCATTACTCGTGCCTTATCGATGTAAATCACGACACTATCGCCCTGGCAGTATATACACCAAGAAGTAACAACATCGTGAAGGGTGGACACTAGAGAGTATCGCCAAAAAAAGTTTAAAATTTTCCTCCCTGGTTCGAATGTTTGATTTCAAAAATGGGGAAAAAAGTTGTTTCGGCACCCTGTAAAAACAGCGAATTTCGTTTTTTGCTTATATCTTTTCTATATGGTCTTTGATTTCAACGAGCAATATATTGTTGTAAAGGTTTTAACCCGTGTCATATTTCGTCCATATAAGCAATTAAGCTGCGACACCAACTTTAGCTTTTATTCGAATTTATTTAAAGCCAACACCCTGTATTAAAAAAAATTTAATAAAGTAAATATAGCCTTAGATTTTCTATGCCATTCTCAAAATACTCAGCGATTTGACCACGTAGTAAGTGATTCTTGTACAGAAGTTGCCGACGAGGAACGCCTAGGCTATATGTATATTCGCAAAACTAAGTAGCCGAGAACGTTACAGCAAATCAGAGTCAAGGAAAGATTTAGCATAAATGCATTAGATTCATTTCACCATTATATACAGGTAAATATTATTTTTTTCGTAGTTTTCAGGAAACAATTTTTTTTTTTTTCAAATATAGGGTGTTGGTTTTAGTAAAAAATAGAGTAAAAGCTGAACTTAGCATGATGGGCTAAAAGTTTCTATGGATGAAATATTGCCTTGGTGAATACCTTTCTAAAACTGTATCACTTTTAAAAATCGAACGTAAAATATAGAAATTATAGAAAAAACAAATTTCGCTGTTTTTATAGGGTGACAAAAAAATTAATATTTTTTTTCTTGAAAAAGGTAAGTGTTCAAACTCCCTCATGGACACCTTGCCGCGATACGAGGGCTTAAGTCGATAACCACGGGGTACGCTGCCCTTGTGATCATAGCGCCGCCCAGTACTACATCACGAGAGAAACCAAGCCTCTCTGGCGCGACGACTAAGATATTCCCCCTCCCAATCCAGGGTGTTATGCGACCACGTGCCCATTGGACGTTTGCAGCCGGGAGGCAAATCGTGGCTGTAATCGAACGGAGCCTCTCTGATACCGGGCCGCCTCGGAGAGTAGCTATGGCCTTACCGCGGTATGGGGCTCTGCCGCGGCGGACGACACATTCCCCTACTCTTCCTTTGACGCTAAACTGGCCTTGCCCGGCAAGGGATCGTACGAACAAGATGAAAAATAGTAATAAAAACCTTAAAACTAAAGATACAACCACGTATACTGCACAGCAGAGGAGGAAAATGCTGGAGCAAGCGAGAGCGCAACGTCGGAGGACAAACTCCACTTCTTTATCAGCCGAAAGATCGACAGCGATGGCAACTACGGGTCGATTAGCTCTGGATAATAAGGGTGCAATCCCAAAGTAAGTACCGGTACAAACACGGTGAAGCCAACAACGGCTGATGTTAAACCTCCAGTAAGTGCCGGTACCGACACCAAGTCTTTAACGTATGTGGCAGTTGTCTCACGACCTGGCCCCAGAGATCCAAAAAAGGGAACGACCGCGATGGCAACTACGGGTCGAAATTCACCCCAAAAGACATCTCCCAGTCGCTCTGAGTACTTGGACAAAAGAGCGGCGCAAGGAAATTGAAGAAATACGAAGGTATTTCACAAGAGACGCTATCGCCGAATGCCAAAAAGACGGTGGATAGGTTGAAGCTATCTTACCGAACTTCCAAAGCAATTACGCGCCAAAGACGGCTCATGGAAATCCCTTCAAACGCCAGAGATCGGACGTGGATTTAAAACCCCACCCGAAGCGGCAGCAGAACGCCCCCGTAGTGGGTAAACTCAACTTTGCTGAAGTGACCAAGGACAGGATCCTCATAGGCGTCATTGACCGAGGTAACGAAAGCTGGGCCATCTCTAGGGACTAGTGGCGGTACTTCCGGAACGCGATCGGTAGTGCCACGCCGATGGGTTCGGATGCGGGATGGCACCAGGGCCGAATCAAGGTATTCGCTTGCGAGGATGCAAAAATTGTTGCACTGTACAAGGCAGCAGCTGCAAGACTGTGTGAGATCTATCAAGGGGCAAGAATCGATGTTGTCGACTGGAAGGAAATCCCAGCTCGGCCAAGGGCAAGAGCATCGATTCCTGCCATCCCTGCTGAACCTGAGAGAATTCTCAGGATGCTGCGGGTCATGAACCCGTCTCTCCCGACGCAGGACTGGGGTGTCAATCTGGTTGAGGATGCCGTAGGGCCTGATAGGCAAGTTGTCTTCACCTTGAATAAGGAGGCACTCGAGCCCCTTAAACGGTGCAATGGACGAGTGCACTAAAGCATGGGTCAGATCGTGATCCACGTATACCACGGCGATGCACAGCGCGCTGCTATTTCGGCTGCACCGGAGGACTCGGACATCGCAGTGCCGGAAAAGGAGTCGGAGATGTCCGACTCGGAAAGTATGGTATCTGCCACGTCAAATGGCGAAGGAGCAGTGAACAGATCGGAGATGGGAGACAGCCTGCTGGACGGGGAAGATCTCAACGTCACAGTGATAGCAGCTAGTCATGAGCGCACCAATGTTGATACTGCCACAGTTAGTAGGGCTTTCGCCACGCCAAATCGTGGTCTGAACAAATCGTCGTTGAAAGATAGGCCTCCAGACGAGGTGGAACTCGACGATACGGCGGTGTCAGGGAAGTCTGAGCGCTCTCATGTTGGTGGTGCTTCAGATAAACCTGCACAAATCTAAAGCAGCCTCGGCTGCTTTAATTTGTCTTCTCTCTAAAGGCGACGTAGATGTGGTCCTCATCCCAGAACCCTGGGTCAACAGCTCAAGGATTTGCGGTTTGGGGACTAAGGGTTTTAAGCTTATCCGAGCCAGCGACGGGGGCAGGGTTGGAGCCTGTGTTTTGGTCAAGTCTGAGCTGAACACCTTTCTCTAGCTCAACTATACCAATGGTGACGTTACAGCTGCCAGTTTAACAGTCGACAGTACTAGCCTGACGATGTCGGCGGTCTATATGCCCTACGACGCCGAAGAACCTCCTCCACAGAGGGAGGTAAAAGACCTGGTGGCAAATTTTTCCATGGGTCATCTTATTATCGGAACTGACGCTAATGCTCATCACGTCCAGTGGGGAAGCTCCGATATCAATGCTAGAGGAGAGTCGTTGTTTGACTATTTGTTAACAACTAGTTTCTGTTATTGAAGGCGTCTCATTACGAGCCCAAGGACTATAGGCCGATCAGTCTCTCATCCTTTGTGCTCAAAACCTTCGAGAAGATAATAAATCTACAGAAACTGCGCTTCACAGCCTAGTTCTGTCTTGTGGCCTTTTTATATATTGAAGGAGCCTTCAACAACATAAGCCCTGATGCTATAAACACCGCTTTAACAAGTCTGGGCAAAAGCAGGTCTCTTATTGGACTTATTTATCAACTACTAAGGGGTAGACGAATAGTTTCATCACTGGGCTCGGTTGACTTATCACGCTATGCCACAAGGGGAACGCCTCAGGGTGGTGTTCTCTCCCCGCTTCTATGGAACCTCACTGTCAACTCGATGCTGCGAGACACAAGCGGGGGGGCGGGAAGGTAGTGGCATATGCAGACGACTTAGCTATAGTATATAGGGGCAAATTCTCACAAACCCTGTGCGATTTGGTGCAAGTAGCACTGCGAGAGGTTTCCTCATGGTGCTCGCGCTGCGGACTGAGCATCAACCCTGGAAAAGTAGAACTGTCCTTTTCACCAACCGCTATAAGATACCACCGTTAATTCTACCAAAACTGAATGACGTGCGCCTGAACTTGGCTGACAAAGCCAAGTTCTTGGGCACAGTTCTGGATAGGAAACTAACCTGGAAATAGAATGTTCTTCAGCGCCAGAAGAAAGCGTGTATTGCACTCTACACGTGCAAAAGAGCCATTGGAAAAAAAATGGGGGCTCAGCCCCAAAATATGCAAATGGATCTACACTGCAAATATTCGACCAATCATGCTCTATGGAGTTGTGGTATGGTGGCCTGCGCTGAGCAAGGCAACAAACCTTAATCTGCTAGGTAAAGTACACAGATCTTGCATGATCTGTATAAGCGGTGCGTTAAGAATAACGCCCAATGAAGCACTCCAGGCCATTCTTGGTATTTTGCCACTCAATCTGGAAGGGCACCGGGTAGCAGCAGCATCGGCTCTGCGTCTAAAGGAAACGTCCGGCTGGGGCGCAAGCACTACTGGACACGCTAGTATTTTGGGATCCTATAGCTTTCTTCCGCTGAGCACAGATCGTTGTGCGACCACAACAGTCGGAGATAGCGGTTTTAAAGTAAACATTCCCAGCAGGGAAGAATGGAGAGCACGGATCGCAGTCCCGCCACTCATGGCGGCACTTCCATTTATACTGATGGCTCGAAGTTAGACGGCAGAATTGGAGGAGGGGTTTATTCAAAGGATCTGAACCTTGAGCTCTCCTTCAGACTACCTGATCACTGCAGTGTCTTCCAGGCTGAAGTTTCAGCAATCATGGACGCCGCGGCTTGGATAGGTCAACACACAATCAGACAGGATATTTTTATTTTCAGCGACAACCAAGCGGCCATCAAATCCCTTGGCTCTTACTCGTTCAACTCTGGACTGACGCTCAGCTGTCGTCGATCTCTACAAGAGATCGCCCAACAGAACCGCGTGAACCTCACATGGGTCCCGGGGCATAGGGACATTGAGGGAAATTGTAGGGCAGACGAACTTGCGAGGCAGAGCACGACCAAGCAGGTAAAACTGTTGCACTGTACAAGGCAGCAGCTGCAAGACTGGGTGAGATCTATCAAGGGGCAAGAATCCAGGTTGTCGACTGGAAGGACATCCCGGCTCGGCCAAGGGCAAGGGCATGGATTCCTGCCATCCCTGCTGAGCCTGAGATAATTCTCAGGATGCTGCGGATCATGAACCCGTCTCTCCCGACGCAGGACTGGAGTGACAATCTGGTTGAGGATGCGGTAGGGCCTGATAGGCAGGTGGTCTTCACCTTAAATAAGGAGGCGCTCGAGTCCCTTAAACGGTGCAATGGACGAGTGCACTACGGCATGGGTCAGAACGTGATCCACGTATACCATGGCGAAGCACAGCGCGCTGCTATTTCGGTTGCTCCGGAGGACTCGGAAATCGCAGTGCCGGAAGAGGAGTCGGAGATGTCCGACTCGGAAAGTATGGTATCTGCCACGTCAAATGGCGAAGGAGCAGTGAACAGCTCGGAGATAGGAGACAGCCTGCTGGACGGGAAAGACCTCAATGTCACGGTGATAGCACCTAGTCCTGAGTGCACCAATGACGATACTGCCACAGTTAGTAGGCTTTCCGCCACGCCAAATCGTGGTCTGAACAATTCTTCCTTGAAAAAAACCTCCAGATGAAGTAGAGATCGACGATTCGGCGGTGGCCCGGAAGTCTGAGCGATCTCCTGTTGGTGGTGCTTCAGATAAACCTGCACAAATCTAAAGCAACTTCGGCTGCTTTAATCAGTCGTCTTTCTAAAGGCGACGTAGATGTGGTCCTCATCCAAGAACCCTGGTTCAGTAGTTCAAGTATTTGCGGTCTAGGGACCATGGGTTTTAAGCTTATCCGAGCCAGTGAGGGGGGCAGGGTTAAAGCCTGTATTTTGGTTAAGTCTGAGCTGAAAGCCTTTCTCTTGGCCAACTATACCAATGGTGACGTTACAGCTGCCAGTTAAACAGTCGACAGTACCAGCCTTACGATGGCGTCGGTCTATATGCCCTACGATGCCGAAGAACCTCCTCCACAGAGGGAGGTAAAAGAGCTGGTGGCAAATTTTTCCATGGGTCATCTTATTATCGGAACTGACGCTAATGCTCATCACGTCCAGTGGGGAAGCTCCGATATCAATGCTAGGGGAGAGTCGTTGTTTGACTATTTATTAACAACTAACCCACAAGTCCCCTCATCAGTTGGAGGATCTGGTAAAGACCTTTACAACAAAACCACGCGGTAAACATAGGCCGCATTGGTGGTCCTACGACCTGGACTTGCTCCGCAAATCATGTAGGACATAATTTAATAAGGCCAAGAGCCTTGGCACGGAGACTCAATGGCTCGAATACAAAGTTAAACTTAGGGCCTACAAAAAAGCTCTGAGGCAGGCGAAGAGAGTATCGTGGAGAAATTTCTGCACTGGGGTCGAAAATGTCGAAAATACAGCGAGACTTAGAGGAGTGCTCTCAAAAACTCAAACAGCCGCAAGCTATTTACGCAAACCTGACGGATCTTGGACCAGCACGGAAGGGGAACCCATAGAGCTGCTCTTGAATACGCACTTCCCAGGGAACTTGCATGAGGAACCCTTAGCATCTACAACAAACCTGGGCAGTTAAAAGCTGCGAACCTTTCAAGGCTTCGGGTTACTCACGCACAACTCATAAACACATTGGAGACATCAGCCAAATGGCTGGTATTTCTCTATACAGTGCCTGGCTCTTGGCTACATTCCGTGCCCCTGGAGAAGTGCCACGGTAGTGTTTATTCCTAAGGCGGGGAAGGCGTCCAATTACAAGCCCAATCAGTCTCTCGTCCTTTGTACTCAAAGCTTTCGAGAGGATAATAAACGACTACCTCTCCACTACTATTGATAGCAACCTTACCTCTAGCTGTCAGCATGCATACACCAAAGGGAAATTGACAGAAACTGCGCTTCACAGCCTAGTTTCTGTTATTGCAAAATCGTTGTATGAAAGGGATTACTGTTTCGTGGCCTTCTTAGACATTGAAGAGCCTTCAGCAACATAAGTCCTGATGCTGTAAACACCGCTTTAACAATTCTGGGCATAAGCAGGTCTCTTATTGCACTTATTGATCAGCTACTAAGGGGTAGAAAAATAGTTTTATCACTGGGATCGGTTAATTTATCACGTTATACACGCGATACACAAGCTGGGGGCGGGAATATAGTGGCATATGAAGACGATTTAGCTATTGTATATAGGGGCAAATTCACACAAACCTTGTCCGACTTGATGCAAGTAGCACTGCGAGAGGTTTCCTCATGGTGCTCGCACTGCGGACTGAGCATCAACCCGGGAAAAGTAGAACTGGTCCTTTTCACTAACCACTTTAAGATACCACCGTTAATACTACCAAAACTAAATGGCGTGTGCCTGAACTTGGCTGACAAAGCTAAGTTCTTAGGCAGAGATTTGGATAGGAAACTGGAAACCTGGAAGGAGAATGTTCTGCAGCACCAGAAGAAAGCGTGTATTGCACTCTTCACGTGCAAAATAGCCATTGGAAAAAAATGGCGGCTCAGCCCCAAAATATGCAAATGGATCTACACTGCAATCATTCTGTTAGGTAAAGTACACAGATCTGGAGGGGCACCAGGTAGCAGCAGCATCGGCTCTGCGTCTAAGGGAAACGTCCGGCTGGGGCGCAAGCACTACTGTACACGCCAGTATTTTGGGATAGCGGTTTTAAAACAAACATTCCCTGCAGGGAAGAATGGGAGAGGACGGATCCGAGTCCCGCCAATCATGGCGGCACTTCCATTTACTCCGATGGCTCGAAGTTAGACGGTAGAGTTCGAGGAGGGGTCTATTCAAAGGATCTGAACCTAGAGCTCTCCTTCAGACTACCCGATCATTGCAGGGTCAGCAATCATGGACGCCGCGGCTTGGATAGGCCAACGGACTATCGGACTGTATATTTTTATTCTCACTAATGGCAGCGATATACCAACAGGTTATCATAACCTCTAACGAGATTTTTAGCCGAGCTTCTCTTTCCAACATGTGGTGTGTTGCTTTTTGAGTTTTCCTACAAGTTGTCCCGCCAGTTTTTTGCCGACTCCGAACGGCACTTGCAAAGCAAATGAATTTTTTTCTGAGAAGCTTCTCATGGCACAAATACACCCGGAGAGTTTGCCAAACTACTGCCGAGGTTTGATGTTACACGACCAAGCATATTCTTCGGGATAAAGCGCACTTAGGTATGGCGTCTTCCACATGCAAGCTAGACATATGTATGCCCTAGGGAGAAGAGAAATCTCCATATTATTCGGCGTATTAACTGGGCACTGCCTTATTGATAGGCACGCAGAAAGACTATGTCTGCCCTACCGGCAATGATGTAGGAGTTGCAAAGATGACGAGGGGGAGGAAACGGTGGAGCACCTCATCTGCAACTGCCGGCTTTAAGTGGCGCGAGAATGTGCTTTTTGGGAGCGCCCTTCCTGGTTAGCCTACGCCAAGTCACGCAGCTGGACAACCACTTGAACCTAACCTAACCTAACAACATTGGAGTATATTGCAAAGTACTCTAACTGTAGGTACTCCATGGAGTAGCAGAAACAAAGCGAAACTTGGAGTAGGTGGTCCAGTCCTAGGACATCGCAATGTTAATTGGAGCAGAATTTTTATATGAAAAAGGAAAACATTTGGAGTACACGACCAAATATTTTTTGTATGTATTTTTATGGAGCATAGCGCACCTAGTGACACGACTTTAAGACATAAAATGTGTTCCTGGCGGCTACTAAAAATAGTTTTCGTAGTGTATTTCTCAGCAGTCTATTCACATGCAGTTTTTTTAATTTGCATATCATACTTAATTTTATCAAATGCCCATCAAGTAAGGAAAGATACAATTTTTTGCAACATGGGCCCGATGGATGATTTCAATTCTGGCTCAGAAGATCTACTAAGATTACAATCTAGAATGAATATCTTGGTTGTATATATCGTGAAAGGGCTTTATGGATTTTTATAACAAATTGACCGATTTATTATTATTATTATTATTATTATTATTATTATTATTATTATTATTATTATTCTTTATTCAGTCTATGATTTTCATCTTACAGACTATATACAATGAAATTAAAACTAAAAGTAAATACTTAAGTACTTAATACATTAAAACTGAATTCAATAAGTGACTTGAAAGAGGCTCTTGGCAGGGAAAAATCAATAGTTAGACTCCTCCCGAGCTTATTAAATTCAATAAGGGCATGAAATAATGGATTAAAATAACAAGAATTCGCCCCAGAAGAAAAGAAAACTTTGTGTCAGAAACTACCCCTAAATCAACAATCTCATTGACTGAGGCCAAATGACCACCGGCAATTTCATAAGATGATGGTAGGGTGATGGAAGACTTTGTGAAAGACATGTGGAAACATTTATTAACGTTAAGGTGGAGATTGTTTGCGAGACACCAATCAACGAGATTATTAAGGTCATGTTGCAGTAGAGCACAATCGGACGGAGCATTTATTCTACGATAAATTTTTAGATCGTCGGCGTAAAGTATTTTTAAAGCAGGAGCCAATATCATTAATGAATACAATAAACAAAAGAGGGCCTAAAATGCTACCCTGAGGGACACCCGAGGTAGCAATAAACGTGTTGGAAATAGAGCCCTCAATTTTCACATATATAGATCTATTCGACAAGAACGATTTCAGCCGACTTAAAAACACTGAGTGAAAACCAAGATGCTCGAGTTTAGATAATAAGAAATCGGTATAGATTGTATCGACCTGGTAGCCATCATTAAAAGTAGAGATGCAGAAATCAGAGAAATGTGCCAGATTGGTAACGGTGGAACGCCCTGCGGCCATGTTGGTGCGGCTCAATAATGCTTTTAGTAACGAAAGACAATTTTTCTTTTAATATCATTTCGAAAAGCTTTGAACACGAAGTAAGTTTAGAAGAGTTTAGGGAGTGTAATGGGGTGTGGTTGCTGAGTGACCGCGCTCAATCCCGACTCTTGCGTCCTCGTTCGTGCACTCTGGGCAACGTCGAGCTACCTAGGCTCGCGGCAGAAAGAGAGGGAGCCCCGGGGGGGCCACTCTGACATACTTGGTTTAAGGGCTCACCGGGGTCTTTTTCGCAGCGTCTGTACACCAAGAGGTGCGGCTGTAAGCGGGCGTCTGTCTTGAAGCAAGCGGCTCGCTATATAAATGTGCAAAACTTTTCCCTCCCAATCCAGGGTGTTATGCGATACCGTGCCCATTGGACGTTTGCAGCCGGGAGGCAAATCGTGGCTGTAGTCGAACGGAGCCTCACTGATACCGGGCCGCCTCAGGGAGTAACTATGGTCTTACCGCGGTATGGGGCTCTGCCGCGGCGGACGACACACTTCCCCTTACACTACCCTTGACCCTAAGCTGGCCTTGTCCGGCGAGGGGTCGTACGAACAAGATGAAGAACACACAAAATACAAAGCAATTAACGACTTCGTTTACTCCGCAGCAGAGAAGAACTATGCTGGAGCAAGCGAAAACACAACGCCGGAGGACAAACTCCGCCTCAAAGTTAACTGGGAGGCTGACAACGATGGAAACTACGGGTCAGTCATCCCCCAAACTGTTATCAAGTAAGAGTGACTTGATGGGAGCAAGCAACAGTGCGGCTGCCTACGCAGTCAAGCAGAAAACGGCGGAAGCTAAGCTTCCATCAAGCGCTGGTACGAAACCCAATCTCTTCACATCTGGGGCAATGGTCTCACGACCTGGTTTCAGAGTTTCGAAAGAGAAGGACGACGCCGTAAAGGGAGAGACCGCGATGGCAACTACTAGTCTGAATCCCCCCAAAGAGGCATCTCCCCGACGCTTTGCGTACTGGGATAAAAGAAAGGCCGCAATGATCCTTAAAAAATATGAGGGAGCATCGCAGGAGAAGCTGTCGCCGGAAGAAAGGAAGATGGTGGAGGAAGCGAAAGCTCTGATACCAAATTTCCAGAGGCCCTATGTGCCTAAGAGGGTGAACGGTAATCCCTTCAAACGCCAGAGATCGGACGGAGAGGTAGACCCCCATCCGAAGCGGCATCAGGTCAACCCCGTAGTGGGAAAACTCAGCTTTGCTGAAGTAACCAAGGACAGAATCCTTATAGGTTTCATTGACCGAGGTAACGACCGTTGGTCCATCCCCAAAGACCAGTGGCTGTATGTCCGGAATGAAATGGGCAGGGCCCTCCTCCACTTAATGCGTGAGTCTCCGGGTAGTCCGCCGCGAGGTACTGACGCGGGCTGGCACCAAGGTCAGATCAAAATATTCGCGTGCGAGGATGCAAGAACTGTCGCACTGTATAAGGCAGCAGTTGCAAGACTGGGTGAAGTCTATCCAGGGGCAAGACTAGATGTCGTCGACTGGAAGGACATTCCTGCTCGGCCAAGGGCAAGGGCATGGATTCCTGCCGTCCCTGCAGAACCCGAGAATATTCTTGAGATGCTGCAGGTCTGGAATCCGTCTCTCCCGACGCAGGATTGGGGCGTCAATCTGGTCGATGATGTGGTTGGGCCCAATAGACAGGTGGTTATCACTCTGAATAAGGAGGCGCTCGAGCCCCTTAAACGGTGCAACGGACGAGTGCATTACGGCTTGGGTCAGATCGTGATCCACGTATACCGTGGCGATGCACAGCGCGCTGCTATTCCGGACGCTCCGGAGGACTCGGAGATCGAGGCATCGGAAGGGGAAGCAGAGGAGTCCGACGCGGAAAGTATGTTATCCGCCACGTCAAATTGCGATGGTGCTGCGAACAACTCGGCGATAGAAGAAAGCCTGCTTGACGAAGAAGGCCTCGACGTCACGATCGTGGCTAAACCTGAGCACACTAACGTTGATGCTGCTTCAGACAGCAGGGTTCCCGCCACGCCAAATCGTGCAGGTGCTCTGAACAACTCCTCGTTGAGAGACAGCCCCCGGAACAGGCCAGACCTCGACGACACGCTGGCGGCAGGGATGTCTGAGCTCTCTCATGTTGGTGGTGCTTCAGATAAATCTGCACAGATCTAAAGCAGCCTCGGCTGTTTTAAGCAGTCGTCTTTCTAAAGGCGACGTAGACGTGGTCCTTATCCAAGAGCCCTGGGTCAATAGCTCTAGGATCTGTGGATTGGGGACTAAGGGGTACAAGCTCATCCAAGCCAATGATGAGGGCAAGGTCAGAACCTGTATTTTGGTAAAGTCTGAGCTAAACACCTTTCTACTACCCAACTACTCAAATGGTGACGTTACAGCTGCCAGCTTAACAGTCGGCAGCACCAGCCTAACGATGGCGTCGGTCTATATGCCTTATGACGCCGAAGAACCTCCTCCACAAAAGGAGGTGAAAGATCTGGTGGATAATTTCTGTACGGGCCATCTTATTATTGGAGCTGACGCTAATGCTCATCACGTCCAGTGGGGAAGCTCCGATATTAACGCTAGGGGCGAGTCTCTGTTTGACTACCTACTAACAACTAACCTGGTGGTTTGTAACGTGGGTAACGAGCCTACTTTTATAACTAAAGCTCGTAGGGAGGTTATAGACCTCACTGTTTGTAGCGAAGGCGCTTATGAGTGGGTCAGAAAATGGCGTGTTCTTGATGAGCATTCATTTTCTGACCATCGGTACATAGAAATTGTGTTAGACTTTATTGTTGAGCAGCCAGTTATGAAACGAAATCCACGCAACACTAACTGGCAGCTACATAACCAAATATTAGCTAGGGACCTACCAGTATTACCTCCACAAGCCCCCTCATCAGTGGGAGAACTGGATGATCTGGTAACGACCTTTACAACGGCGCTCTCAAATGCCCTAGAGCAGGCTTGTCCAGTACCAAAACCACGCGGCAAACATAGACCCCACTGGTGGTCTTACGACCTGGATTCGTTCCGTATATCATGCAGGAAGCAATTTAACAAGGCCAAGAGCATCGGTACGGAGCCTGAATGGCTCGAATATAAAGCTAAACTGAGGGCCTATAAAAAGGCTCTAAGGCAAGCGAAGAGAACTTCGTGGAGAAATTTCTGCACCGGGGTCGAAAAAGTCGATGATACAGCGAGACTTAGACGAGTGCTATCAAAAACTCAAACAGCCATTAGCTATTTACGGAAGCCTGACGGATCTTGGACCAGCACGGAAGGGGAAACCCTGGAGCTGCTCCTGAACACACACTTTCCGGGGAACTTGTATGATGCACCTGTAGCATCTGCAACAAACCTGGCGGTAAACATACCCATTACGGAGGAAAGGGTAAGGTGGGCAATCAAAAGCTTTGAGCCGTTCAAGGCAGCCGGGCCAGACGGGATTTTCCCCGCACAACTTATAAACACGCTGGAAATATCAGCTAAATGGCTGGTAGTTCTCTATTCAGCCTGCCTGGCTCTTAATTACATTCCGTGCTCCTGGAGAAGCGCCACGGTAGTCTTTATTCCAAAGGCTGGGAAGGCCTCACACTATGAGCCTAAAGACTACAGACCGATCAGTCTCTCGTCTTTTGCACTTAAAACCTTCGAGAGGATAATTAGCGATTATCTCTCCTCTACTATTGATAGCAACCTTATTTCTAGCTATCAACATGCATACACCAAAGGTAAATCAACGGAAACTGCGCTCCACAGCCTAGTCTCTATTGTTGAAAAATCATTGCACGAAAAGGAGTACTGTCTCGTGGCCTTTCTGGACATCGAAGGGGCTTTCAACAATATAAGGCCGGAGGCTATTAACACTGCTTTAACAAACCTGGGCATAAATAGGTCTCTTATTGGACTAATTGATCAACTACTAAAGGGAAGGAAAATAGTTTCTTCATTGGGAACAGTTGATCTTTCACGCTATGTCACAAGAGGAACGCCTCAGGGTGGTGTTCTCTCCCCGCTCCTATGGAACCTCACCGTAAACTCGCTGCTACGAGACACAAGGTGGGGGGGCGGGAAGATAGTGGCATATGCAGACGATCTAGCTATTGCATATAGGGGCAAATTCCCACAAACCCTGTGTGACTTGATGCAAGTAGCACTGCGAGAAGTTTCTTCATGGTCCTCTCGCTGCGGACTTAGCATCAACCCGGGAAAGGTGGAGCTTGTCCTTTATACCAGGCGGTACAAGATACCACCGCTGAACCTACCAATTATGCTGTATGGAGTCGTGGTATGGTGGCCTGCGCTAGGAAAGGCAACAAACCTAAATCTGTTAGGAAAAGTCCACAGATCGAGCATGATCTGTATAAGCGGGGCGTTAAGAACAACGCCCAATGAAGCTCTCCAGGCCATTCTTGGCTTTTTGCCACTCGATCTGGAAGGGTACCGGGCAGCAGCGGCATCGGCTCTGCGTCTAAGGGAAACGTCCGTCTGGGGCGCAAGCACTATTGGACACTCCTGTATTCTAAGATCTTACAGCTTTCTCCCTCTGAGCACAGATCGGTGTGCGACCACAACAGTCGGAGATTGTTGTTTTAGAATAAACATTCCCAGCAGGGAAGACTGGGAGAACATAGATCGGTGTCCCGCTACTAATGGCGGCACTTTTATATACACCGACGGCTCGAAGTTAGACGGCAGAGTCGGAGGAGGGGTTTACTCAAGGGATTTGGACCTAGAACTCTCCTTTAGACTACCTGATCACTGCAGCGTCTTCCAGGCTGAAGTTTCTGCAATCATGGACGCCGTGACTTGGATAGGTAAACGCACCATCGGACAGGATATCTGTATTTTCAGCGACAGCCAAGCGGCCATCAAATCCCTTGGCTCTTACTCGTTCAACTCTGAACTGACGCTCAGCTGTCGTCGATCTCTTCAAGAGATGGCCCAACAGAACCGCGTGAACCTCACATGGGTCCCGGGACACAGGGACATTGAGGGAAACTGTAGGGCAGACGAACTTGCCAGGCAGGGCACGACCAAGCAGATTCTTCAAGATAAAGAGCGCATAGGTATGCCGTTTGCCACGTGCAAGCTAATGCTGAAGGAGCATACACTCCGCGAAGCCAACGAAAGATGGCTACAAGCCCCAGGGTGCCGGATATCCAAGCAAACCTGGCCAAAATGCGATCTTAAAAGATCTAGACACATATACGCCCTAAAAAGGAAGGAAATCTCCATATTAATAGGTGTTTTAACCGGGCACTGCCTTATTGGTAGGCACGCAGCAAGGCTAGGCGTTCCCTACCGACGATGCTGCAGGAGTTGCAAAGATGATGAGGAAGAGGAAACGGTGGAGCACCTCATCTGCAACTGCCCGGCCTTAAGCGGAGCGAGAAGGCGCTCTCTGGGAGTTCCCTTCCTGGTTAGCTTAAGCCAGGTCGCGGAGCTAGACATAAAGGACTTGATGGCCTTCATCAAGTTATCAAAATGGTTCGAGGAGGGGTAGCGGTGTCGGTTAGGAGTGTCAGTCCCGGGTTTCGGCTATATGGAGAGTCCCAACAGCACTGGGATTTTCCATATGGCCGGGCCCCGGGACTGACTTTCCTAGTGTTTGGTGGTATCACAACGGGCCTTTTATTACTGGCCTAGGTGTGCCTTTGCGGCAGCCACTTCTACCTACCTACCTAAGTTTAGAATAGGCCTGTAATTAGCGACATCATTCCTGCTGCCAGATTTAAAAATCGGTGTGATGGTAGACTTCTTCCACCTATTAATGAAAGTCCCAGAGGACAGGGATAAGTTAAATATGTGACAAAGAGGAGCGGATAGGGGAAAACAGCAGTGCTTCAGGATAAAGCCGCAAGGGCCATTGCTGTCACACTTTAGCGAGAGTTTCAGGAGAACATGGCTTTACACACGTCTTCTGGAGTGATAGTGACAGATCCGAAGTCTGGAAGCTCAAAAGGAGACGCACGTGAAAAGTCATCATTCTGAGCAAGAGCATCATCAAAATTAGATTTGAAAAACTCGGCAAAAAGCTCAACTGTTTCACTAGGAGATTGAGAACATATACCATTCCACTTCATACAAATCGGTATATTGGAAGAACCACGTTTACCGCGGATGTAGTTCCAAAAAGCTTTTGGATTCTTCTTGAGCTCAGTTTCAATGTACCGATTGTAAAGGAATTTGTCGAGGACATTAAATTGTTTGACACTAAGTAAATATTGATCTCTGAGGATGGCATTTGCAGTATTTAACTTATAAAACTTATAACATTTGTTACGTTTGTTTTTAAAATTTTTAAGAGTTTGGTTGTACCAAGGAAGTTTATGTAGTTTAGCGCCAAAAATCGGCACAACACTATGAAAAATTTCAGTTAGTTTAGTTAGGAAAGAGTCAAAGCAATCAGTTACGTCCATGGGCGAAAGTATTATCTCCCAGTCTAAAGCTAAAAGCGAATCATTCAGCGCTGGTCACAAGCGCGAAAATTTAAAGATGAATTCTCTAAGCGAGAGGAAACGGGAAAGGTATCGAAATTATGAATAGAAATGTCGAGCGGGACATGATGTCTATCGGATGAACATAGGGAAATGGAACTCTTATTGAGGCTAACCATTGAATTTTCGTCGACAAAAACAAGATCAAGCAATCTAGAAAGCGTATTGAAAACATCATTAATTTGAATAAAATTACAACTTAGAGTACTCTCTATAACATTAATTTTAAAAGACCGAGTAAGATAAGTAGGAGTCAAGAGACCATCCTTTTGAAGGTCAGACCAAACTATATCGGGCATATTAAAATCACCAAGAACGCAAAAAGTCGCTTGAGAATTTGTTTCATACAGATTAACGATATTATCTATGTAATAATTATATAGGCTGTCACAACTGCTTGGGGGTATGTATGCCACACATATGAATGTAGAGCTAGAAGATCCGGATATCTTGACGCACAACTGATCAATTAAGGAATCACTGTGCATAAGTTGATGTACAGACACACGGAAACATCGCTTCAAAGCAATGAGAACGCCACCTTCTTTTCGGAGACCGGTTTTAACTGCATCTCTATCCTTACGGAATGTATAATACAAATTAGGGTCGAAATATTCCTCGTCGAAAAAATCAGCACTGAGCCAGGTTTCTACGAAGACGAAAGCACCGTAATCCAAGCGCGAGGTAGCTATATAGATGTCCTTAGACTTTGTACGCATTCCACCCATATTATGAATATAGATTTTTAAAGAAGAATTAGACACAGAAATGCGACAGGAGACATGTGTTCTATGTGTCGTTATTGTGGCTTTGGTGGAATTGAAAGGGCCGCACGTTAACATTAGATGGCCAAACGGTTGGATTTAAAATACGGCCGTAAAAGGCTGTTGCAACACCGAGCTTAAAGTTGACGCTTTCTAAGCTTTCCACCGAAACACCCTTTTTTACCAATTTACGACAGGAAATATACGTGCGGTCAATCCCAGCATACTTAGAAACCAAATCGATAACGTTGCTTTCCGAAACTGTAGGCTTAAAGGAGGAGAAATGTACCCACTTCCATAAAGAAACTGCTTCAAGTTCAGTGCTGTCGTTGCAACCATAAACCAAAGTTCTCCTATTGTTGTTTGATTGTCGATGGATGTGACGCTCAGTATTATTACCTTTTTCACTACTCTGGTCGTGAACAGCAAGAAACAAGCCATAACTAACAGCAGTATTATTGTTTAGGTTATTAACAGCACCACTGTTGATACGATTGTCCGTCTGGTCGAAATTACTGTTGATATTATCGTGGTACTGGTGGTTAACAGCAATATTAGAAATGTTTTGATGGTTAACATCACAAGCAGCAGGAACAGAAGCAGAGTTTGTAGCTACACTCAAAGAAAAAATCGTTCTAAAACGAACGAAACAAGTCCAAAACTGAGAACATTCGTGCACAAAAGTCTGTCAGTAACGTTTTGACTTAACTCGTGAACGATGGTCTTATTTTGAGAACGGATTTTTCATGATTTATGAACATTTTTAACTTATTCTGAGAACGTATTGGGCTCATTTTAGGAACATTTTGGGTCAAAGTAAACAAAAAATCTAAAAAAAAAAAGACTTTCAGAGTTCTTCTCACTATGTTTTGTGGTTTGCCTCCACCCGGAGTCGAGCTCACACTACTTTGACTGCTGAACCGAGGGGTTCACCATCAGGCCATCGCGTCCTTATGTTTGTCGGCGTTTAATTGAAGCTATGTTTTATGACAGCAATGACAGTATCTTCACTGTTAGATTTGTTCTGTTAAAGTTGTTTACAGACTAAATGCCTAAAAGTATGCAACGATGTTGTAACGTTCTCGTTATGTGTTCTGATGATAACACCGGCCGTTCTATTTTCGACAACATCGTTCTGATGACAACACCGACCGTTCTATTTCCGATAACTTCGTTCGCATTTCAAGAACCTGGTTGTTATTTTAAGACAGGGTGGTATATTTTCAAGACCAAGTGTTCTTTTTTTAAGACCGAAAAATCAAGAATACGAAAATCTAAAATTGAGACCTGTGGTGCTGCATTTCAAAACGGTGTTTTTCCCTGAGTGTATGTGCATGTCGGCAGAGGTACCAGCAGCTGAGTTGATTTGATTTTCATGGAGGCATTCATGCAGAACTTGGAGACAAAATACATTCAAGAACTAAACACAAACCTAGGAGTGACTTTTTACGCAAGGTACGTCGACGACATCATCTGCGTATTGAATACCAACAATGAAGAACGAATACTAGAATTCTTAAACATAAAATTCACTATGGAAACCGAGAAGGACGGAGAACTGAATTACCTGGACCTAACGATAAGAATTGACCGACTAACAAACAAGTTTAACTACGACATCTACAGAAAACCAACAACTACGGACACCATAATTCACTCTACATCAAACCATCCTCAACAGCACAAGAATGCAGCATTAAGGCACCTAGTGGACAGACTTCAAAGAACACCCCTCACCCACGAATCATACAGGAAGGAGCTTACCACCATATACAGCATAGCAACAAGCAACGGATACAAAAAAGCCCTAGTGGACAAACTTCGAAGGAAACATGGATCGCAAAAAAGAGACAACCCAGAAGAGAAATCCAAGATGTGGACGGCGATGACATACACTGGAAACACGACATACAAATTGGCAAATTTTTTCAAGAAACACAACATCAACACAGCGTTCAGAACATCGAACAACTTAGGACAAAACCTAAGAACCAACACTAACTCGGAAGAGCCGTTTAGCGAAAGTGGAATTTACAAGCTTACCTGCGAGTGCCAGCACAGCTACATAGGGCAAACAGGACGAAAAATAAGTACACGATTTCGAGAGCACGTCAGGGACTACAACAAGAAAGCACGGAAACCCACCATTACACCAGAATCAAACTATGCAAATCACATGTTCGAAAACAAATGCTCCCCGGCCAACATCAAAAACACAGCCAAAACACTTCACATACAAAGAAAAGGCCGACGCTTAAATGTGCTGGAAAACAGGGAAATATACAAACTAAAGACATTTGACGGGAGAATAATAAACGAACAAACAAAAACCATCTCTGTCGCAATATTTGAACCGCTAAAATTAATTTACAAAAAACCGAACAATACCGCAGGTACAATAACCAAACGAGTAACAATAAACGAGCGAACACACAAACCCAATCAAAAGACGAAAATCACCGACTTCTACCTGACTAACGAGCGTCAGTAAGCAACCTTTAAACACACACGTACCTGACATAGCAGCGACAAGCAAATTAACTAGTGTGAAAACAACCCTTATTACAGGTACCTGTTCGGAAACATTCGTAACACACGAATCATATACACGAGTACTAACATTACCGCATACAGCGTCCAGACTATAAATACATGACAACGGATAGACACAAAGTCAGAATGAAATCAAACACTGAAGATGGCAGATCGCCGAAACCGGTTTGTTACAAAACCAAATTTGACAAGGGATGACGGAAAATCGTTCCAATATACATCTAGTACCAGCAGCCTTGATAATGCTTTGGGCATTTACAGCAGTAGCAACAGAGACAGCCACAGAGCGAGCGTCGGCCGAATTAGTATCATTGTTATCCAAGTTATTATCTGCACTAGTAGTAGTAGCTATGTGAATGTCAGCAGAGCTACCAGCAGCATTGATAATGCTTTGGGCACTAACATCAAAATCAGCGGCAGAGCTATTGGCAGTGCGAGCGTCAGCCGAATTAGTATAATTGTTATCCAGGTTACAATATGTATTAGTAGTAGTCGAAATATTAATAGTAGAACAAAGAGAAATACTATTATTAAAAAGAGTAAAATAACGAGAAGAAGAATGCTATGATCCATTTTTACCCAATTGGAATTAATTTGTGCAAGTCGGAACATTATAATTGATATTGAATTTCGTGCATATTCTAAAAACATGTTTTTGTAAAAGTTGCTGAAGAAAATGTGAGTTTTTATTAAACTCTTAATATATTTAAAGTGAAAAATTGTGGTTTCGTTTAGAAAAATAGCGTATTTGTGCGTATTAGATAGGCATATAAAAATAATTTATGAATATTAGTAGCTATACGTAGTTTTGTATTACTGGCATCTTTAGTTGCCAATGGGCACTAGCATGGTTATTATATTTGTGTGTGTTGTATGTATATTATTGTATTTTTTATTCATTTATTCGATATATTATTATATGTAAATGTAATTTATACATCGAACAGGCGTGGACTAAGATTAGATGAAATAATTAATGAGCTGGAAAATGACGAAGAAAATTAACTCCAAGGAAATATAACTTCTTCCACCTATTGAGTCAGCAGACCAAAACACAGATGTCGATCCCGACAGTTGGGCATCTGCCCCGCAGACTTTTAAATAATGCTGCTGAAACTGTCGAGGAAGAAAATGATGTCATCGAAAACATTGGAGATGAACAGCCTCGTCGAAAGAGGCAAAAACTTGATCCCGTCAAGTGGTCGAAAGATACACCAAACTTTGCCCTGTCTTCTTTCCAAATGAGTCCTGAACACAATGAGGGAGAACTAAGAGAGAAAGTCAAAAAACCTATAGTCGATGATGACCATTTTTTGTCAACTTATCGTACTTCAATCCGAACAAAGAAGTGGTGGTGGCCATTTTTTTCATTGGCTCTCGATATAAGCTGTGTACAAGGTTGGCTGCTCTATCGCAAGCTGGGAAACAATATACGTATCTCTTTTCGAGTTCAGAAGACAGTGTACTATGTTTTTGATGAGATCCTATGGAAAACCCCGTCTAGTCAAAAAGATTTGGTAGATAGTCTTAGATTTGACAAAAAAGATCACATTCGAGTCAAGGGTGAATGAAAATACCACCGCTGCAAAAAATGTGGGGTTCGGACTCCATTTTTGTGCAAAAAATGTAATGTTTATCTATATCCAGTAAGCTCTTTCGAACAATATCATAGTTTCTAAAAATTTTTGTATGTCATTTGCATAACTTACCCATTATAAAATAAAAAATATACATGAAATATCAGAAATTAACAAATTTTAATTCGTATAGTATTTGCAAGCGTAAGTGCCCACTGGCAACTAAAGTTCCCACCCAAAAACACCCACTTTGCAATATTTTTTTTTAAAGTCCCAGAACAAAGTTGGTTTCTATAAAGTTAGAGATTATGCGTTTGAATTTTTGTGTCAAAATTCGAAAGAAAAAGTTGCGGGCACTAATGAGTTAACACTATCAGTCATCACTTTCATGCATTTAGCATTGTTTTTATTATGTACTTCTTTGGAATTAAAATTAGTTTTGATTTCATTTTTTAAATCTGCTATTTGTAAAGATAAATCCTTGAATTTCAAGTCACTGGCAGCCAGAGCGGACTCCAAACTAACTTTGAAGGAAACCAACACAGTGTCGTAGGCTTTGCGCAGCTTTTCATACGCATTTAGGCATTCAGAGCAAAAGTAGTTAATATGGCGATTTTTTGACAACAAATCAACATCGCACTGAGCAACACGACCCTCACAGCAAGTACGATGAAAAAATTTATTGCAAAAACCACTGCACGGCACAATATGAGGCTCATTTCGCGCGAAAAGTTTATCGCATTCTCCACAAAACTTATCCATTGAGAATAATTAGGTAGATAAATAACAAAATCAGAAGAATAAACAAGAAATCACAGAGAGCTCGAAAAACACGTCCGTAATGATCGGATGCTTTTTTCCCACCATAATTTATAATTTTTTTTTTTTAACTACATATAGGATACATGATATGTATGTACCTTATATATTAGGGTGACTCAATAAAAATGTCGACTAGGTCTTACCCCCTAAAAAGTTAGTTATTGATGAGAAAATAAGCCTTGCAAAAAATTAGCGCTCTAACTTAACCCTTAGGGGTGGCTATTTTTTTTCGCCCTTTCCCATACATTTTGTATAGGGAAAAATGGTATTTTTTTCAAAGTGAATTTTCTTTCAATTTTTGAAACTTTTTTGAAAATATTTTTAAATACTCTTAAAGTTGAAGCTTTGAAGCTTCCAAAACCGTAAGCCATGCGCGATTATCTTAACTATTAAGATAATTACAGCCATTTCAAAATGGCTGAGTTTTGTACTATAGCACACACATACACAGTAACACGTATAAAATTTAGTAAACTTTAAGAGGCTGTTTTTATTTGAATAGTTAAGGGAAAGGGCGAAAAGAAATAGCCACCCCTAAGGATTAAGTTAGAGCGCTAATTTTTGCAAGGCTTATTTTCTCGTCAATACCTAAAGTTTCAGGGGGTAAGACCGAAAAAATAACCAATGTTTTTTTATTTGAATCACCCTATTATATATGTATGTTACCTTAATTCACAAAGTACCTAACTGACATAAAAAAAAATTTATAGGAGAAGCAAAAAACAAAACAAAAAATTTACATTGAACGCATGTAAGTATTGCTTTGTAAACTTGTTACTGCTAGTAATTCCTTAAAATTTGTAGTGAGTGTGTATTTTACTAAATCATACTTGAATATGTAAAAAAGTCGTTTTCGAAAAATGAGTCAATTAGGGCCTTTGTGAATTAAGCTAACGATATCTACAAGCTACATCAGTAAAGTAAAGCAAAATAGGTATAGTTCCATGCCCAGTTTAGAGGGCTCAGTCCTTGTTTTCAAAAAGCAACCTTAGCAAACATTCATAGGGACCTACCAAATATATTTTGACTTTTACACCTTACAAAGTGTACTCCAAAAATCAACTTTTTGTTATTATGCACATATGTAGTACAGCCAATACATAACATTTTTTTTCTTTTTGGCTATTATCGTTACTTTTTAAAGATCACAGTGATGCCAACTTTTTAAAATAAAAATGACTTTTGTGCGATCCAGAAGCAATTAACTGAAAGTTACTCTGATTTTGAGTTGTGACTCTTTTTGATTTAGTGTGCGATATGTACATTAGTTCATTAGTTAATATTCCCATATAACGTGCGGCCACATTAATTTGATAGGAAATTTCGTACCAAACAAACTAAACTGTAGAATCAATTTGAATACCTTTTTTTAAAACTGGTTTTTTTCACTTTGGTCAAACACTCAATTTGCAGAAATTCTAACGCCTATTAGCAAATTATCTTCTGAATTCTACGGGCTGCACAATTTGCATTTTTTCTTACATTTTATTGTAATCAAGTAGCCAATGCTTGACTACAGTTGTCTTCGATATTAGTTTTATCGTAGATGAGATTTGTAGCCGCAGTTTTGAAGGTGTTCAGCTCTACTTCAATAACAATGTTGAGCATGGTAGAGCCACACAAAACAAATGGTTAAATATTTAGGATATTTAGTAGGTATAGTTCTATGATTCTTACTTGAGAGTTTGCACAGCCAGCTGACTATCATATCGGCGTTCCGGAAGAGGAAGTTTTTCAAATTGCGTTAGACATGGATGTATTCTGTGGTAGTCATCTCTGTGCTCTCCCCAAGACCAGCCCGCCTCTATTTTGTTTAAAGCCCACATTTCATGGATATTTTCTGCTAGTTTTTCTTTTATTTGGTCAACGGACGAAGGAAGGCTTACACCTGTTGTATCAACTGGATTAGGTACAAACGCAGTGTCATCTTCAATTAGCCATGGGCCAGCTAGAACATTCTTATATAAGTTTCCAAAGTAAAAACAAGGATCAAGGCTTAGGTTCTGATGTGGCATCAAACATTGAACAAGTGGAGAGAAGCCTGCAGGCGGAGCATATTTCAACCGTCCATGATCTCCACCAAATAGAAAACGGCAACTAAAATTTAAAAATATATTTATGTAAGTGTATGTGAGATATTTGGATATTCAGCATGTTTGTTAGAGCGTCTCGCCTTACAGGCAAAACAAAAAAAAGTTGGCCAAAGTTGGCCGTACCTCCCCTCATATGAAGTATTTCTAAAAAACATTTAAAAACAATTTTTTTCTGGCAACCCTAGATGTCGCACAATTGCATTTTTCTTCACATCTTCGGCATTTATTGTCGGATTATAAAGTGTGATACACAGATTTTTTTGTCTCAAGGAGTGGATTTTTCCTAAAAAAGCTCTATCTAAGCTGGATTTAAACGGTGGGCGGCGAGCAGTTTATTATTATTGTTGTTGCTATATTATATGGTTGAGGGAGTTGGCCGGGGATGCCGGTTCGAATCCCACCTCAACCAAAGTCTTTTTAATTTTATTTATTTTTATATTCCATCAAGTCTCATGGACTGTGTTTGGTTCTTTTTAATTATTGGTATGTACCATCAAGTCTAGTGAACTGTGTTTTGGTATTGACACTCTGTATGTATTAATTGGGGCGAGCACTTTGGCTCTGAGAATGCATCGTTGGCTATTCTCACTTCCTTAGAAAACCCCTCAAAATTGTTGGTGGTGAGCACTTGGGCTCTGAGGCTTTGGCGGCTATTGGCTTACCCCATTTTGCTTGTGAAAAACCACTTGTGTTTTGTTACACCTTATATTTATTATTTGGTGGTGAGCACTTGGGCTCTGAGGCATTGGCGGCTATTGGCTTACCCCATTTTGCTTGTGAAAAACCACGTTTTGTGACTGCGACTATAAGCTATGTATTCCGAATATTCCATAAATTATCTGCGAATTACAATAATATGTAATGCAGATGAAATAAACGAAACCATGTTATGTCGCTTAAACATACTCCCCGCCCTAGACGGCTCGAAGGACCATATCTAAGCTGGAGTTAAATGGTGGGCGGCGAGCAGGTTATTATTATTGTTGTTGCTATATTATATGGTTGAGGGAGTTGGCCGGGGTTGCCGGTTCGAATCCCACCTCAACCAAAGTCTTTTTAATTTTATTTATTTTATTATTTTTATATTCCATCAAGTCTCATGGACTGTGTTTGGTTCGTTTTAATTATTGGTATGTACCATCAAGTCTAGTGGACTGTGTTTTGGTATTGACACTCTGTATGTATTAATTGGGGCGAGCACTTTGGCTCTGAGAATGCATCGTTGGCTTACCTCATTTTACTTATGAAAACCCCTCAAAATTGTTGGTGGTGAGCACTTGGGCTCTGAGGAATTGGCGACATTGGCTTACCTCATTTTACTTATGAAAAACCACTTTTGTTTTGTTACACCTTATATTTATTATTTGGTGGTGAGCACTTTGGCTCTGAGGCATTGGCGGCTATTGGCTTACCCCATTTTGCTTGTGAAAAACCACGTTTTGTGACTGCGACTATAAGCTATGTATTCCGAATATTCCATAAATTATCTGCGAATTACAATAATATGTAATGCAGATGAAATAAACGAAACCATGTTATGTCGCTTAAACAAGCTCATTGATCTCAGGCGCTCCGTTGTGGTACCTACCCACCATATCTCCGTTGCTACCACCCTAATGTACCGATCTAATAACTACCCTGCAGTCAACTCAACTAGTTTTATACTACTCAAATACTAGTCAGCCAAACGGCCTCAACTAGCGCGAGTTCTGTAATTTTTCCATATTAGCAAGTGATATTTTTAACACGGTCATGTCCTATGAGAGGGCAATTGTCCTCTACTGCATCAGCCCCATACGGGATCCGTACGATAAGTCGAAAAAAAAATGTCGAAACTGAAATGACCAAACTGCTAAAATCCTACTTTTACAAAACGCATTTTTGACCGAATTAAAAAATGTCGAAAAATGGAAAATGCCCGAAAAAGGTCGAAGTTTTTTTGTTGGGGTAAAAAGGGTCCCGTACGATATGCGGAAAAAAAAATGTCGAATTTCCAAGACCGAATTTCAAAAAATTTTACTATACCGAAGAGATTTTTGACCGAAAAAAAAATGTCGAAAAAATTCAAATGACCGAAAAAGGTCGAAACTTGGATGCTTAATGTAAAACTTCGGAAATTTGGGTTTAACAACGTGTTTTATGACAGTATACGATTATTTATCACTTCCTTACCTCTTATCAAGAACTTTTCAACCATTTTCCAATACAAAGCCTATTCAACTTTTCCCCTTGTTAGAAGTAACAACAGAAATATTCTCAGACATTTTCGGGCTACAAACTGCACATGTAAAAATTACGATTGAGAATGACTTATGATTTGTGCTTATTAAAAGCATAACACCATAAACATTTGGTAATGATCATTTCGAGAAAGTTACCGTCACCTCATTGAGCTAAACTATGCTGGAGACACCAATGACAAAAATAAGTCGATGTGTCTTTGATGCGAAGTCCATGTACATTTGTTTCGCTATATATGTACATCGATGCTTCGACTTGGTTAGAAGTTTTCTAATATGTGTATATTTTTCTAATTACGTGCATAATTTTGAACAAGGAAAAGATGTTGGTCCAATTTACTTTTGTTTTTGGCCAAGTGAGAAACTGAAATAACGTTTAAACGTTCAAAACTTCACAATTTTTATAGAAACATCGATGTATCGATACATCAAATATTTACGTGACTACAAAAGTCGCCAAAAATCTAAATTTTTCTGACATCTTTAAACCGTAGATTCGTTTCTGAGAGGTTGTTGTTAATTATATTGAGAGGAGCTTAAGAGTTTGTGTTTGTAACTTTACCGTCAGGTTTTATATTTGTTTGCAAGAGCTATTGCAAAACACTAGAAAAATAATACTTAACATCAATAAATAAGATGTAGAAACAATGTAATGAATGATGTATTAAATTCGCGCGGTATTTTTTCTACATCTTATATATTTTTTTCGACATTTTATCATTCGACATTTTTTTGAGACATTTTTTTCCGAAGTTTTACATTAAGCATCCAAATTTCGACCTTTTTCGGTCATTTGAATTTTTTCGACATTTTTTTTTCGGTCAAAAATCTCTTCGGTATAGCAAAATTTTTTGAAATTCGGTCTTGGAAATTCGACATTTTTTTTCGACATATCGTACCAGACCCAAAAAGAGTCCCGTACGATATGTCGAAAAAAAAATGTCGAATTTCCAAGACCGAATTTCAAAAAATTTTACTATACCGAAGAGATTTTTGACCGAAAAAAAATGTCGAAAAAATTCAAATGACCGAAAAAGGTCGAAATTTGGATGCTTAATATAAAACTTCGGAAATTTGGGTTTAACAACGTGTTTTATGACAGTATACGATTATTTATCACTTCCTTACCTCTTATCAAGAACGTTTCAACCATTTTCCAATACAAAGCCTATTCAACTTTTGTGTTTTCGGCAAATTTTTTTTCGACATTTTTAGTTTCGACTTCTTTTTTTTCGACATATCGTGCCAGACCCCTGACTAATTATACATTTTTTTACACTTATTAGAATTTTTTAGTTTTCTAGTACGAAACTTAAGATATTTCACAATAACAAAAAAAAAAGGTAAAAGAGCAGTTTCGCGTACGGGCCGAAAAATCGACCAAAATTTTTGAACGAGGTATCAAAATACGCGTATTAAGGCAAGGATCAAGAATCGGAAGTCGAAGTCGGAATTTTTGACAAAAAAACATTTTTTATACGCATTCAAAAAAATTTCCAAAATTATAACCAAAATATAAAAAAAAACCCAACTAACTAAATTTTTCGAGAAGTGATTTTAAAAATAGCATAACAAACCCTGCAGTCAACGCAACTAGTTTTATACTGCTCAAATACTAGTCAGCCAAACGGCCTCAACTAGCGCGAGATCTGTAATTTTTCCATATTAGCAAGTGATATTTTTAACACGGTCATGTCCTACGAGATGGCAATTGTCCTCTACTGCATCAGCCCCATACGAGATCCGTACGATAAGTCGAAAAAAATGTCGAAACTGAAATGACCGAACTGCTAAAATCCTAATTTTACAGAACGCATTTTGACCGAATTAAAAAATGTCGAAAAATGGAAAATGCCCGAAAAAGGTCGAAGTTTTTTTGTTGGGGTAAAAATCCAGAAAATCAAGTTAAGCGACGTTTTTTATTATTTTTTTTTGGAAATAATGTTTATTTTATTAGTTTTTATGTAATTTATGGCAGTATCTGACTAATTATACATTTTTTTACAATTATTAGAATTTTTTAGTTTTCTAGTACGAAACTTAAGATATTTCACAATAACAAAATAAAGGTAAAAGAGCAGTTTCGCGTACGGGCCGAAAAATCGACCAAAATTTTTGAACGAGGTATCAAAATACGCGTATTAAGGCAAGGATCAAGAATCGGAAGTCGAAGTCGGAATTTTTGACCAAAAAACATTTTTTATACGCATTCAATAAAATTTCCAAAATTATAACCAAAATATAAAAAAAACGCAACTAACTAAATTTTTTCGAGAAGTGATTTTAACAATTGATAATATGAAACGTTCTAAATATTTCAGTTTTTATGAAAACATCGATTTATCGATACCTCAACTATTTCAGTATCGAAAAAGTTATCGAGAAATCGATACCTTTCTCAGATGCTTAAACCACGCATTACTTTCTGAGAGGTGTTTTTTCTTTTATTGAGAAGATCTCAGAGATTTCAGTTTGCCGTAACCTCTCAAATTTGCTCAGAAACCTGTATGCAAACACCCAAAGAAAAATAATTGTCAGCATCAACATATTGTCGTGTTCATTGCATTTGGAAAGAGTATAAAACGTATTTTCAGAACAGCGCATAAAATACATTTTTTTTAAAGATATTTACTTCTGAAACGTTAAAATAATATTAATGTATATAGCATTTAATGCTGTTTGTCATATTTTGGGATTATTTTACTGTTTCAGAAGCAAATACCTTTCGAAAAAAGATTTTATGCGCTGTTTTGAAAAGGCGTTTTACGCTCTTTTCAAATGCACATATCAGATTTTGCTATGAGCATTTACAAACAATATACGCTTCTCAAGTTAAGCTATAATATATTAGTTTTTTCTACAGCTCCATATTTTCACATATTCGAATTAATAAAAAATATCGAATTAATTCAATAAATGATGTGTAAAATTCGTGCGAATTTTACAAATCCATTATTATATTAATTCGATATTTTTTCATTCGGCCTTTTTTTCGAAATTTTTTTCTTCGACATTTTGAGTTTCGACATTTTTTTCGACTTATCGTACCAGACCCGCACCATACAAATTGGCTGACTAGTCATGCTCTGCATCAGGAATATACCAGTTGACATACTAGTTCATATACGCATCAGAATCATACCAGTTGACATACTAGTTTTAAAAAAGCATCAGAATCATACCAGTTGATATACTAGTTCATATATGCATCAGATTCATACCAGTTGACATACTAGTTTATATATATATCAGAATCATACCAGTTGACATACCAGTTCATATATACATCCAAATCATACCAGTTGACATACTACTCAGTCTATGTGCCACGACATACTAATCATTATACACGTTCAGATCGTACCACTTGTCATAGTTATCCACGATTTTGAAATTCATTCTATTTGGTATACTAGTCGGTCTATGTACCAGTATCATACCAATTAGCATACTAGGAAGCCTCTGAATCAGCAATATACCAGTTTATTCTTTAGAAAGCAGCGACAATTTGTATTTACCTAAACCCGAAAAAGCATCTGTGAATTACAAGATAAAAAAGAAGCAGTAACAAGAGAAAAAAGAAGCAATTGTCCTCTTCTGGATCAGCACCAAACCAATTGCCATACTAGTCAGCCTCTGCATCAGCAATATAACAGTTAATATACTGTTCATACACAGACAAAAATGTGCTTAAGGTGCTGAGTTTTTTTTTTTTATATATATGGCCAAAATCGCGGACTGTTACGTTACAATCAGATTCACTTTCCAATATAAACTTCTACAAAAAGAGATGGATTTGGACACTTTCAATGTACTTAAATTATGGAGGGAGCACTTCTCCTGGTTGGCAAAAATCCTCAGACTGAACCCTCCTAGAGGGTGCCGACCGGTAATGGATACTTCAGTTGTCTGAAGATTGTTACTTTAACACCTCTCTGCAGACGGTGTCCAGTTGAGGTCAGAAATCACAGCTATACGTCTTAGCTCTTCAATAGCCCTGGCGTATGGAAATGGTTTTTGACTATGGTCATGAGGTAACGGTGACTGGCTTAGGACTTTCTTGGACGACGATTCGGATTAGTTAGCTTTGGGCTGTTAGGTGCGGTATTCTGCCACCTCAGTAAGTTGGGGTGAAACCCAATCGAAATGGCTGGTGGGCTAATATCGCAGCTACCCACGTCCCGTTAAAACCTTGGCAGGCCTCAGGGTACGTTCCAGGCCCGTCGCCATTTAGTTGGTGGTGTAGGTGCGGTTGAGGTGCTCCCGCTTTTGCGCTCGGTGTGGCTCTGAACGCATGCCTCATAAGGGCATGCGTCAACCCTCGCGTGGCCTCCCTGTTCTCATAGATAACCACGAGACCATTAAAGGGCGACTACACAACCGGGTTTGGATAGCGGCCCTGAGTGGGGGCGTTAATTAGCAGGGACAACAACAACAACAATAATAACGACAACACCAACAACAACAACAACAGCAACAAGGAAGGAAAGGGGGGAAAGAAGGACGGGGGAAATACGGACAAGGACAACAGGGACAGGGAACTGACCAGCAGCGGTTCGCAGGGGAGTAGCCTGGCTGCTGATCGGTTCATGAGTACGGGACAGGGTCGCAGACCTGACAGGGTGCTCTTCGCTCCTAACCGGAGGCAAAGGACCCACCTGGAGGGCATGCGACCAAGTACCACTGTTGGCTTGAAACCAGGCCGCAGACAAGCCCACACGCGACGTAACGAGAGGGCAAAACGGACAGACCAGCTTCGGGGATTGGAAACAATCCCCTTCAAGGGCTGTAGCGGGGCTAGCGCTCTTGCGAGTGCGGGCTCCGCGAGGAACAAAGGAGCGTCGAAGTCGACCTCCGCGGATGGACAAGGTTCCGGTACGCAACCTGGTGCTCAGCCACAGGGGGCTCGGATGAGCAACCCCGATGTCGTGGCCAGCACCAGCAGAGGACTATCTCGCAGCATTCCTGTAAGTATAGAGAAGCGGAGGCGGCCCGGTAGGAGCAAGCGAGCGACTCCACGGAGGAAAGCCATCTGCGATCAGCGCTTGGCTGCCAAGATCCTGGAACGCTACGGCGGTCAGGAGGGTTCTGAGAAGCATTTCCGTACGCTGGAGTGGGCCAGGAGCGTGATGAGCGGCGCTGACCAGACTCCGACATCCGTGGGGTCGGTCCCGCTTGGGACTGACTCTCTGCGAAGTAGGCAGAGTGGGGAAGCGGAGAACAGGAGGGCCCGGGGTGATGAAGCCGCACAGCGTACGTTTAGCGAAGTCGTGCTGACGAGCGGTCGGCGAACTTCTTCCGGTGCCTCGTCTCGCTGGTTGGGGAGTTATAGAGGGGAGCTAGACTCGAGGCCGTGGAGAGGAGGGATCTCCCTCTTCGACCAAGGGCTCGGGTGTGGCTACCTGCCGAACCGTCCCAGCCAGATAGAATTCTGGAGCAGTTGCGCTACTGCAACCAGAACCTTCCTACCCACAACTGGAGGGTTCTCAGGGCGGAGGAACCCGAGGGGCCACGTCGGCAAGTGCTGATACTGCTTAATGCAGAGTCCATGGGTCCTCTCTCTGAGTCAAGGGGTGTTATCTCCTATGGTATCGAGCGGCCGGCAAAAATCCTCAGACTGAAACCTCCTCGAGGTTGCTGGCTGGAAATGGATACCACAGTTGTTCTGCTCAGTTCTGATTATGAGCGGAAGGTATCCAGCTAATGTCAGGAATCACAGCTATACGTCTTGGCTCCTCAATAGCCCTGGCGTATGGAAATGGTTTCTGACTATGGTCGCGAGGTAACCCTACGAGGACAGACACCTTGAAGAGGTGTGGGGGCTTGGTCGAGGCATCCGATACAGATCCGTTGGGCTGACGTGGTCATGGCTACGTCAAACCAACCGGGTTTGAGTCGCATGCGCTTGCAGGAAAGAGATGTCACCTCCCAATCCAGGGTGTTATGCGTCACCGTGCCCATTGGATGGTTTGCAGCCAGGAGGTCTACAACACCGGCTGTATTCGAACGGCGCCTCCCTAACACCGGGCCACCTTGGGGAGTAAGCATGGCCTTACCGCGGTATGGGGCTCTGCCGCGGCGTACCGGATAAGTTCCCCTTTATTATGATTGACCGCAACGCTCGCCATGTCGAGCAAGTGGTCGTACGACTTTATGATGAACAACTACGATAAAAATAAAAAGAAACTCGATGGCAAGGAGGAGAGGGGTAGAGGAAGAGCGCGAGGCAGCGGAAGGCGCACAGCAAGAAGCTAATCGAGCGGCCAGCTGGAGGGCCTTTCGGCGGCGGAGCGAGAGCTCTTTGAAGAGCACGCCAGGGATGAGGATGACATTCCAAGCACCAGCAGCGAGCTGCGCAGGCAAATAGTGGCAAGGACTGCGCAAAGAGCCGAGGACGCAGATCGGCGGCGTGACGAGCACGCGATCACCGCATCCGCTGGGACAAGCACCATCGGCAGTGCGGGAAAAAAAATCGGGTAAAGAAGTACCGAGTAAAAAACAACACGAATCCTGCACTAGCGCCGTGGATCCAATCGCCGGATCTAATAAAAGCAGTCAGGAGGTACGAAAAGATAAGAATGCACGTGAGCAAAGCGGCTGCAAGATGCCATACGGGGTGGCTGCTCAAGTCAAACCCAGAGCAGAAGAGAAAAAGGGAGTAAACCGATCCGATCGGGCAGAGAGTAATCGGGACAAAGCCGACCACAGGGCACAAGATCGCAGGCAAAGATACAGCCACCCCGAACGTGAAAGTAGACCGGTGCACAATAGACACCCGTCCTCCAGCGAATCGGATCGTCACAGCTCTCCGAGGCGTAAGCATCCGTATAACGACGACAGGAGAGAGCAAGAGATGAAGAAGACGAGCAGAGGCAAACCTCCCTTCACACCAGCCCTGGGCAACCCAGGTGGCTGGGACGATGTAAACAGGAGAGGGCTAAGCGGGTCCGGGGTCAAGTGGTACCTTCGCTACTTGCAGAAAGGGATGACCCCCGAGGTTGCCAGGGCGCAGCCATCATTTGCCAACGAACACGGTAGCGGACTAAATGCGGGAAACGACACCGCATCCGCTGGAAAGAGACGAGGTGGGCAAAGTACACCTGGGGAGACACCAATCCCAAAGCGGCAGAGAGCGCAACAACAACACGCACCGGCCTCGAACTCGACCGTAACGGGGGGGGGGGGGGGGCTGCTGCTGGGTCGGGGTCCGCGAGGGAGGGACCGAGACAACAGAGCTACTCTGATGCCGCTAGGAGCATAAGAGTGGCTGTGACGTCCAGGAACTACCCAGCGGGGGCTCTGAGCCAGGGGGAGCTCACCACGTTGCAGGACGTAATAATGGAGGAGATAGTGAGGGAGAGGCGAGAGGGGATGAACAACCCAGTATCCTTCATGGGCGTGTTCTTCCGACCGGGTATGCTCTTGGTGGACTGCTATGATGAGTTCACTGCATCGTGGGTTGCCAGGACCATCCCCACCCTGCGGGGCTGGAATGGACCGCCACTCCACACCAGGCGGGGAAACGACATACCCCCACGCATACAATCACCCTTTTCCTGCCACGAAGCGGCGAGTGGACGACGGAGTTTGTTCTGGACCTCCTTGGGGGCCAGAACGCGGGACTTAACACCGGACTCTGGCGGGTCTTCGGCTCGACGATAGAGGATGGAGGGTTAAGGCTGGACGTGGCCATAGACGATGAGTCGTTCGGGGCCATCAGAAGAGCATCCTTCCGGGTGTTCTACCGGTTCAGCCCTATACCCATAAAACCCTGGAAGCAGAGAGCTCCAGGTACCATCAAACCCGCGGGGGGGAATGGGGAAGGCGAAGGCGAGACGGAAGGGAACGAAGGAAATGTGGATGCCACCATGCGGGACGGAACACCTGCAGGGGTCACGGAGGATTCCAATAGTGGGAATGTGGAGGCCAACGTAGGCACAGGAACGCAGGACCTGCTAGAGGGGATGGATTTCCAGAACCTGGACCTGGAGAGCAGGGGCGAGGCGGAGGACATCCGGCTATCCGACGAGGACGAGCCGGGAGTCGGCAAACAATGATGGGCCCCAACACTATGAAGGCAGCCCAGATCAACCTCCACCACGCCAAGGCGGCCTCGGCTGTCCTGGCGCACAAATTTGCCGCGGAGAATCTGGGCATTGCGCTCATCCAAGAGCCATACATAGTGAAGGGGCAAATCAGGGGTCTAAAAGACCGGAATAATGAGGTAATATGGGATCTCTCTCAGGAAAGACCCAGAACGTGTATAATGCTAAAGAAGTGCATTAATTATCTTTGCATTACAGAATTCATGAATAGAGATTTGGTGGCAGTGCAGGCAACACTGGAAGCGGGTGGAATAACCGCACATATTGTCTTTGCTGCGGCCTATTTTGCGGGAGACGGAGAAATCCCGCCAGCGGATGTGACAAGGCTAGTGCAATACTGCAGGAGGGCACAACTTCCACTTGTCATAGGATGTGAGCCAACGCCCATCACGAGGTCTGGGGTAGTACGGACACTAATCAAAGGGGTGAGTACCTTTTAGAATTCATTATGAGTAACGACCTTAGCATCTATAACGTGGGGAATACACCCACCTTCGTAACTAGGGCAAGAGCTGAGGTTTTAGACATAACCCTGGGGAACAACCTGTCTGGTGATATAATCTCGAGATGGAGAGTGTCATCGGAACCCCCCCTCTCGGATCATCGCATCATACAGTTTGACGTAGGGGCGAACGTGGTACCTAGGGTACCCACCAGGAATCCCAGGAAAACAGACTGGGAGGTATTTAGACGAGTAATTGAGGAGAACCTTCCAAGTCTGGAAGGGGAAGACAGAGTCAGAAGTGGCCTGGAATTAGATTATAGGGTAAACAGGCTCAACAGCATAATGTTGGAGGCCTTTAATTCTAGCTGTCGAGAACCTAGGGGCGCCAAGTACAAAACCCCGTGGTGGTCCAAAAAGCTCACAGAAATGAGGAGCAAAGTGCGGAGCCTGTTCAATAGGGCAAGACGCACTGGCCACTGGGAGGAGTATTCGACACATCTAACTGAGTACAACAAGGAGATAAGGAGATCTAAAAGAAACAGCTTTAGGACCTTCTGTGAGAGAATAGAATCCACTCCGGAGGCAGCCAGGCTCCATAAGGCCATGGCTAAGGAGCAGGGAGACACTGGGATGGCGCTAAAACTTCCCACGGGGGGGTTCACGCGCAATGAGGAAGAAAGGGCTAAGGCCTTGCTGGACGCTCACTTTCCAGAATCATCCACCGACCTAGAGGAGACAGAATCCCATTGGGTGCGGCCCACACGGAAAGACTGGCAATTGGCGAGAACTAGGGTTGCCAGATTTCGAAACAGCGATATCAGTACATTGGGGTCTGGACATCGTAGAAAATCAGTACAAATCAGTACATCAGTTGAAAATCAGTACAAAATCAGTACAAACATTTTATTGGCAAAAAAAATCGAAAACAACACCCCAAAAAGCATAGTAAACTAAAAATACATTGTTGTAGACTTTCCGAAATAAACATGACCTTACTAAACGCTGCTTTTTCGTTTACAAAAGATTTGAAAGTAAACTTTATATAATAGAAACGACACCTTGGTTACAAGCTTATAAAACGTTTTCAAAGAAAGCTTTTTACGAATGTTTTTTCGCAATGCGTATTGATGGGTCGGCTTGAATTTAGAATAGCTCCATCTTTCAAATTAAAAAAAAGTGACTTGGATCGATAGATATTATTAAGGTGAGTACAAATATATATATTTTTTTGGCGGAAACAACAACAACAAGAATTATTAAGGGTCAAAATTAATTTAAAACGTTTTTTAAAATCAAGATTTCACAAAAACTAATGAAACGATTTTCAAAAATTTAGGTAGGTAAATGAATTACCTTTCATTTCATGTAGCCTTGCTTGGGTGCAAAACCGCGCATATGCAAAATTTAAAGCACTTTTTATATCAAAGTTTCTCATTACATTTTTGAAGCACGGCCGAAGGTCTCCAACGCGAAAAGATTTTCCGTACAGAGGTACTGCAGTACACATTTGGATCGCGGAGCCGGTGTTGGATCGGATAAGGGTTATTTTTTTTGAAGAGTGGCCGAAGGCCACCAATGCGAAAACGTGCTTTGCACATGAAGATGTCGCTGAAGTATTGTGAATTGATTACTTTGCCTCGTTGATATAAAAAAGCTTTAAATTTTGCATATGTGCGGTTTTGTACCCCAAGAAACGTTACATCAAATGAAAGGTAATTCAATTACCTATCCAATGCGGAAAAAAATAGGGAATCGGTTCGTAAGTTTATGAGAAATTTTGATTTAAAAAAATGCGTTCAACGAACTTTGACCCTTAATAACTCTAGTTGTTGATGTTAGCTAAAAACAAGTAAGGAAAGCTGTCTTCGGCTGTGCCGAAGGCTAAATACCTTTCATGAATAAGCGTCACGATTTTCACGGTTTGATCCCCAGTACAGCCTGTATGAATTTAACTTTAGCTCATACCGAAATTATCGGAGCTATCGATTATATGGGGACGATGTGTTATATTGGTCCAATCTCATTCATTTTTAGCATCGACATTCCACATTCTAAAATAGCATTATTTACGAAATTTCACGTTCCTACCGATATAATTACAGAAGTTATCTACCAAAATCCGTTTATCGGAACAATCGATTGTATGGGGGCTATGTGAAATATTTATCCCATTTCAATGATTTTCAACATCGATATTTTACATATAAAAATAGCGATGCTTCCAAAATTTCGCGTTCCTATGTGTTTAATTACAGGACTTATAGCCCAAAATCCGCTTATCGGAATAGTCGATTGTATGGGAGCTATGTGAAATATTTATGCCATCTCAATGATTTTCAACATCGATATTTCGCATATAAAAATAGCGATACTTCCAAAATTTGACGTTCCTACCTATATAATTACAGGAGTTATCTACCAAAATCCGTTTATCGGAACAATCGATTGTATGGGGGCTATGTGAACTATTTATCCAATCTCGATGATTTTCAACATCGATATTTCACATATAAAAATAGCAATACGTCCAAAATTTCACGTTCCTACGTGTTTAATTACAGGAGTTATAGCCCAAAATCCGTTTATCGGAATAATCGATTGTATGGGAGCTATGTGAAATATTTATCCCATCTCTATGAGTTTCAACATCGATATTTCACATATAAAAATAGCAACACATACAAAATTTCACGTTCCTACGTGTTTAATTACAGGAGTTATAGCCCAAAATCCGCTTATCGGAATAATCGATTGTATGGGAGCTATGTGAAATATTTATGCCATCGCAATGATTTTCAACATCGATATTTCGCATATAAAAATAGCGATACTTCCAAAATTTCACGTTCCTACCTATATAATTACAGGAGTTATCTACCAAAATCCGTTTATCGGAACAATCGATTGTATGGGGGCTATGTGAAATATTTATCCAATCTCGATGATTTTCAACATCGATATTTCACATATAAACAAAAATACATCCAAAATTTCACGTTCCTACGTGTTTAATTACAGGAGCTATAGCCCAAAATCCGTTTATCGGAATAATCGATTGTATGGGAGCTATGTGAAATATTTATCCCATCTCTATGAATTTCAACATCGATATTTCACATATAAAAATAGCAACACATACAAAATTTCACGTTCCTACGTGTTTAATTACAGGAGTTATAGCCCAAAATCCGCTTATCGGAATAATCGATTGTATGGGAGCTATGTGAAATATTTATGCCATCGCAATGATTTTCAACATCGATATTTCGCATATAAAAATAGCGATACTTCCAAAATTTCACGTTCCTACCTATATAATTACAGGAGTTATCTACCAAAATCC